>PQWD01006671.1:40653-482897 GCA_019425675.1 Leucinodes orbonalis | reverse complement strand
AAGGAACTATTCTATGAAATGCTCAAGACAAGGAACTATTCTATGAAAGTCTAAAAAGTAAATCAAATCATCTCAATCAAAAAAGGAAACAAGAAAACATTTTTTTCCTTAAAGCCATATAAACTATACCGTAGACAGAGAAATATAGACCGCTTGAAACGTAAACAGAAAATACATTCACACAAGACGTGTGTGGAAAGCGGGAAGGAATGATGATAAGATCTTCTGTCCTCACTCGGAGTAATTACAGTCCCTCACCGCGTTCCGCCTTCGAGTGTTTGAAAGGACCAGATCTAGAGAGGGGGGGGGGGGGAGAGCCGGGCCAGGGGCGACCAACCGACTAATGAACAACTCATCATTTACCTTACTTGCCCACGGAATAAATAATTGTACAAGTGCAGATATTTCATAACCATATAAATTCGATCGATACCCTGAGCGCGGAGTACGGCATGTTATCAACCATTACATTTTTTTTTAAAGTTCAAAATAGGCGCCCGCAGGAATCGCAGATCGCGGTCAGCAGGCACGTGCAGCCGATATTTGAGGAATGACGCTACATATGAAAACACTTTCGTCGATCTCTCTCCACGGCAGCAGTGTATTATTTCAAAGATACCTAGAGACGTTGTTTCTCTATGTTAATCGTTACCAACTTAGCTACTTTATAGCTATATCATTTTTACGGTGGACAGCTACAATTGAAAAAAATTAATGATGCTCCGACGGCCATCGGTTCTGCGACATACGTTACCCACTGCCACTTCAGTTTGCTAATCTGGCGAGCTATGTCGGTAACTTTAGTTCTCTGGCGGATAACATCATTTCTGATTTTATCTATAAGAGAGACTCCCAACATAGTTCACTCCATCGCCGTTGAGTAACTTTTAATTTGTGAACCAATCCCGCAGTCAGTGTCCATGTCTCATCTGCGTATGTTAGTACGGGTAGGACGTATTTCTCAAAGACTTTTGTTTTTAAGCGTTGCGGAATCGTCGACGTGAATACCTGATGCCGCTTGCTGAATGCCGCCCTGCCCAAGTGAACCCTCCTACTAGGGTCCTTCTCGAAATTATGCCGGTCAAGTTTTGGCCTAAGTAAACGTAATCTGGACAATCTCGAGAAGGACGCCACCGATGTATACTGGCTGTGACAACTCTGGAAAACAACTTATAGACCGTATCAGAAACGCTATAATTCTTCAAAAGAGTTTTATCAACTAATGCCATAAGGATGGGTTGTCCAACGGTGTAATACCGTCATCCCCCGGGGCCCTCCCACTTCTAAGTTGCTCCAGTGCTGCACTAATCTCGCTAACGTTAACGTCCGGGTGATCCTGCGTACAATGGCGCCTTAGTGAGGCACGTAGATTTTCAGTCTTCGGTCTGTGGCTGATGAGCGCTCGATGAATACAGTCGTCCATAGAATTTCTCAACCTCTTCCAGGATTTGTTAGCATGATGTGAGTAGTTGGCCATCTGCTGTCTTAAGCTTAACCAGATGGCTCCTCCCGAGTAGTTTTTATAAAAATTTGGGCCCCTGTTCTGCTCAATAAGGTAATGAACCTTGTATTGAAACAGCGGAAGTCCCTGCGAACGAGTTTTCGTGTCCGCTTGGAGAGAGCCTAATATTCCGGCTATGATAAGTCAAAGTCAAAATCCATTTATTCTAATTAGACTTACAAAAAGCACTTTAGAACGTCAAAATATGTACGAAAATACAATAAAAAAAAACATTTAAAATACTAATGTAAAAATATGAATTATGATGCTTGAAAAAAAGCGCTTCGGTGGTTTAGCCTGTTGAGGAAGAAGCACCCAAGAAAACTCAACAGTGCAGCCTTTTTTAGACAATTACTAAATGTTAAAATATATTATAAACACTGAAATAGCTGAGCAGTTTAAGACCATGGATTATTATCACATAAATATCATTAATAGTGTACCCTTTTTAAGAAAGGTGTTTTTTATTCTAGGTTTCAACATATGTAATGGCAACTCTACAACATTTTGGGTACCTTATGAAAAGCTTTAAAAAAAACCTTCTATACGTGTTCCCATAGACATATCAATTACTTTCTCTGTCTACGCATGTTCCTATAAAATACTTTGGCGTTCGTTTTAAGGCACGGATGGCTTTAAATTACAGAATATCATTGTAATGATATGCGTTATATAATAGTACCTATGCCGTTATGTTGACACCTCGTCATTGGTATGCTCGGAGTTTGGCATGGTACGAAAAGACGGTCCGTGAGTTTTGTTTATGAAGTTTTTTTTCGCCGCTTTTCTAAGTTTTAGGCATGATCTCAGTCGAAAATAAAACTAAATAAACAAAACGTAGGTCCCGTAGGGGAGCGTCTTATCGTACTAATGACATTTATAGACAAGTCGCCAACATATCGGCATAGGTAATATTATATGAAACGCACTGTACTGACTTTAGTGCTGCAGTATACGACCCATTGATGTGGTAACCCTACAGATATCTGTAGGGTTACCACATCAATGGGTCGTATACTGCAGCACTAAAGTCAGTACAGTGACATTTGACAATTTACATAGATTTCTTTGATGTCAGAATGTGGCAAATTCGCCATTTGTGAGTTACATTTTGAGTGACAGTTGATCTGTCAATGTGAGTAAACAAATAGTGCTTTTTTACAAAATCTCTGAATTATCCCAATTATTTTGTGAAAAAACTCAAAGAAAGCTCAAGTTGGTGTGCTAAAAGGTCCCTGCATGTTGTATTGTGGGATTCAGTACTAATTTAAGGAAGAAACAACCAGATTTATCTGTACATCGGTAAGATCTGAATTTTACTTCGAAATGAGCTTGATTTCTAAATCTAGACGACTTTGATTTTTAAGAATGATCCATTATAATAGGTTCTATTAAATTAACTCTCGACTTTTCTATATTTTCTATTTTTCCCGCAGAAAAAAATAGGGAGTATTCTTGTATGAAAAATAGCGCTGTGGCAGTGTCGATATTTTTTGTTGATGATTTTTATACTTAATTTCATTTCATCACTTCTTAAGAATTACAGTGTTGATTCTTACTTTTAGATTGCTTTACACTATAGAAAAACGGCTGGCATGGATTGATACCATTGGTGTGGAAAATATTGATATGTCAAAAAAAGATGTTAGTTACCACCTGAACACCCTTAAAGAAACTGGAGTCTGAACATTATCGAGAAGGTGTTTGAGATGTGGGTAGTCAATAGTTTCACCGAATTTATTTCACTTATTTTTGATTTTGATTTACAGTTATATTCGAAATCATAGTTTCTTCATTCATTTCAGTCATTTAGAATAGAATGGAACCTGTGCCTATGAAAACAGCATTTTGTCTGCGACATAAAAAGAAAATATAAAACCCTTTTTAAGGGTATTTAATACGATTGAGTAGTAAATTGATTGAATCAGTCCAATTTTTTAAAGTTTGTATTCAAGTCCAAATGTATTCAGTTTATTTATAAACAAATTACACACTTTGCGAATATTTATTTTTATATTGTTATTTTACGGATATTTCGAAGACTTCTTTGCAAGTCCATTAAACGATAATATTAAAAGAAACCGAAAAAAAAAGGAGATTGAATTCGCGTCATAAACCGTTTTGGTGTGTTTCATTTCGTATGAAAGAGATGAGCTAAATAGTAAATTTATTTATTCTATTTGATTCCATAAATAAAATGAGCTTTATTTACAGGTTTGTTACGCCATGGTCCACCAAGGGAATCGATGATCGTGCGCCGTCCCCAATTTTCGTACGAAATACGGATTGCGGCAATCGACCGCCCAAGGAGCCGACTCAGCACAGGTGCATCGCCGGCCCAACCACCGCGCCGCGGAACTTAGCAAGATCACTCTGTTTCTAACATCGAATATTGTCGCGTCTCAATTAATTGTAATTTCTTTTATTTTAATAAATTAATTATAAGTAAATTCGTTTTCTTGGAATCTCCACAATCATATTCAAATGAAATGCTGTTTGTTGGTAGTCTTATACAGAAATCGAAACAATTCAATACAATCGATACAATTTCGTGTAGGCGTGTGACAAACACTAGTCGTCTTTTTTATTCTGAATGTTTTTGTTATGCTAACACTTTCACATTGTCTAGCAAGTAGTAAAATGTACACAAAATATAAAAATGTGTATGTTTGTTGCTACTGCATTGGGAACAGTTTCTCGGTTGTTTTGTGAGCATATAACATATAGATCAATACTGTATTAAATCATTGTTTACAACGAATATGTTTTTTGTTTACTTATTCTACATAATTATTTTCCATAGAATAATGATTCATCCATCTATATGTTACTGTAAAAGTCGGAAGGGCGATAAGGCATACTAACACATTTTTGTCAACCGACTGAGATATGGCCGCGCACGGTCGAAACCTACGAATTTCACTCAAAAAGAAGCTTAAAATATTTACTTATAGAACATATCAGTGCAGTACCTACCTAATTGGATATATGATACGATATTATGAGGTGCCATCCCTAATAAAATCTGCCATTTACGACTTGCAGCTTTTGAAACCCGACACGATTTTGTCATAGTTATAACATGTCTTCTTATATCACTGTCTATGATACGACCTGAAACTTGTAGAGAAGTCTGGGGAAGGAGTTGTTTAAAGGATACGGGCGACGAATTGCGCCCGGATCCTCTAAAAATTTAGCTGTCAAAAAATAAAAATTTGACAACTTGATCTAAGTCGGTAAAATAATGGTTCCAGATTTCTTATTTGTTTGTGACGTTTTGTTGAACTGTTGACTGAGTTTTCGAGTAGTTAGTTATACTCTTTGCAGTTTCGTTTCAAACTCCTAATAAATAAGGTCGAATCTAGGTCTCGCTTTATATTTTCATTTTATTTAAAGTAAATTCAATAGAAACGATAAAAACCAGTATAATTTCAGCTTTATACATTTTCAAAATAAAGGTAAATTATCTTATTCATAATACTGTATTTATTTGAAANTGACTGCGCTCAGAGAATTAAAACCTGGAAAGTGTATGTGTTTTGGTTGTGAATTAAATGAAATTGACTTTAAATCAGCAATTAGTGAAAAGGCGATCACTTTTGCATTCTATAATATTTTAATTGACTAAATTCATTCAATATATTATAGCATTGTTAAATGAGCATTCCCTAAAATTGACATATCAAAATAAATGTAAATAATAGATTATAATTATATTTATACTAAGAGATGTTTTATTTTACACCTTATCCTAGAATTGATTTATTGGTTATCTTTACTAATTTAAGATAGTCTTAGGGAATTATGTATGACATGCATGCTAAGAAAACAAAAGTCTAGTGCTTATTTAATATCCCTATATAAGACATACCAAGTTTTAAAAAAACTCAACAGGCCAAACCACTGAAGCGCTTTTTTTTTAAGCATCAAAACTCATATTTTAGTTTAGTATTTTAACCGTTATTTATTATATTTTTGTATATTTTTGACGTTCATAAGTGCTTTTGTAAGCCTAATTTGAAATAAATGTTTTTGACTTTGACTTTCAACTTATAATTTGTTGGAAGAGGTATAAGTTTTTTAATAAATACCATTCAATCTTTCTGAATTTCTCTTCAACAGTTTAAAGATTAAAAAATAACTTATTTGGAAAGGTAACTATACAATAGTGTTCCAGTCACAAAATCTTTGTAATAAATTATTTAAAAGATATTTGTAGATAAATTTAAAACTCTAACCAATATTAAAAAGTTTAAAAGAGTGACTATTTAATTTCTGCCGACTCATTGTGAAGATCCTATTTTTTTCCAATCCAGTGGTAGACTCATAATGGTAACAATTGAGGATAAAATATTTATTTGAATAAATCAATCTGTAAACCCTTTGGGGGTAGGGGGGTAATCAAAATCCTCATCATGCATGCCAAATTTCAGCGATGGTGGGAAATGCATTTATCTTGGAGGAATTTATAGATTACTCTGTCAGTGATCTTTGAGTTATATATATTTAGTATTTCACACTGCCACTCCCAGCTACATCTATGTAATCAGATATATCTGTTTTATGTAGGTAATTAATTTTAGTTAGTTTGTCATCATCAATTTTTATAAACTTCGTATCAAACTTGAAGGAAACCGAAAAACTATCAAACGTGATCGAATTAGAAATGAGATCTGTAGAATAATTAAGGTTACCGAGACTCTGACATTGTCATTCGCATTACCAAGCTGAAGTGGCAATGGGCAGGGCACGTACCGGAAAGTGCAACTTGAGCCGGCCACCCATAAAATGTTCAGACCTAAGAAAGGTTGCGGCTAGCCACTGGATGCATATAGCTTCCGACCCGTTAGCGTGGAAGTTGTTGGGAGTGCCTTGTCAGCAGTGGCTGAAATGATGATGAGGATTGTATCAAACTATAAAAATATCAAACAGGCATTCTAAAATTATATGTATCTGTTAGTATTTGTTGATTGTTAAGAGTCGCATACACATGATGAAATAAATTCTTAATGTACCTATGCCATGATAAGTTTTGCATGTTGATACCTTTATGAACACCGAAGTAGTTTAAAAAATTACAATGTAAATTAGGTCTTTTATCTGCGTTTTTTAACGTGCTGTTTTTGTTTTGCAATTCCATTTGTTTTTAATTAATTATAATTGGATATTTTTGCATAACTTATTTACATATATAGGGAGATTGAGAAGTTTTACGGCGAGTTATTTTATTATAGTACATATATATTATATTATCTGTATCGCTACACAAGTTCCCGCTTTAAGCTTAGCCGAAGACCCGAAAGCTAAGTTAATCCGACATCTATCTGAGGATATCCCGAAAGTAACTTAAGAGGGTTTTAAAATGAACATGGACAAGACGAAATTACGTGTCTTACTTATACCGATCTCAGTTGAGAGTTATGTCCTCAAAGTTGTGTAGGTACCTGTTCCAGGTACCTACACATATTCGTCCAGTCCATACCGGTAGATCTCACTTCGAGGAGGTTTCTCGTTGAAACCAATTAGGATGTGCAGTGTTCGGGATATTAAGGCAGATCTTTTCGTCCAATACCTGTCTCAAGTCGAAGGTCTATGACCAGTGTGTTGCCAGTTATGTCATAGGTACGGAAACGAAATGTGGTCGCTCACTGAGGTCCTCTTGAATATACTCAAGGTTGCTCAGTGATATGTTAGGTGTTTCCCAACGCGATAAGATCCGAAACAAGAATATCCGTACGAGAACAAGGGTGACCGACGTAGCCCACAGGATTAGCAAGTTGAAGCGGCAGTGGTCAGAGCACATAGTGCGTAGAACCGATGGCCGATGGGGCGGAAAGGTTCTCGAGTAGCTCCACGTAACGGAAAACGTAGCGTAGGCAGACTCCCAACAGATGGACGGATGTCCTGGTTATGGTGGCGGGTAGCAGGTGGATGTCATCTTGTAGGGATCGGCCCACGTGGAAATTATTAGGAGAGGCCTTAGTTCAGCATTGGACATATTAGGCTGTAATGATGATGAATGA
Source organism: Leucinodes orbonalis (assembly GCA_019425675.1). Classification (NCBI taxonomy): domain Eukaryota; kingdom Metazoa; phylum Arthropoda; class Insecta; order Lepidoptera; family Crambidae; genus Leucinodes; species Leucinodes orbonalis. The sequence goes on along the minus strand of PQWD01006671.1, from coordinate 475,373 downwards.
TCATATCAGCAGGCAGCAGCAGGATCATATAACTGGTCAGATTATATAATAAAGCTCTACGCATAGATGTCATGGCTGAACAAGACTTTTTTCACTAACAATTGGAATGTGTTTTAGGGTTGAAAAGGGCTCGTATTGCCTTGGAAGGTGCACACAACAATACATTTGTTTTTATTAATAAATATTCGTAGACATGCACACAGCGCCATCTAGTACTAAGTTGGGTAAGAAGTTATTGATTTGGGTACTAAACAATGGATAAGCATACTTCATGAAAAATACCTAGAGTCCTAGACCAATACGAACATGTTTACGCGCAAAAGGAAATGGTGAATTTGTCGACATACCTACCTACATGAGTCGGCAAGTTTTACGATGGCGCAGACATAAAAGAAACTTCAAATGTATGAAATGTTTTTATTTTAAAACCACCATACAAACATAATGAAATGCATTTACCCGTATATAAAACTTATGATTTCGGTAAAAATAATTGCGTTCCCATCCAACCATCTCCTCTTAGTTCAGATATCACTCTGTGAATTCTTTATCCCAATCCAAGCAGATATTACAGTCGCTCACTTTGTTTCAACCCCTACAATTGTAGTATAGCTTTCGAGGTTGTAGACCACCATTTTCCCGGTGAAGCTGTGAAGGTCACCAGCGCAAAAGTCCATCCGAAAAATACCAGTCCGATATCCTTACCCAGTCTACTAAACTCACCAAAATACCTAAGTCTTCTACCGCTACTAGACATAGGTGTCCCCCAGTTTGCACCAGATATCCTTCGCTTTCCACGTTTCCACCACTACTTTGGCCAAACTATCGATAGTCAAACTAGTTGACCTCGAAAATAGTACAAATCGATAGTATCGATTGTTTTGGCAATAGTCAGAAGCAATAGTATCGATACTATCTATAGTAAATTTGATAATAAGCTTCGATTATATCGAAACAATGCTTCTGTATCAATAGTTTCTACTATTGCAGGGCTATCGATAGTATCGATACTAATGCTTCGGACTGTTGCCAAAACTATCGACACTATCGATAGATTATCGAGCGGCAACACTGGTCCTTCCAATTTTCGGTCCGTTCACCTCAAACATCACTCTCCTGTACCAAGCATACTGCGTTTCTGGCAGCAAACCTGAACCATCCATCCCAACAGCCATACAGATGATAACAGCATAAACATGCCGCTGAGCACGAAGTACTGAGAGGCGATCGGCAACTCCAAGGTCTGGATGAGGACCAGGGTCAGGATTGACTGGAGTCCAGTCCCGAGGAGTGTGTTGATACCAAATATGAGGCCGAAACAGCTCTCGTCGCTCAGTTGGCTTGCGATTTTCGCACTGAAAGATAATTTTAAAGCGTTTTAAATGGTGGTATTAAAAGCTATGGTTAATAAAATTGTATTGGAGGGCTTTAACTGCAATTGTTTTAGTACAGTAATATCCTAATAAATTTAAGTGTTAAATAAATGATAAGTTATAGGTAGTAAATTTCCATCATAAAAAGTATATAGACAGCGCCATCTAGCCTCAAATTAAGCATCTGTAATTTTCAGTACTAAACGAAAATAAAAATATTTAAAATATTTTTCATGAAAATGTGCCTCCAAATGTTAATCAACATGCTTCATGTATAATAATTTTTAGACTTTTTTTATGACCCAGATAAAGCAAAATATTAATTTTAGTAATGTGGAAGTGACAACCCTGACAAAAATCGAAAATTAATAATAACTTGTGGATTACCTAGGCATTAAATTGTGATTAATTAAAATCAGCTACTAATAAGGCGGTACGGAGAAAAAAAACAAAAGAAATGTAAGAACATTTTTCGTTCGTTCCTGTGTTTATCAGGATCTTCTTTACGCAATTATATTAAGGTAAACATTCAATTGCTAGTAACAACACAATTTTGTTTCATTCCCTGTAATTGTTCTCCATTTTTGGCGCGCAAGAACAGTAAGACTCTCACGAACTGTCCTGTGTATACGCGATGGGAATACTGGCATGCTAGGACACAACTTTCATCAGTATTACTTGCAAATGTATCGCGCTATGCCAGTTGCCAGTAACATTCATGCAAGCTACTTTCCTGATTTACTGGCATGTATATACTAGCCTTTACAACATATACGCTGTTGGCTTGGTTTGTTGGACTGGAATTACCAACAAATTTTTTAAAATAAGCTTGATTCCCAATTCATTTCTGTTAAAAAATCCACATCTGGTTTAAAATTCTGGAATTACAAACATCCATACACATCATCAAATCCTCACTGACCTAGCCAATGTGATGGTGTAATGGAACAGCATGCCCATCACGATGTACCCCGCGTACGACACGTACACGTTGGGCACGTACGTCCCCAGGAACAGCAGCAGGCCTTGGGCCGCGGCCACGGGCGCCGGGAACGAGGCGCGGTCGGCCACCGACGCCACGTACGCCCCCGCCGCACCCAGACACGTCTGCACCGCCTCCACTGCACCGTTGTACGCCACCTGGCGGTCAAACACGTCATATACATTGTGACACTCCTGAAGATTGTGGTTTCGATGCTTCCTCAACATTTTTATTAACTCTTTTTTTCTCAGTCAATAAATCACCATCATAATCGTGTGTCATTCCATATAATGGAATATCGGATTCAGTTGATTTACCTGTAGTTCCTATGCTGCTCAAATAATCAGGTTCAACATCCTCTTTGGAATCACTGCGCATTATTAGGTCATCAATCTTGCCGACTACATTCTCTGTGGTGTCATGATTCTCCATTTTGTTTATAGCTTCATCGTATGGGATCTCCGTGACAGTTTGAGTAAGCCACTCTGACTCAGTTGTAACGACTGATATGTCATTATCTAACACAGGTGAATCTGTAATTAATTCGGCCGTATTGTTTTCGTTGACCATAATTCATGTTGGAGCGTTAATTTTGGAGGAGCGTCGGTGGCTCAATGGTGTGGACTGTCGCCTTCCTACCGGGAGGGCTGAGGTTCAAATCCCGACACGTACCAATGTTTTCGAATTTTCGAAAATATATGTACGTTATCCGACGCTCTTACGGTGAAGGAAAACATCGTGAGGAAACCTTCATGCACACCTGCGAAGAGATTCGAAGGTTGTGTGTGAAGTCGTCCAATCTGCACTGGGCCTGCGTGGACGACTGAGGCCTAACCACCCGTGTACGTGTAGGCTCGCGCCCCTCGGTGGGGACGTATAACGAGCTGATGATGATGATTTTAATTTTGATATATAGTTACGGTACATACACAAAATACCATGATTTATTTTTTTGTCTGTCTGTTTAGTTATGGCTAATCTCCAGCTATTTGCTGAACCGATTTTGACGTAATTAGATGTTGTTATAAGGAGTAACTTAAGCTAAAGCTTAATTTTTACACTGTCTAGTCGATGATAATATTTAATCCAATTATTTGAACAATATTCATATCTAAAGCAGATAAATAAGCGAGACAAATGACTGTTATGTATGACTAAACGTGTTTTAATCCGTTATCACAATGCACTCGGTATCCTAAAGCCTTAGAGCAAATAAAACATTTTTATCTTATCGTATTGTCCGTGTTAATGAAATATTTAAAGCATATGAGTAGTTGTATTGGCGACTTCACTGTTTATGATACTTAAAGACTTCAACCAAGAATTATATTATGCATCAGAATTTTTTAAACCGTACTAGAAGTATATAATAAAAATGTTATTAAAAATCAAAATCCATTTATTGAATTTTGGCTTTCAATGAGCAAGCACTTACTCGTATGAACGTCAAAACACAATAAAAATACATAAAAAGTATCATATTTATTAACTTGTTACAAGACGATACTATTTTATATGATGATTTCGAAGATCTAGGTTATTTAGGTGTCAGTTGGCACACTTTTTGTGTGATCGAGTCTGCGGCGCACAAAAAGTCAGCGTGGCGCGCCAAAATTATCTCGAGTGCATCAATGCTGAAATGAGGAAAGAGCTATTCCATTTACTCTTAATAGAATTACCATAATACAAGTCTAAAGATCTAGGGTACTATGGTTTAAGTGTTCTTGAGTTACTCTCTTTTTATTTCAAGACACTTGAATTGTTATTTTTTTTTATTTAACTTACATTATATATTTATATCCCCCATTTAAGGGAAGGGGGTAATAATTGGGCAAACAGCCTTAACCTATTAGAGGTTACGATCTAACGCTATACCAAATTTTAATAAAAACCGTTCAGCCGTTTAGGCGTCAAAGCGTAACAAACAGACAGACAGATTTACTTTCACATTTATAATATTAGTATATATACATATTACACATAGAAACACCCAGCACAGTAGAAAACACCAATTTTTGCATCGGGAACCCCTATATTTGTTTAATTATTCATATTCACACAAACATGACACAAATAATACAGATGGAAAAAACTAGAACAAAGGCACAGCTTATTTCATGATAAAATTCCTTCTAGCAGGCCGAAACGAAAGAAAAAAAAGTAAGACTTATCTTACTTTTTTTCCTTTTGTTTCGGCCAGTGTTTCTCTCTTTAACCTATCGCAGTCCACTGGTGGACATAGGTCTCCCCTCATGAGCAGCGCCAACTAGGCGAGTGTGTACCTACTTAAAAATAAATTAAAGTATAAATAAGTGACATCAAAAGTAATAAGTAAGTGACGTCATACTCACAGGATGTTGGCTCCTCTCTTGTATCTGCTTCCACAGCAGTTGCACGTACGTTTGCGCCTGCACGAACAGCGCGAGCGCCACAGCGTAACGCGGACCACGCCAACACCTTCGGACGCGCGTACGCCGACCGTGCGTGACTTATTATCAGACCGGAGGCTTCTAACACGCTCGCTTGGACGCCGCGCTGAAATATAAATAAATATCCACTGACATTCACACAGCGCCATCTAGCCCCAACATACGCGTGAAGCCTGTATTATGGGTACTAAACAACGGATGAATATACTTATATACAAAACAATTTTTCTAATCTTATTTATTTTTCTAATCTTACTTATATTCCGATTCTATCTAAAATCTTTGAAAAAGTAATGTATGATAAATTGTATTCATTTATAACAGTAGAACGTATCTTTAAAGATGAACAATTTGGCTTTCGGAGGAATAGTTCCACAACTTTAGCATGTTTTCATTTAATAAAAAACATAACGAATAATCTGGACAACGGTATGCAGACGTTAGCCATATTCCTAGACATGAGTAAAGCGTTCGATTTTGTGTCCCATGCATTATTACTCCAAAAATTGGAAAGGTACGGTGTCAGAGGAACGGCCTTATCATGGATAGAAAGTTATTTATCAGACCGCCAACAATGTGTGCAAATACCAAAGATAACCAATAACATGAAATCTTCATTTTCTTCAGAATTTTCACAAAACCGATGGGCGTGCCTCAGGGTAGTGTGCTGGGCCCACTGCTATTTTATTGTACATAAACGACTTACCCGATGTTGTAAACCAAAAATGCATTCTGTTCGCTGATGACACAACACTTATAAAAAGATAAAAAGATAAAAAATACTTTATTGCACGTAAAAAAAAACATACAACAACAGATAACAGAAAAAAAAACAAGTACAACATGGGCGGCCTTATTGCTTAGGTAGCAATTTCTTCCAGGCAACCTTTGGATGAAAGAACAATGCGTAACGGTCAGCGGGCTAGTGCAAAACAAGTAAAATCGTTATTCTAAATAACTACAAAATAATAACAAAATAGTACATATACTAAGTACACACTACTACATAAATAATTAAAGAATAAACTAATAGATAGTATATAATAAACTAATACATAAACTAACTAATGGAAGATAGGATAAAACAAACTATAATCAGAATTATATGAAAGGAATGACAGATACAGTACCTACAGCACAGGAATAAAAGTGAAAGAAAGTAAAGATCACAAAGAGTTTTTTGTTCCAAGTAATGTTTTTTAATACGGCTCTTAAAAGTCTCAAGAGACGGTGCACGACGAATGTCCTCAGGCAAGGAATTCCACAGCTTGATTGCTCGAACTGTGAAAGACCTCGCATAGAAGTCAGTCTTGTGAGACGGCAGGTCAAGCGTTAATTTAGAACTGGCACGCAAATTGCGGACCAAGGTTGCAGAATGAAAAATAAAGCGATCTTTAAGATACGGAGGGTGTAAGGGTGGGAAAGAATAGAGTAAAGGAGGGATAGAATGTGGCAGTCCTTCTACGGGCAATAGGCAGCCATTGAAGTTGGGACCTATAAGAAGAGACGTGGTCATACTTCCGCAGGCCAAATATAAATCTAATACAGAGATTCTGCAGACGTTCGAGCTTGTTTAATAGTTGAACTGATAAATCAGGATAACAAACGTCTGCATAATCCAGTATAGGAAGGAGAAGCGAATGTGCCAAACTGATTTTGGTTTTGGTCGGCAATAGATTTTTGAGACGCTTAAGAGACCCGTACGCGGCAAATACCTTCCTACTTACCTCTGATACCTGGTGATTCCACAAAAGAGAGTCATCAAACATTACGCCCAGGTTTTTAACTTTACGGCTGTAGGAATAGGAGTTCCATCAAAGATTATCTGGGGTAACAAATCATGCTTAATCCGAGCAATGTACCAATGGCTACCTATGATGATGGTCTGAGTTTTCGCTGGTTAACCATCAAGCCGAAGGAACGACTCCACTCAGCAATACTGGTGAGGTCTCTGTTGGTAGCCTCAATAGCGACAGAGAGATCAGAAAGCGGAGCTTGTGTATAAATTTGGAGATCGTCTGCATACAAATGATAGGAAGAAGTGAGCGGAAGAGTAATAGAGTTAATAAAAATAGAAAACAGAAGAGGTGACAGGACGCCACCCTGCGGAACGCCGGCAGAAGTATAACACCACGCAGAGAAGGTGTCTTCAACGCGAATGCGCTGTCGGCGCCCATACAGGTAACTATGAAACCATTCAACCACCGTTGGAGATATGTTATGAGAGCGCAAGATGGAGAGCAGAATATCAAAATCGACTGTATTAAACGCATTACTAAAATCAAGCAACGTCAGCACTGTTAACTTCTGATTCTCCATCCCCAGTCGAATGTCATCCGAAACGTGTGCCAACGCGGTAGTCGTGCTATGACCGGGACGGAAGCCAGATTGGAAGGAGTTCAAAAGGTTGTTCGTGGATAGGAAAGATGTAAGCTGTTGATGAATCAACCTTTCGAGAACTTTGGAGAGGAAGGGTAGAATGGAGATGGGTCGGTAGTCAGAAGGAGATTTAGGATTAGGTTTTTTAGGTAGTGGATAATTTGAGCTTCCTTCCATACGGTAGGAAACACACCGGAGGATAAGGAGTAATTAAGAATTTTGGCAATGACCGGAGAAAGGATATCAAGAAGAGGAGTAATCATTGCACGACTAACGCAGTCATTTCCAACAGCATTCGAGGAAATGGCTTGCACGCTCTTCATAACATCGCAAGCGGTGATTGTGCGAAAGATAAAAGCTGGAAAAGTTGGAGTTGGCATTGAATTAAGATGATCTAAAGTATTTAGTTTAGTGGAGCTGTCTATTTTAGCAGAAGAAGAAAAGTGATTGTTAAGGGAGTTAATATCAATATTACTAGCTGAAATATGAGTACGCGATTTGCCAACACCAAGTTTGTTGAGGAAGGACCAGACTTTAGCTGGATCTCCATTCTCAACAGATCTATGAATATGGCGTCGCTGTGTATCCCGTATCTTTGTATTGCAGCGATTCCGAATTTTCCGAAATTTGTCTCTATTTTTATCTGATGGATCGTTTTTGTACCTGGCTTTTGCACGTATCTTTTTCGTCATGTAATCGCGTATTTCATCGTTCAGCCAGGGAGCTGGAAGGTGCTTAACGCGCACAGGACGTACCGGAGCGTGACAATCATAAAGTTCAGTAATGTTGGATATAAGTAAAGTGACTTGATCATCAACTGACTCAAGTTTCTCGATTGCCGACCAATCAACTTTACCTGCATCCTCACGTAGTTTGTCCACATTCATAGCAGAAAATTACGAGAGCAGCGCCTAGTTTGATTTTGGAGGTCGGATGCGATACGATAGGTACACTAAATCGTGGTAGGAGAATTGGACCGCTTCAAGTTGACCATGTTAACTACGTGCTTGCGAGAAGAAACTAATATTAGATCAAGAAGAGATGGTAAACAATTTGGAAAATGATGAGTTGTATCTAGAGGGGGATATACATATACAGGAATGAACTAATGAAAAGAAGCTTTTGTACGATAATCATTTTTTACAAGGCAAGTATTAAAATCACCTAGGATTATAGAATGGTTATAAGAAGGAGATAATTCTTCAAGCATTAACTCAAAAAGAGTTAAAATAGTCAATATACTTGAAGGACTATAATACACGCCAAGAAGAATTTGGAATGGGAAAAAGAAAGTTCAAGAAAAGATGCTCAGCCGTACCATCAGGTGGCGGCTGAGGGACTTGTGAATTATAATGAAGGGTATATATTCACGGATATAAATGGCTACCCCTCCATGCGTAGTTGAACTACCACGATCGTTACGGACGAGGACGAAACCAGGAAGAGAGTAAGATGTTGAAGGTAAAGAGGAATTAAGCCATGTTTCGGATACCAAGATAGCATGGATATTCTTATTGTCAAATGACGCAAGCATATCCATGTAATGTGCCGGATGCTTTGCGCATTAATGTGAATAACATTAAAATTTTTAGGTAGATCAGAAAAAATGGCTTCTAGGTTTCACCGAGAGAAAGTGGAATGCTGTGAAAACTGTCATCTGTGTCGGATGAACAAGAATTAAAAATATCTAAATCTTAAACTTATATCTAAATCTAATAACAAAGAAAACTTAGAACATATATCAAATAAGAACTAGGAAATATAGCAAAATGGCTAGAGGATAATAATTTAAACATTAAAAAAAACAAAATTATTAAATTTCAAACAAAAACAAAGCCACGGGAGTAGTATCAAATTAAATGTAAAAATGATGCAATAGAAAGTGTATCCACCACTAAGTTCCTAGGAATTGTGATTGACGATGTTGTAGTGGAAACCCCATATTGAGTATGTAGTAAATAAAATAGATAGGTTGTGTATGCCCTGAACCGAATCAGGCAAGTAGCATCAAAATCAGCTGCTACTGCAGCTTATCATGGCTACGTAGGTTCTGTCTTACGATACGGCATTATAATCTGGGGCAATTCAGTGGATAATAATAGAGTGTTTAAGGTTCAGAAGAAATGTATAAGGAGTATCTGTGGTGCAGATTACCTTGACAGTTGCAAGCCTTTATTTAAATCATTAAACATTTTACCATTCCATGTCTATACATTTATGAAATATCAATTTTCGTTCATAAATATCAAGGTCTGTTTGAAAAAAAAGCTCAAAATCAAATTATAGAGGACGGCAATGCGACAAACTGTGTATCCCGGATCAAAAATTAACACTATACTCTAGAAATGTCTATTGCATGGCAATTAAAATATATAATAAAGTACCGGACTTTTTAAACCTCTACCGTTTATCAAATTTAAGAAACAATTACACAAATTCCTTTTAAAGAAAATGTATTATTGAATTAATGAATTTTTAGATGATAAGAAAGACATTTAATGGAAAGTTATGTATTGACATTTTGTATTTTTATCCATTTTATTGACATATTATATTACTTTGACACATTATATTTTTTTTTTTTTGACTTGTATATTATGTATTAATGAATGAATTTGTAAAATAAAAATTTTATTTATAAAGAGGATAAAATGCAATGTTTAAATGTATAAAGTAATATAATAGTATTAATTATTTTGTAAAATGAAAATGGGTAATATTATTAAATCAACATTTGCACGTCGATTTAACGATAGAATATGTTGGATTTTAATTTTGTATGATCGTATTGTAACCATATTCTCGCAAATAAATAATTTATTATTATTATTATTAAATTTAGACCCGAGGAAGGCACTTATGAATGTCAAATGAAGCTACCATTTGGTTCGGAATACACCTTAAACTGAGAAGAATCCGGCAAGAAACTCAGTAAGGGCTAAATAAATATCCACAGACATTCATACAGCACTATCTAACCCCAAGATAAGCATGAAGCCTGTATTATGGGTACTAAACAACAGATAAACATACTTATACATTTTTTTTGTAACTACATACATATTATACATAGAAAACACCCAGACCATTACAGAAATGATCATGCACACAAATGTTTGTACTGCCCGGGGATTGAACCCGGAACCCTTGGTGTAGCAGCCGACGTCTCGACTATTGCACCACATGGGTCGTCATATCGTATTATAAATTTCAATACTAGGTGGTAGAGTCGATACTGAATCGTCTAGGTTACTAGGTAGGCTAGCAGTGCCAGATATCGTCCCGTGAAACAGGAGGGTTATGCGCTTTTGTGTTTCAGGATGAGGGCACTGTGAGACATAATATCTGTTGTCTCCGGGGATGGGCGCAGATCAGCATTGATTGAGGATAATTGTTGTCTATCAGTTGTTGGTCTCAATCAATGCCACACAGATTTCAGAGTTTGATAGGTTTTTTTTCCTTTATATGAATATAAGAGACTTAACATCTGTAGTCTCAGGTGACGGGCGCAGTGCGGCATTGATGGAGAATAATAACTATCTTTCAGTTGTTGGTCTCATTCGATGCTGCTCTGTCATGGTCAGGCGTATCACGTGAGCATCCTGACCTCATTCTGCCTCGTTCACTTCGTAACATAAAAAAAAAAATCAAGAATTTGCCACTTGTTATAAAATTTACAAAGATTTCAGATTTCTTAATTTTTTTTTCCCGATATGCATTTTATCAAGTTAATGCTTATTTAGAATAAGAATACATTACAGAATACATGGACAGGTCATCTTGCGGTATTGCCACAACAAATAAAAAGTTATGACGAGACATGAATTTGGGTATTGAAAGAAAATAAAAATAAAAAACTTATATCAACAACCATGTATCTTACGACATTGCGTCTACCAGGAAACAGTTGCGTAAGATCCCCCAACCCCCTGAAAAATCATGTCGATACATTCGCCAAACACCCTGTATATAATTACCTGTTGAACTGGCGGTGACACCTTATCCGCACTGATGGTAGGACTCGCAGCGTTGAGAACAGAGCTACGACGCCGGTGGAAGTATATGCTGTACTGAACCGACGGCAGGAACAACGCCCACGCGGTCGCCATGATCTGAGCTGGTGATGTTTCAATAGTATAAAACAAGGTCGCTTTTTCTGTACCTATATCCCTATAATTGCTTTAATCTTTAAGACTACGTAACGAATTTTGATGCGTTTTTTTAAATAGAGTGATGACGAGGAAGGTTTAGATGATGGTCCCGCTTGGTATGAAAAAGACTAACACTTTTTTCCGCGGATTAACGTATCGATTTAAACCCAACTCTAGAAGTAGAACTTGTATACGAATAGAAAGATGACTTTTGTATCATAATAGACTTCATTTATTATAGTTAAATCGTATAATACCTGTGAAGTGATGTAGTTCAAGTCCCGATAGTCATCACGCCGAGGTAAGTGAGGAGCTGAGAGCTAACGCCAGACACGAAACGGCCTGTGAGCGCCGCTATGCGCGTGTACGATGACACTCTGCATATTTCGATGGATCCACCTGTTTGTACAATGTGTTATAAGACACCTCACCTCGACACAAAAATACTATAGGGCGAGTGAGGCCTTAGCATTCACCAAAGGTCACAACTCGCCTGCGGGCTAGATTTCAACAGGGCGACATGTCTCCTAACCCATTATTTATTGCTTTTTTTATTGCAAAGGCAGGCAATCAAGCAGACCATTCATATACCGCCACTAGACATACATACACATGATACATGGACACTGGTAACGTATCTCAGTCGGCGAGTCGAATCGCAAAGTGTTATTCGGTCGAGCCTGCCCCATAGTGATTAAGTCAAAACACATAGTTCTCCCACATATAAAGCTCTACTGTATTTCAAACAAAATCTGATTTTAATTTATCCTTAACTAGAGTGCATTAAATAATAAAGGGCTTAACATACCTTGGCATAAATGTAAGTGAAATATGCCACTTCTGTCGCCATATAAATTCCGTACAAGAACTGCGACACCTGCAGCCATTCTAAACTGCTTGTCCATAATAAGACAGCATATACAGCGATTCCGCTTATACCTACGAAGGAAACCTAATCAGTCACGTTAGGAAATCCAAGGAGTTGATGCCATCCCTAGACAGGAAACTGTCCAGGCGGGGCCAGTAGCAAATTTTTTGGGGGTTTTTGTTACAGGATCCCTAGTTTAGGGTGTCATCTAGCCTTTTGAAGGATAGAAAATTGATATATATGCTATTCTATATATCTGACCCTGTCTGAGATCAACGATAATGCTGATAATATAGTAAATACAGATTAAAAATATTCATATATTTTTTTATCTGCATATAAATTCTTAATTACATGTTAAAATTTATGATGAATGATTATAAATATTGTCCAACTTATATTGTACATTCATGCATTTGCAAAAATATAATTATTGAACTGCTTAAATGACAAGCAGAAAAATAATATAAAATCTTTTGTTTGCTGAACTTAAGTCCCCACTACACAAGTGGATGACTATCCTTATAAATTCTGCCCTCCTAACGAAGAGTGTATTAAGTGGGGGTTTTGGGTAAATTGACTTAAGACCTTCACATTTTTTATTGTTAGTCATCACTACATATTATAAAACAAAGTCGCTTGTTTGACCCCACGTCCCTATATCACTATCTGCACTTTAATCTTTAAAATTACACAACAGATTTCAATTTTTTTTTAATAGATGGAGTGATTCAACAGGAAGGTTTATATATATAATAACATCCATTAAATAGTGGAGAAATATTGTTATTTTTGAGGATTCTAATATAATGTTGTGAATTTTTTTTCCATTTATATAAACGTAGGCTGAATCCTACAAGATTTATAAAGTAATGTTCTAAGTATTGTACACATTGAAAAAGTCTGCAGAAAACTCAGCGATAGTATATGTCTATCTCTTATGGATATCCCACAATATTTTTTTTTGTTATTTACTTTCTACAACAAGTAATAGCAAAGTTTTGAAGCGATTTTAACCAATACAGCATTAATCCTTACCCTAATTAATACCCTTAAATAAATTGTTGATTTATTAAAGATCTTTATGGCCCTTTATAGCATATGATTTAAATGTATATTTTGGAAGATATTACAGATTTGAAATTGCTGTACATAGGGTTTGCGCCAGTTCTAGCCAACTGGGCAGATGGGAGCGTGCCTATTATGAATATCACCATTGCACCCGTGTGAAGCATTTGATAAGGTCTTAAGTCGATTTGCCCAAAAACAGACTGATTCCACTCTTCATAAAGAGGGCAGAATTGTGGATATATAGTAGTAGAATGGTCTTCAAACATAATTCCAGAAGAAAACCATATAAATATTTTTTACAAACAACTGATTTCCACATAAATAAGAGATAATAAATCTTATATAAATTATGTCTTATTGGGTTTGTTGATGTTCTGTATAATAAAGTTCAATTACTAATGAATACAAGTTCAAGGATAGAATCAATATTCATTGGTAGATAGAATCACTTGAGATTCTCATCAAAGATAGCAAATCAAAACTTTATGTATTAATGAAAAGTTTTTAGTGAAATCTATTATTTTGCATAGTAATGCCAATTTTTAATTATAGATGGTGGATTCATGAAAATATATATCATTATAAATTACAATCACAAAATACATGTGAAACCATTTATTTGAAAAAAAAAAGTATAGTTTGAGTACTGCAACATAATTTATGACCTGTGTAGCATACTAGGTTCTTTTTAGTCATTATTTTAATTATGCTAAGGTTAATAATAATTAATAAATTATAATAGGTCTTTTGGAAGTATAAGCAGCAAAATTATTTAATAAGTCGTTTGATACTTTTCTATCTCATATTTATTTAATCTACGTAACCACTCTTTCTGTAACCACATACCTACTAAGTTACTTATTAGACTTACCTGACAATATGATAACAGGCTTAAACCGCAAAAAGTCCGTAATCAAAAACACAACTACAAGTAACGACAGATAGGAATATGTTCCAACGGGATACACTTCTCGATTAAGTTGTTCTTCTGTTAGATTTCGCCATTCCCCAAGCAAAAATTCTGTAACAAAAGGCTCTGACGGCCGTATCTCCCGTAAAGTGCCAAACAGGCATAAGATCAAAGTCACTTTCAGCCAGGCTTGCATACTTTTATGTTATGAAATCTTCGGAGATTACGCGAATCTGTTTGACCTTGACGAGACACGCGCGCAAACGTGTACAATACAACCGTCTCGTCTGCTGACTGAGCTATCCGCGGCTGCTTGATTGCGAACAGATTTACTAAGCATCGTAACGCTTGTCTTTTCCGCACAAAAATTACATAATCAGCGTTAATTTTACTACATACAAGATAGTCATAACCTATATGTACGAGTATTAAGGTATAAATTGGCTTTTCGCTCACGGAATTCTATGGGAATTTTAATGCAAACCCAAAGTTTTCTATAATTAGTGTACTTCTTACAAGAAGTGTGATTTGCGTCAGCTTTCATAATTTTACGTCGGTAAGGAAAGTGTGTAAACAATGATGTAAACAAACATATCATATGAATTATGATTTGACAATGACAGTAATATGTTCCCAGGAGTGCCAACCCTGAAAAGAAATTCCTCGTACAACTCTGAATGCAGCCATAGAATAATAACTAAATATCTCGTATTATGACGTTCACGAGCGTTCAAACCTCGTACATTAAATAAATGCTTTTTCGCATTAATAATATGCTCATAACAAAATTAAACTTCTATACTAGGGAATTATGTCACAATGAAATAAAATTTTCAAACTTATGTCTCATGTGCCGTGTGGTGACGGGTGCCGTGTGGTGACGGTGCGTGTGGTGACGGCAGACTAGAATACAATTGTCACCACCCCTACTCTTCCTAGGGTGTCGTAGAAGGCGACAGAGGGAATATTTCCCACCAAGTGATGGGCAGCAGCATCACTTAGGTACTGGCGTATCTCTGCGCTCACCAACCCGCCTGCCAAGCGTGGTGAGTATGGCATTTACCCCCTATGAAAGACGCAGTTAAGAATTGGCCCCTAGTCCCCGGCGGCCCCGCTATTCCGGGCTACGGTAGCGGCCACGGTTACGGCGGGGCAAGGGGTGCTAAGAATCTCCGGCAGAGATCCGGCTACCAAAATAAACAACAACGGCAATTAAAACTGGCAACATATAACACGCGCACACTGAGGACTGACGAAAAACTATTGGAGCTGGAAACGGAGTTAGACAGGTTGCATTGGGACATAATAGGTTTGTGTGAAGTCCGAAGACAGGGGGAGGACACCACAATACTGCAATCCGGCAACCTGTTCTATTACCGTGAGGGCGACCAGCTATCCCGGGGTGGTGTCGGGTTTCTCGTCCATAAGTCTCTCATCAACAACATCGTGAAGATCGAAAGTGTGTCAGCTAGGGTAGCGTACCTTGTACTAAGAATCACCAAGCGCTATGCGCTGAAGTGGTACAGGTTTACGCACCGACTTCATCGCACTCCGACGATGAAGTGGAGGCTATGTATGATGATATCAGCAGAGCAATGCATACCTCCAAGACACACTTTACGGTCGTTATGGGAGACTTCAACGCAAGGCTGGGCATTCGAAGTGGTTGTGAGTTGAAAGTGGGGCAATATGGATTTGGACACCGGAACCCCAGGGGACAGCGGCTGGCCGATTTCATGGAAAAAGAGGGACTCTTTATGATGAACTCTTTTTTCAAGAAGCCGCCGCAGAGGAAGTGGACTTGGTTGAGTCCCGATGGTTCCACACGAAATGAGATTGACTTCATCATGACCACCAGAAGACATATATTTAACGACGTCTCTGTGATCGCCAGGGTGAAAACCGGTAGCGATCACCGTATGGTAAGAGGCACGTTAAATATTAATGTTCAACTGGAGAGGTCTCGCTGATGAAGTCTACGCTCCGACCTAACGTGCTTCAAATCAATAACCCCGAGAGCTTTCAACTCGAACTGCAGAATCGCTTTGAATGCCTAGAGAGCTGCGTAACAGTGGACGATATAAATAGCGGGCTAGTGGAAACTCTGCAAACAGTTGGGTCTAAGTTTTGCAAGGGACAACGCAAATTAAGACCCAATAAACTATCTCAACAGACTCTCGATCTCATGGCGACAAGACGACAGATGAAACTGCAGTCTTCAGACGACGCGTCACAATACCGGCAGCTTAATAGACGTATATCCAGCTCCTTGCGACGCGATATTCGTCGCTTTAATACAAAGTGTATTAAAGAGGCGATCGAACGGAACAGGGTTCCAAGGTGTTTGCAGGAACACGTCTGTTGGGCAAAGCCAGCTGACTAGTCTGAAGACCAACAGTGGAAATGTAGTCTCATCTAAACCAGAGATTTTGAGGGAGATTGAGAAGTTTTACAGCGAGTTATATACCGCTACACAGATTCCCGCTTCAAGCTTAGCCGAAGACCCGAGAGCTAAGTTAACCCGACATTTATCTGAGGATATCCCGGAAGTCACCTTGAGCGAGATTAGGATGGCTCTGAAACAACTTAAGCGAAATAAGGCCCCCGGAGAAGACGGAATTACCGCAGAACTTTTGAAAGCAGGTGGCACGCCAGTGCTTAAGACCCTTCAGAAGCTCTTTAATTCCGTGATCCGTGAGGGTGCGACGCCAGAGGCGTGGAGCAATGGCGTGGTGGTGCTTTTCTTCAAAAAAGGCGACAAAACCTTGCTGAAGAATTATAGACCCATCACGCTATTGAGCCACATTTACAAGTTGTTCTCCAGAGTCATCACGAACCGTCTCGCGCGTAGGTTTGATGATTTCCAGCCCCCGAACAAGCCGGGTTCCGCAAAGGCTTCAGCACCATAGACCACATACATACGCTGCGGCAGGTTATACAGAAGACTAGAGAGTATAACCGGCCATTATGCTTGGCGTTTGTGGACTATGAGAAAGCCTTTGATTCGATCGAGACTTGGGCTGTGCTTCAGGCCCTCCAACGGTGCCATATTGACTTTCGCTATATCGAAGTATTGAGATGTCTGTACGAGAGCGCTACTATGTCAGTCCGTGTACATGAAGAGCTTACACAACCTATCCAATTGCACCGAGGAGTGAGACAGGGAGACGTTATATCTCCGAAACTGTTCACAGTTGCGTTGGAAGATATGTTTAAGCTGCTCGATTGGAAAGGACTTGGCATCAACGTGAATGGCGAGTACATCACTCATCTTCGATTTGCCGATGATATAGTAGTCATGGCAGAATCCATGGAGGATTTAGACTAGCACAAGCACTATGCTCGAAACCCTAGACGGAGCTTCTCAACAGGTGGGTCTTAAAATGAACATGGACAAGACGAAAGTCATGTCTAATGCCCATGTCGTACCTATACCGATATCAGTTGGAAGTTCTGTCCTCGAAGTTGTTGACGAATATGTGTACCTGGGACAGGTAGTCCAAATGGGTAGGTCCAACTTCGAGAAGGAGGTTTCTCGTCGAATCCAATTAGGATGGGCAGCGTTCGGGAAGTTAAGGCAGATCTTTTCGTCCAAAATACCTCAGTGTCTCAAGACGAAGGTCTTTGACCAGTGTGTGTTGCCAGTTATGACATACGGAAGCGAAACGTGGTCGCTCACTAAGGGCCTCTTGAATAGGCTCAAGGTTGCTCAGCGTGCTATGGAGAGGGCTATGTTAGGTGTCTCCCTACGCGATAAAATCCGAAACGATGATATCCGTAGGAGAACTAGGGTGACCGACATAGCCCAGAGGATTAGCAAGTTGAAGTGGCAGTGGGCAGGGCACATAGTGCGTAGAACCGATGGCCGATGGGGCGGAAAGGTTCTCGAGTGGCGTCCACGTAACGGAAAGCGAAGCGTAGGCCGACCCCCAACCAGATGGACGGATGATCTGGTTAAGGTGGCGGGTAGCAAATGGATGTCAACTGCAAGGGATCGGTCCGCGTGGAAATCATTAGGGAGGCCTTCGTTCAGCAGTGGACATAATTGGGCTGTAATGATGATAATGATGAAGGAAAGTGTGTAAACAATGATGTAAACAAATATCATATGAATTATGATTTGACAATGACAGTAATATGTTCCCAGGAGTGCCAACCCTGAAAAGAAATTCCTCGTACAACTCTGAATGCAGCCATAGAATAATAACTAAATATCTCGTATTATGACGTTCACGAGCGTTCAAACCTCGTACATTAAATAAATGCTTTTTCGCATTAATAATATGCTCATAACAAAATTAAACTTCTATACTAGGGAATTATGTCATAATGAAATAAAATTTTCAAACTTATGTCTCCCGGTGGAAGACATTTATTTATAGTTCCACCAGGAAACCCCCGAGCTCGGAGGAGTCTAGTTCCTCCGAGCCCCCGAGTGACAAAATATGCATTAAGAATAATAGAGTAAAATGGAATAGTGAAATAATCAGAGTTTATAAATTTTATATCATAGATAGAGACGATTATTGCGGAAAACGAAAGGTTTTATAAGTAGGTTAATGATGAAGCCTGAATAATTTTAATGTGATTCGCATATGCTTAAGAGAACAAGCAGTTATATATCCAACATGACCAATAAATGATATGAAAAGCTGATAATGTGTCTCAATAAATGATGCATGTAAAGTCATTGCGAAAAAAAGAACTCATTTCTTTTCCTGTGTGTATCATGGCAAATATTTGGAAGATACCAATACCTTCTTCCTATCTTATTCTACTGTTGGACAATGACACAATTTATAATAGGTATAAAATACTAACATAGGTCTCCCCCATTTCCCCCAATACGATACGATAAGGTTAAAAAGTTAAAAAGTCACAATGACATTGGATTGTATAGGTGACTTGACAGTTGTATTGTGAAAAACTTGTAAGGTGTTCAATTTTATTGATAATAAGTAACTTAATAGTATATTACACTATAAGTAAAATTATGCCAATATTTAAAAAAAACATTCAAAACAGCAACTGAGTAAATAAGTCGGCGTTATTTAATGGTGTAATAATTTTTATTACTACTATAATCTATATAGTGGTGTTTTCAAAGTTTTGGACGAGATTTGTGAAATATTTATCAGCAGGAATGAAATCCAAAAAGCAGCCTAAGTCAGATTTACACTGCGGTTATTGTGGTAAAGAATTTAAATACGAAAGTGAAAGGAAAAGGCATGAACAGAGTCATTCGCCACAGTTTGAATGTAAAATATGTTTTAAAAAGTTCAGTTTTCTGTAAGTTATCAAACATATATTTATAATATCTTATTAGATCTATAAGACATTTGACTTTATTAGACAGTCGTTGCCTTGACTAGTTATTTATTAATGGTCAATGATCAAGCATTTATCAATAATCAAAAAGTGAGTCATAGTAATGTCCCATGTCTAACATTATGTATTCAAGGTTTGGATGAGTTCAACTTACAATGTTATGAAAGATGATTTTAAATTTTTCCATGTGTCATACTATAGAGATGATATATTTTTTTTCTGCTATGGTATTGATATACAAATTAATAATAGAAACATTGGTAAATAACAACTCTGTTAATTACTAAACACATTAATGGACTTTCCTAAAAACACTTCATACAAATGGCTACTTAATTATGATATATTAAATGTTACATTTAATATATCATAAAATTCATAATTCATAAAACATCAGTTTTCAAGTTGTGACATCACATCATTATTTTTAACCCAAATTTGTAAAAATATGAAATAGTTCTATATTTCCAGGACCCAGTCTACATGCATAGTGAGGAAATTACATTTCATGGTCAATTCAAATTACTAAAATGAAAAAATTCCTGTCATTTTATTAGTAGTATAGTATTCATGTGGACTGTTGTCTTCCGATCTGGAGGATGAAGGTTCAAATCCCGACATGTACCAATATCTTTTAAAAAATTCAATATAAAATGTATGTTTATCTATTACTCTTATGGTGAAGGAAAACATCGTGAGGAAACCTGCATATCTTGTGAAGAGATTCAAGGGTTGTGTGTGAAGTTGACCAATCCACACTGGGCCAGCGTGGACAATAAGGCCTATACACCCTTTGTAGGTAGGTGTGTGCCCTCAGTGGGGATGTTTAATGAGCTGATGATGATAGTATTTTAGGCGCTGCAGTATAACAATTTTAAATATGTGATGGGAAAATCCCTTTAAAACAAATGACTACCTAGAAGCTGTTGCTCCATTTCATAAATTTCGCTATTGTTAAGTAATTTGTTTATGCTTCACCATAGAACAAGCATGAAGGTTTAGCACAATGTCTATGCTCAATATTTTTTTGTTTTCAGCTCAGCAGTTCGTAGGCATGAGAAACAACATGAAAGAACTGGAACTGTTGAATGTAAAGAATGCAACAGAAAATTTAGAGATGAGCCCCTCCTGAAAAGACACATCAAATATGCTCATAAAGGTTTCGAGTTTTACTATCTTTGTTTATAAAGTCGTACATTCAAAGCTTATCTGATAAACCCTTTTGTTATCAAAAATGTATATTATTTTATTTGGTTCACATACGGAATGTAATGTGCAATAGTGTACAATTATTCCTTAAATATATAATTTTACATTCATTATATATAGTGAACACACACAGCTCGTCCCTACCGTGGGGCACGAGCCTACCCTTAAAGGGTGTTTAGGCCTTAGTAGTGGACTGCTAACTACTACTGAGCCCGCGTGGACGCGGGCCCAGTGCGGATTGGCCGACTTCACGCACAACCTTAGAATCTCTTCGCAGGCGTGCGCAGCTTTCCTTCCAAGCATCCTTCAATGTAAGAGCCTTGGATATACATACATAATTTCGAAAATTTGGAAACACAGGTACGTGATGGTATTTGATCTTGCGCCCTCCAGATCGAAAGCAACAGTCCACACAATGAGCCACCGACGCTAATGAAACAAAGACCCTAATACTAATACATATTATTTTATAATATTGTTCGTTTTCGTTTCAGGCACGTTCACATGTGGTAAATGCGGGACTACATTCAGCAGTGAACTGGCATTGCGGTCTCACTCGAAGACTCACAAGCCATTGTCGGAGCGCCGGTTCCGTTGCGGATTCCCCAGCTGCGGGAAGTCCTTCAATTTCACACATCACCTGAAACATCACGAACTTACGCATACAAATATTAAACAGCACCATTGCAATGTATGCGGTAAAGGTATTTGTACACGCCATCTAGCCCGAATTTAAGCTAGGAGTTGTACTATACTAAGTAACAGATAAATATTTTTTTTGTATCAAAATATTTATATGTGTTTACATATTGTAATATAGGTACTTAACAATTGAAAAATATACTTTTTATAACTTCTTTTTTAAAATATTGATTGATTATTCATTAATCTTACTTCACAATTATAAATTTCAGGAATCATTGCCGATTGTAAGTAATATTCGATGTATGTATTTTATTTCAGGTTTTATTCATCTCACCATTTAAAGAGTCATATGAGACACATGAGACAGAGGACTTGTTTTGTGTGATGAGTTTGGTTGCAAAAAAACCTTTACAACAGAATATGCAATGAAGAAACATATTGGAATTCATAGTAAGTTCCCATATAAGTGATATTTAACAAAATGTTATTGATCCAAATAATTGGGATATTAAAGTCTATGCGATGTAGCCAACTGAGACGACTACCACACCAAGGGTTCTGGGTTCGATCCCCAGACAGTACAAACATTTGCAAAATACATTGTCTGTTGTAATGGGTGTTTTCTATGTATGTATTTACAAAAAATGTGTATAAGAATGTTTATTCTTTGTTTAGTGCCCATAATACAGGCTTCACGCTTAGCTTTGGGCTAGATGGCGCTATTGAATATCAGTGGATATAATTTATATTATTATTTAGGTTTGTGTTGAGTGTTTCTATCTGTCTTTATATTTTGTGAGTCTATTGAAATTCAAATAAAATTATAGTACAAAATTTGCAGGTTACTATCATTAAGAAAAAAATATGTATCAAATACTAAAATTAACGTTTAAGTAACCCAACCAATATATTTTGAATAACTATGTCCTTACAGTAATTTTAACCTGTTTCACAGCCGCCTAGTAATCGTATCGACGAAAGCTCCTCCGATACTACTTGTGATATATGAATTAATTGAACCAGGTAATCTGCAGTTCAGAAGTACTTTTTATTTATTATTTGTATAGTGTTTATATTTTAGTCTTAATATTATTATGAATAGAGCGTCGGTGGCTCAATGGTCTGGATGCCTTTCGAACGGAAAGGCGCAGGTTCAAATCCGCCACGTACCAATGTGTTTTAGAATTCCGAAATTTTATGTACGTTTATCTAAGCTCTTACGTGATGGAAAACATCGTGAGGAACCTGCGCACACCTGCGAAGTTATTCAAAGGTTGTGCGTGAGGTCGGCCAATCCGAACTGGGCCTGCGTGGACTACTAAGGCCTAATCACCCTATACGGGTAGGTTTGTGCCCTCGGTGGGAACGTTTAATGAGCTGATAATGATTATTTTGAATAATGTAATATAAACGCATATATGATTCAGTTATGTCAAATTACAATTCTGAAATATTTTATTTTCAGATACAGTAATTTTTCGTCGTGTAAGCAGGTACTTTTAAGGGAACAATACAAAACTCACTTATCCAATTGCATTACTAATAAACAAGTAAAAAGCCAAGAAAATACAATTAGAAGACAGCACTTTAAGAAATAGGATAACAATCTGTCACATGAACACGAGCAAACTATAGATGATTATGGAGTTAGAACTTGCAAGTCTTATATAGGTGGGTGTATAGCACAGACAGATGCAAATGATAATAATAATAAATGTTTATGTGCTGATATATCCATGCCCACTGTAATAGAAGAAAATGTTGAGTTCTTACATGATAATAATGTTGAATCACTTACGATAAATAATAGTAATAATTATGATGAAGATGTTAATATTAAAGAGGGCCATAAATCCAAACCAATTGGTAGTACCAATGTTGACTGTGAAGCTGTGAATGTTTTAGTATTAATCTAATGTTTATAAAATAAAGAATTCAAGCGACAAATTTGAAGAATCTGTAATTGAATACAGATCAGATGGAACTGTTAAAATAAGGGAAACAAGTGATTTCGATGTGCAAATTTGTACAAAGTGACAAAAGATATTGAATCAGTACCATACAATAGTTGTAAGGCGGTTTTAGGTAACTGTATAGTAAGCGGGGACGGAACTATTGGCGAAGGGTGTCTCTGCGCTAGGATGGCCATAGAAGATCAGCAAATTTTAGCTCAAGAGATAGAAGATCTCACACCCTGTCCTAGTTTGATTGAACACTAATTGCTTAGAGATCCCAGTACTCCTGTTGGGGCAAGGTTGCACTACAATTGAGTGGTTATCCAGTATGATGAATTTGAAAAGCGTACGCGATACTTTTTCGTATATCTGGATGATCAGTTTCATTGGCGATTATTGGCGATAATATACCATATGATTAAAGAGGGTCATCGAATATTAGCGGACAGAATTTGTTGATAACGTGATATTATGTATACTATTGATTTTAATCTATTTTTTGGATATTGTCTTTGTTATTTATTTTATCAATAGAATAGACAATTTGCAATTGCAATATCTGACGAAATTGTCACAATTGATAGATTCATATATTTTTAAAATATAAATATTGATATTAACTGTGTCCATTGGTGTGTTAAATAATAAACTGTTTATGTATTAACTTTAAATTTATTTACAACATAATTCTTTACATTTCAACCATTTATACAAAATATATCTTAGTTAACAAGGACTACTATTTATTATACAATCAGACTCACTCCCACACTCTACGCGCTAAGTTAAAATATTTAAGTACGAATGGAATGTCTAATATCTGCGATTTATCACATAACAGCATGGCAGAAATTCATTTCATTCATCACATGGAAGTTCACATTACTTTTACACACTCTCGAATTCACAGTGAAACAATTTCGATATAGTAATTATAACATACATTTAGCTATGGTAACAATTTAAAATATCCCTTTATTATGTTGTGTATAATGTCATAAAATTTAATCTTCGAAAAGAGATTTCCAGCAATTTCGTCCGTAGTGTTTGAACAAAATTATCAATGCAATAAATAAACCTAAATCCACAAGATGACATGACTCTTTTCTAGATTGACTAGTCTAATAATATTATTGACATTACCAACAATAATATTCTTTATTGAGTAGGTAGTATTTACGTTGATATGGGACGGACGCGTCCATGATGAAAGTTAACATTATAAAATCTGATAAAGTAACCGTTTATATTGTGATACAGTCAGCATCATCAGGAACTTCGCGCTTATTTCGTATTATTGTTTATAATTGTGATAGTGCATATAATTTGGTAACGGGGTTATTTAATTGAATTTTAACTCACAATACTTACGTAACTAAAATGTTTTTATCAACTTAAGATGCTGACTGTTCAAATAACTGGATTTTCCAGTTTATTTGTGCATATTTGTTCGACAGGTTCGAAAGAATCACAGGAAATGAAACAGCAATATACAAACTTAATTCCTAACTAATTAAGAAGGTACTACGCTTCATTATTAATTACATGATTCAATTTATTAATAATAGCCGTTTGAAACGTTCTTTTTTTTGGCGAATCACTTATGTCGTTAAAATTTTGACTGTTTTCACTTTCATAGTCTTCTGTTATGTGTTTTTCGGGTATGACTGGTAAACGCTGAGGAATGCGTCATCTGGAAGCATGTTTGATTCAGTAACTACAGAACTGGAGGCTGTTACTACTGTTTCTGTGATATCTTTAGCATTATTTATATTATTTTCATTTTTAACAACTAAATCATCTGTGTCTTGTAGGAATGTAGCTAAGGGCGAAGTATCGGGCTCATTTTTTTCGGTGCTCATTACATTAGATTTCACGTCAATTTCGGAGGAGTAGATGATGGCATGTTTTGAGACGAGTCCTTTTCTACTTTTTCAATATTAGCAAGACCGTTCACTAAAACATTGTTTTCTGTTGTCGTCTTCATTACATTTTCATTTTCCCCAATAATTGCTGTTACGGAATCATTATTAGATGACTCCCGGTTATCATCAGTATGATGATATGGTCGTCTGTGTTTTCATTTTGGGTTTCGTTTAAATTTAATGTGTCCAAATCATGGTCATGACCGTCTTGCAGTATCTTTACTAGAGTTTTATTTCTACATCAGGAAGGAAAGGATTCATATCCGATTCATGTTCTGACTCTGTTTCGGCAGATTGAACGTTAATTTTGGGATTGTTAAATGTGTCATTTGCATTGTGACTAGAGATCTCATAAACGTTAACTTTTAGATTATTGAAGCCTGCTGAACTTGGTTCACTGTTATTATAAGAAGGTACTGCCTCACTTTGAACATCCAAGTTAGGCAAGGGTGAAGAGTTTACTACTACAGTCTCAGTAGGTATCTCACCTGCTGACACTTTGTTGTTAATTATAGTGGTTGTTGGAAGCTCATGTTTATTTATTGTTACACCATTGTCTTCGGAGTTTTCCCAAACTGGAGCTGGATTTGTTAATAAAACATTTGTTGAATTCTCAGAAGTAAGAGTGCTGTATTGTCCAACGAGGGCTCTTCCTGAGATGGTTCAGACATTTTGTATATATATTCACTAATGCTGGTGGTTCTTTCCATGGCAGGTGTTGTGACGGGTTGTACCTCTTTTTTGTTCAAATCAATTGACACTTCTGAAGATTGTGATTTCGATGCTTCCTCAACATTTTTATTAACTCTTTTTTTCTCAGTCAATAAATCACTATCATAATCATGTGTCATTCCATATAATGGAATATCGGATTCAGTTGATTTACCTGTAGTTCCTATGCTGCTCAAATAATCAGGTTCAAAATCCTCTTTAGAATCACTGCGCATTATTAGGTCATCAATCTTGCCGACTACGTTCTCTGTGGTGTCATGATTCTCCATTTTGTTCATAGCTTCATCGTATGGGATCTCCGTGACAGTTTGAGTAAGCCACTCTGACTCAGTTGTAACGACTGATATGTCATTATCTAACACAGGTGAATCTGTAATTATTTCGGTCGTATTGTTTTCGTTGACCATAGATTTAGAGGAACGATTGAAATGTGTATTGATTTCATCAAAAGTAATAGAACTCGAGTCTTCCTCTTCTTTCACATTTTCTGAGGTAGTTTGTATCTTTTTAGGTTCACTTTCACTTTTTAAAGCTTTCATGAGTTCTTTATCTTCTTGCGAGACTTCTAACTTCTTATTTATAGAAAAATCTGTTGTTGTTTCTGGGAGGATTGTTGTTTGAATGTCTGTATTTTTTATTTCTCCTAGAGATCTTGCTTCATTGAATAAAGAGTTAAATGTATTTTCAGTTTGTGTTTCACTTTATTATTCTTTGAGTTATTTCCTATAACTAATAAAGTTGAATCATTTGCATCTGTAGATGTACCACTATTATCTAGGGCATACCTTGTCATATCTTCCCGTGTATTTTCAGTTGTGGTAGAGCCTTCATTAATAAGTACAGTATCTTCATTTGTCTTTATTTCGTTAATATTATCGAAAGGCATTTCGTCGTTGGCATTGTTTTTAGAAGATGTAGTAGTGACGTTCATATCAGAAGATATTTGCTGAGGTGAATGTACGCCATCGATAGGAT
Source organism: Leucinodes orbonalis (assembly GCA_019425675.1). Classification (NCBI taxonomy): domain Eukaryota; kingdom Metazoa; phylum Arthropoda; class Insecta; order Lepidoptera; family Crambidae; genus Leucinodes; species Leucinodes orbonalis. The sequence goes on along the minus strand of PQWD01006671.1, from coordinate 448,441 downwards.
TCAAGTCATTAATGTCTTTAGAAGACTCCAACCAGTCACTATCTGTTGTTGGTTGTTCATTAGTAGTTGAGTCAGTTGTTGTAATAGTATCAAGATCCATCAGCAGCTTTATGACCTCGTCATTATTGCCTGGATAAAATTGATTATTATAAGACGTTTGCTTTATTTCAGTTGTCTGATGAGTGTTACGCTCGCTTTGAACGATCTTTTTTTCATGGCTATCAGTCTCGGTTAAATATGTTGCTTTCGATTCAGAAATTGGCTTTGATTCAGGAGTTGGTTCTCCGTTTTGTTCACCAAACAGATTAGGTTCTGCCGTTGGCTCAGCAGATGGTTTTGGTTCAGTGGAAGATTCTAATTCAGAACGTTTAGGCTCGGCTGAATCTTCTAGCTCGTCAGAAACTTCTGGCTCATCGTTTAGATTAAGTTCAGCCGTAGGCTTTGGTTCCAGTCCTGATATTGATTGTGGTGCTTTAGATGGTTCTGGTTCAGCTGTTGGCTCTGGTTCTACTGCTGGTTCTGGCTCAGCTGAGGGTTGAGGATCAGCTGTTGGTTCTAGTGCGACATGCTGAGCATCTGGTTCCGCTGCTGGTTCTGCAGTTGGTTCAGCCGTTGGTTCCGCTGCTGGTTCCGCCGTTGGTTCAGCCGCTGGTTCAGCTGCTGGTTCAGCTGCTGGTTCAGCTGCTGGTTCAGCCGATGGTTCAGCTGTAGGTTCCGCTGCTGGTTCCGCCATTGGTTCAGCCGCTGGTTCAGCTGCTGGTTCCGCTGTTCAGCCGCTGGTTCAGCCGCTGTTCAGCGCTGGTTCAGCCGCTGGTTCAGCCGCTGGTTCAGCCGCTGGTTCAGCTGCTGGTTCAGCTGCTGGTTCAGCTGCTGGTTCAGTGCTGGTTCAGCTGCTGGTTCAGCTGCTGGTTCAGCTGCTGGTTCAGCCGTTGGTTCCGCCGCTGGTTCAGCCGTTGGTTCCGCTGCTGGTTCCGCTGCTGGTTCCGCTGCTGGTTCTGCTGTTGGTTCCACTGCGGGTTCCGCTGACGGTTCAGCTGCTGGTTCTGCTGCGGTTCTGCTGCCGGTTCAGATGCTGGTTCGGGCTGAGATGAGGTTCGTGTAAATGATCTTTTATTTCCATATCTGACTCTGTGGTCGTGGTTACTACTACCTCTGTCCAATCAAACATGGGTCGTGTTGACTGTTAACGTGTACAAAACTTGTATCGGGTTTTTTCTTTTTCGGAAATGGTTTTGAAGTAGTCGGATTTGAATCCATAGTTAGAACTCTGAATTCTTTTGTTTTGTTATGTCGTCGGGTATCGATTGGTCGGGACTTTCAAATAGGTGCATACATTTTTTCGGATTGGTCATATCTAACATTTGACCACGGGGACATGTGCAAGAAAAATCTAAAGCCTTTTGATCGAATTCGCAATCGTATTCACAATCGTTCTTCCCAATTTTGCATACGTCCAGGACAGGTCTCGCACGCATTTGTCTTCTGCTATGTGGTAAGTGCTGATCATTCTGCTATTTCTTGACAGGTAATCGTTAAGAGTGGTTCGTAGCGTCTTCGTTGTTAGTAAATCGTCGTTTGATTGTGCGTTTGGTTTTGGCTTCCAGTGAATTCTTAGTAACACAAAGATCCTTTCCTGTAAAAAAAAATAGTAATTATATTTTTCTATGAATTAGTGGCAAAAACGAGGTATACACATAATGAATTATAATTTGCTAATTAAATTGTTAATTTCTGATTCTGATGTCAATTTTACCTGATTCCAACAACTTCAACTGAAATGTCCTGATCTCCTTGCTCAAGTGTTGTTCTATCGAATAAGGCACGTTAAGTGCTTCAGTGAAAGTTGATGTAAATTGTCGTACTCCCATACTTTCTGAATCTCTAATTCAGGTTTGAAATCTTCATTGCAATCTTAAGCTCTCCTTCAACGTTCTTGGAACTATAAAAAAATGTATGTAGGTATACTTCAAATTGAAAAGAAAAGAAAAGAAAAATGATTATTTTAGCAATAATTTACAATAGATATTGAGAACTGCTCCCATAAAAGGTTCCCCTGTGTTATGAGAGACAGGCTCCTCCGTACGCTTACACTAAATAACGTGCTTATGTACATACACAGTTAATATATATATATATAGTACATATACAGAAAATGTTAATAATATAACATAAATACCAAAATATATAATATAACATAATACACAACAATATTTAAATACACAAATAAATATACAAATTGATAATATTAAGTTAAAATGTGTGAGTGCGCGTATTATGTGTGTGTGTGTGTGTGCGCGCGTATGTATGTGCGTCTGTGTATGTGTGTATATGTGGGAGTGGAGGGGGGGGGGGGGTGCATATTGTGTTTGCGTGGTGCGTCCAGGGTGCAAGCGAGTGTGTTGCGTGTGCGTGGGTGTGTATATATATATATTTTTTAATTAAGTTGACCCGTGATTTTAAACAATAACTGCTCCAATGCGTCATAACTGAACTGCTGTAACCATTTCCCTATATACATTTTGAATTTATTTTTCCTTAGTTTTACGATAGATTGTCAGATTTTAGTATATGTTATACATGTACGGTGCCACAGATAAGAATGCCGTTTGGCGAATGTTGAACGTACTAGTGGGACTTGACCTTATGGACTCTTTTATGTATAATTGTATATATGGAACTATTTTGCAGTGAAACCACCAACGTGAGCAGAATATATAGTTTCCGTACAGGGAGAACCATTGCGTGCGCATATAATTCTCTGTTGGTGTTCGGAATGGGAGGCCTAATGCAACCTTTAGGACAACTCTTTGAGCTCTTTGAATTAAATGTAAGACCTGATGTTTGTAATGAAATGTTTTAATGTACCTATGTATATTTATTGTACGTACCATACATAGATGCATCACCAACTTCGTCAGATTCCGTTTCCTCTGACTGATTAACACCTTCATCATTTTGAGTTTCCTCCACTGGTTGTGGAGCTGGAGTCGTTTCAACTTTCTGTTCATGTTGAGCATGGTTATGGTCGTGGTGGTCATGGGCACTGTGATCATGGTTGCTGTGGTCGTGTTCCTGACTAAGGTTTTGCTCATCTTCATTAGCACTTATGCCACCGAGTGCGCGCGCAGAACTGATCGACGTGTTATATTGCTCCAATGTTGTTGGGGAGTTGGTAAACAGGACGCCAGCTGAAAAGAAGAGATGTAAAAGTTTATTTAACAGGAACGACCATGTCTTGGCAAGCGTAACGCAGGGCGCGCTCGACCCAACGGGATGGCGATTTGCAAAATGTGGAGGCTATATAAGAAAACAGAAAGACGGGGATAGCTGGCGCGGAATAGTTGAGGCTTATATACATAGACCTCCACAATAGGTTGAAGAGAGTGACTTTTAATGTAAAGTCGGAGATGCAGGGTGTTGTCAAAACAATACAAAACACAAACTTTTTAATTCTCATTTGCTGTTTAGGATACAAGGGATTTACCCTTAGACGCAGGCGGTTAATGGGTAAACTCATACAGCAACAACAATGGGACAGCTATATCAAACAGACGATTAGTCCGGAATCGTCGCGATTAAAAAGTTTATTAAGGAGTAGTATGTTTGTACTTACTGGCTGCCAGCACTATCAGAGTTACGATGGCTGCAACAACGAGGCCTAATAGAGTCCAGCAAAGAGGCCTCTTGCAGCCGCCCTTCTCACCTCGCTTGTCGGCTGTCACGTACAATTTCTCGCCCCTGTAAATATGAAAGTAAATGAATTAAAATAGGGCTTGCGATATATGATAATAGTACGTATTAAAGGGAATAGGAGAACGGGTCTGTCATTGTATATTTAGAAAATCGAAATGTATTTTTGAAATAGATTTAAGCGACTATCTCTAGACAAGAACCATTACCATTATGTAGTACAATTTAAAACCATTAACATTAAGTTGTAGCACCGGAATACCAAAACAGTTGGGTTGTAAAATGACGTAATGTCAAGTAAATTTTTAGAATTGACTTGACTTTACGACTTTGATTACAGTTGTCCATGAGGACTTTTAAACGGGATTTAAAAAATATAAATTACTAGCGACCTGCCCCGGTTTCGCACGGGTGCAATGCTGATAATAAATAAAACAACGTTGTATAGGAAACAAAACATAAAACATTTTTTTTAAATCGCGTAAGGTTCAGCCTGCGTTTGCAATGTTAGCGGAAATAATGTAAATATTTACGACATCACATTAGAAACCTCAAATATAGCAGTATTTCTCCAAAACAAATCTTCCTCTTTAATAACTCTATCTATTCAAAAAAACGCATCAAAATCCGTTGCGTAGTTTAAGAAATTTAAGCATACATATAGGGATATAGGGACAGAGTAAGCGACTTTGTTTTATACTATGTAGTGATGACTGAAGGTGATGTAAGTATTTTGAGTACTTTAATATGTTTTCAGCGTAGATATTGTTTCAAATATATTTTTTTTAATTTGTATTGTATACATAAATCTCAAACGTTCGCTAGAATTGAGAATAGAATCTTATAGTAGATGTTTCCGTAGAAATATGTGTATTCCGTTTCTCTCCTAGCGCCTGACGAGCCTTTAAAATAACATGAATTTACAAGTTGCATTTGCTTGAGTCTATTGTTGTGGCGTGCAGTCGCTGCATCCCTAAGCGATGCATGAAATGTGTTCCTGTACTTGGAATAGCAATCCTATTCTTCGACGTGTAGAGTTGAAATAGAAAACGCAGTTTTATGAACTCGTAACAATATTCGTTGCACCTATGCAAATAGCTGCATGCTTTGAGTTTTTCGAAGGTCGACCTATGAAATATTTGGAGGTTGTGAGTTTATTTCGTTTTACTGTGTCGTTTTTCTTTTTTATTCGTAGGCGTGTTTTTTTAATATTTTTTTAATTTTTTTACGGCCTTCCATCCTATGATCGACCATAGCGAAGGTAGCTTAATTTATGCGATCTTCAACCAAAGGCGCTAGCAACTACGCCATCGAGCCCTCCATATCTTTCTAAGTTCTAAATCCGATTTCCTACTCTGGGTTTTATAAATGAAACCGAATTATTGCTTTTAGTTATTAGTCGCATCATAAAATTGCACCAACAATTCTCGCAAGCCGCATTTCACGTTTTTGCGTGCCGTCTGCGATTGAAGCAACCGCGCCCTCCGAAAATCGCTTGACACGGAACTTGTGTGTTCATATCCCGTTCCCTCTCGCCTGTTGTCCCTATCATGTGATAAGGATAGACAACTAAGGTGTTTTAGAATATGTCGGGTTATTATAAAACCCATGAATCCCGAGGCGAGGTGAGTGCGGTCGTCCGGTCGATGCCCCGCGCTTTGTTCCTGCGCTTGCGCACCCCCCTTCCCCCTCGCCTATAGTAATGCGCCCCCCACGCGGAACAATCGACTTCGCCATGGTCTCCAGGACTTTGACGTGAACTCTCATATGGGATAAGATTTCGAATTCGAGAGAAATTTCATAAATATAGTAAATGTAAACAGTGTTTTTATATATTTATTTTAAGTTTTTGGTTAATATATGGTATACATAGGTTGTAATTCTCCCTCCAATAAGCAGTAGAAATCACGAACAACAATAATTGCTAAGTAATCGCCAGGAAGCATAAAGGACATCTTCCTTCAATTCAATTATAACCAACTTCAACAAATTGGCTAGGTAATATAATAGGGGGAGACCTTTGTTTAGCAGTAGAGGTTAAGAAAGAACGAAGCAAAACTAAGATATTTCGCGGATACCTTGAAAATCACTAAAATATAACGATGATGACATTGTCAACGCATTTATCTATAAATTGCTCAGTCAAATAACATCGGACTAGTAAAAATACTAAATCGAATTGGGTTTGACTCGTTCGATTTGTACCTACTATAACGATGACCAGTGTTGCCACCCGTCCTGATTTTGCAGGGACAGTCAAAGAGATTGTCCCGGGTCCCGAAGGTCTATCGATTTTGTCTCGATTTTTGTCAATATGCGATAGGATCAATCAAATAACATCGAAAATAACAAACTTGATATAGATATATTAAAATCAGCTCGTCATCAAAAAGGAAAATGTATGAAAAAAAGAATGATTTAATTTTTTAATTTATAGGATAAATACAAAATAAAGTTTAATTTTCTTAGACTGTGTCACATGCGCCATAAAGTCATAATATGATTGGACCCAACTTCGAACGTCACAGATGGATGCCCGATCGTCCCGATTTTTTTTCCCTAAAGGTGGCAACCCTGACGATGACCTACATAGAAACAGTTGCAGCCGATCACAGACCACCACGAGTCATTGAGCAAGCTCTGTATCTGATGCTATTCATAATGAATGGCACCAAATATCACAGTGTCATACTTGCGCAATACCACAATGGGTATCGAAATGACGTAGAGGTGTTAAAATCATGATTGATGAACGATGAAGGTATGACAGTGTTTGACAACAAGACCACGTTTGCCGGTGTGTTGTTGTTTTGAAATGCAAGGAAATGCTAAGCATGGTTGCGGTGAATCACATTTTATATCAATGTTATGATGTTTTCAATCAATGTTATTGTTTGTTAAATTGTTGTTAATTGATAATGCTTGTACATAATAGATATTCTCATCCTACATCTCTCTCTTCAACCCATTAAACTGCCGCTGGTCATACGTTTACGCCATTTTGCGCCAGATATTCCAGTTTTCCGCTTTCCTCATCCAGCCTCCACGTTTCGCAATTCGTCTTTCCATCGGAACATTGGTCCGACGCGGTCAATAAGTGTAAATATATAAAAAGTATGTAACTGTAGAAGTATATAATTTTGTTGGGACTAATTATAATTAACTCTAAATTTTTATTTTATTAACCTAAAGTTAATTTCTCCTTATTTAAGAATAAATCATAACAATGGCAAGCATAGTATCTTAATTGAAATTTAAAATATTTCTTTTTAATTGTCTATGAATTGAATCAAATTTTATTAAACTAGCGTTTTCAGTAATAATCTGAACAACTGATTTGTGGAGACTAGTTACCTTCGTATCAATTATAAATGTACTCAACACCTACTATGAATGTACTCACAATACGTTTTCAAGGAACCGAGTCACTTCAATATTGATAAACGTTGTAAACCTAGTTGCTCACAAATTAGCATATGTTATTATTGCTTTAAAGGATGTTCAGAGTTGAAAAACAAGATTGTTTTACACAAGCCAAGTCCGGCTGAAAGTTGCGCGTACAGCTTGGATTAGCGGCAACAAATAACATGTTAATATTTGGTTTTGTCACTAGAAGCATATTCATAATGCATATTCAATGGGAACAGAAAAAAGCTGACTGAAAGAAAACCAAAACAATATGGTGAGACGCGAGCATGACGCACACTCAAAAACACTGCATATATCGACTTCCAAGATGCGAGTGGGTTCAGTTTCAAACTCAAACATAATAAAGTACTAAGCTTAATACGTCATTTTCTGTGCTTATTTTAATATTTACTTAAGGCTATATTTAGTTGCTAATTCTAACGCAAATATGTTAAGGTTTTTTTAAATTTTGAGAACAGTGTATATGACGTTAGTCAATTTGGTAATTATGCACAAACTGTTTTTACCACCCATTAGTATGTAAGTTTATTTAAACTGAATGTTTTGTAAAGGACTGTCAATTAAACTTAGTCAAAATTGGTCAACCTTGAAAGTTTACTGCAAAATTCTTTAAGTAGGTACTTAATTAGTATGTACACGATCTTACTTAATTATTACAATCTTTCCTTATAAAAGAAATTATAACAATTGCTATGAATTTCGTTATGTGATAGTAAGATAATAATCGTTTAATCAAGAGAAGTTCAACATGTTTAAGAGTTTGTTATCTGGGAAGCGGCATGTTTACAATGATGGAAATGTGAGAAGATATTCAAAGAAGAGTTATGAAAGCGAACTCGGATAATTGAGCAATCAACAGTGTGTGCAGCCAAAGTGTGTCTAAAAGGCCAGGATGGCTATACATAAGGACCATACGTCAAAGCAGGAACTAGCAAAATTCCTGCGTTGACGTATGGTAGTGAATTTTGGGTATGAAGTATGTAGCACGAAGCAGTATAAATGCGGTAGAGAAGCTGTTATTAAGGAAAATATGTGGGGAGTGATATTGTGTGAAATTCGATAAAGCGTCAGAAGAAGAAAGAGGTATGTTATGATGGTATGGACACTTGGAACGTATGAGTGAAAGGAGTAATAGCAAAGCAGGTTCATTGTGCGATAAGGAGAGATACATGAGGCCGAGACGGCCCTAATGGTCTTACCTTGACCAAAGTAATCAAGTCGGGATCCTAAGCAGGACGAATAAAAGAGTTTGTATGAAAAGGTTAATGGATGTGAATAAAGCTAGAAGAGTATGTCAGGACCGCACAAAGTGGCGCTTCTGTTTTGTTTTAGTCTGGTTTTATTTTTGCACAGCAAGTGCTTCTTTCTTTATACTTTGTCTTTTTTCTTGATACAAACTTCATTAATCGCAATAGAAATGATTGTGTCCCATCGGGCTATACTATTGTTATATTAAAAAAAAGAGTGGCATGACATTGGTACAGCCCATAGACAAATCGACATTCCATCCGCGCCCTTCACTAAGTGACTAATACTAGAACGAATGTCATTTTAATGTTTTAATCTGTGCACGGTCACGAAATGCAAATGGCTGCAGCTTTTTCACGAGCAGGGAGCGTCTGAGGGGCATATGTTATGCAAGTAGTTGCATAATAGACTCGTGACCTCGGCTTCCTATGTTTCCGGGCTTATGACTTGACAATGACGACTGTCTCAATATATTAACGCTTAGCGTCGAATGTGAAAGTTCGCACGTTGGCGTGGGTATAAGCTATTTGGCTGATATTATAAGCGAGATAGAACTTGTAGATAATTGAATATTTGAGTGGAATTTTGTCGTTTACCTGTATGCAGAATGATAAAGTATTTAAGTTTGTATTAATATAGGCTTAGTTATTTTAGATAGATGAACTCTAGCAGAAATTTCATGAGACCACTAGAGTAGTAAAGAGCAAGTTATTTATTTAGAAACTATGCTGTCTTAAGGGTAATCTCGTCCGTTGTTCGGAAAGAAAAAATCAGTCCAACAGTAAAAAACAATAGGAATAGGTAATAAAGGACGCTCTTACGGTGAAGTAAAACATCGTGAGGAAGCGCACGCCTTCGAAGAAATTCAAAGGTTGTAACTGAAGTCGGCAATCTGGACTTGGCCCGCGAGGACGACTTACGGGTAGGCCCTTCGGTGGGGATGTATAATGAGCTGATAATGAAATCCTGATAAATATACACAGATATTTTTTTATTCTATAAGAGGACTTCAATAATAAAGAATAATAAAAAGTCAAATAAGCAAGCAATCATGGTTGCAAACCAAAATATTTATTTATGCATATACATATATTTACAGGTGAAACACCTAAAGTGATCCTAAGGTTTGTAAGATGGTACTTAATATATAGGTTTTAGGAAGGAAATAATCCATGAAAATTATCGTCTTTTGCACCATAATGTTACAAGGTTTCCTAGTACAAATGTTATTATCACGCTATATTATCAAACTTACCGGAAGATTACACAAAAAAGTATGGTAGACACCTACAATAACTTGTTTATAAATGTTGTTATTAGCAAATCGCTCGACTGCACTATATGCTCCAATAGTATAAAGCAATTATTCAGTTAAAAGAAAACAGTTTTATAGTGAGTAGGGAAACAAATTTTAGTGAACGTGTCTATAACATGTTTCGGTTAATTATAGAGTCGGCGACCTTGTACCAGTGATTGTAAGAGAAATAACCTTCAATACTTTTTATTTGGGTTTACATTTATCGAATGTTGCTTTGCACAAGTTCCTTAATTAGAAGTAATAATAAGCTTTGTGGCTATTGATCATCATCTGCTCATTACGTCTCCACCAAGGGGCGCGAGCCTACCCGTAAAGGGTGTATAGGCCGTAACGTCCGCGCGGGCCCAGTGCGGATTGGCCGAATTCACGCGCAACCTTTAAATGTCTTCGTAGCATGCGCAGGTTTCCTCACTATTTTTCTTCAGCGTAAGAGCGTCGGATAAACGTAGATATATTTTGAAATAGCATTGGTATATGGCGGGATTTGAACCTGCACCCTTCAGATCGGAAGGCAACAGTCATACCAATGAGCACCGACGCTCTTACCGACGATCGACGCTCTTGTGGCTATTGAATTCTAGATAAAGCGCATCCTTAACTTTCTCTATTCTGTTCTATGGTTGGCCGGGTGCTCAAAATGAATGAATACTAGAAGTCATGATATCAATAGATCCATATTAAGTTGATATTATTTTTTTTGTGAACGTGTTTGGAACGCTACACCTCGAGATGAAATTATTTTAGTTATGTATTTTTGGGTATGTATATCAATACTAACAGTACTCGTATTACAAAATATGTATAACTTTAAAATAATTAATAATTATGCTTTAATTTAGTGGCCTAAATACATACTTGTATCAGTCCAGGTTAACCTAGGTTAATTGACGTCAATATTGATTGTAGGTTATCTCAATAATTCAAAATTATGAAAATATCGTAACAAAACAAAGCATAAATAAACCACAATAAATTTAAGGAATGTGCTCAACCAAGAAAATTTGGGGAGTAATTTTAACATATTCAAGCGGTCAACCGTTTTAAAAATAGGTTTTTTTAAGTACCAACATAGTTTCTAAATAAGTTCTATTGTGTTAAAACGTTTTCCATTTGTTACTTAACTTTCATTTTACGTGTTTCCATTGAGTGTCGTAGAGTTTACTCAGTGGGACACCGCGTTAAAGTGTTGAACAGTGATTTGCAATTCAAAAACCATATATTTGTCGATCCGGATGGATACCCGAGCGGGCCGTTGGTGCTTTTTGGAATTTAATCCAAGGCCACTACGTGACTGTTTACGAAAATAGTAACATTGTATAATTGATTATGTAACATCGTTGTGAATTTATATGATGTTATTAAGCTTATTTGAGGAGGCTGAGGTTCAAATCCCGCCACGTAACAATGTGTTATCGAATTTTCGAAATTATATGTACGTTATCCGACGCTCTAACGGTGAAGGAAAACATCGTGAGGAAACCTGCGCACGCCTTCGAAGAGATTCAAGGGTTGTGTGTGAAGTCGTCCAACCCGTACTGGGCCCGCGTGGACAACGAAGGCCTAATCACCTATACGGGTAGGCTTGTGCCCTCGGTGAGAACGTTCAATGAGCTGATGATGATTTGAGGCTTTTGGTTATTTTTTGGAGTAGGACAAGCAGACTGTGTTGCGTTGCGTAGGCCGCTTCCGGCCCGATGACTGACTTACAATATTGTTTGAGGAAACTGGATGAGACGAGTCAGGTCCAGATATCTGACGCAAAATAGGGAGACCTATGTCCAGCGGTGGACTGTGAGAAGTTGAACAGAAGACGATTAGTAGCGGATAATTTATTCCTTGCAGTTCTGTCGTCTAAATTATGCCAGCGACCATTGTAACGCTGACATCAATATACCAATTAAATTTGTAGTGTATTACGTCCATTAAAAATGAAGTCTACAGGATTCAAAATAAATAAAGAAACGAACAACAGCAAGAAAAATTGTTCAAACCACTTCAGTAGTTACCAGAATAGAATAGTTTATTTAGAAACAATATTCCTACGTTATAATAACATTATAAAGCAATCTTACCTAGTTATCAAAGTGTCGCTAAGTAGGTGAAAACAATAAGTCTTCATAATATTACTTTATTAACATATTAATCTTCCGAAGTCTAGCATTCTGTCTGTTGACGTTATTTAACTTTATTCGTTGATTAATACAGAAACGCTATATTTGACAAAATGTATTTTGTAAGGCTGGTTGATTCTAATATAGGTATATACGTGATAGCATGGTAGTGTAGGTAAGTTGTGTCTTTTTATTTTACAAATATATGCTTAGGGTTCCACCATTAACGGGAATATCCAGCTTAGCTAAGACAGCCCCTATATCAAAGATCCCAATTACGACAACGTTAATCGATCTATGGTTCAGTGACCAGGCCCTGAGAGCTTCATTCATTTGTATTTCTGCCGTATTTTTTAGAAGTCATCCGTCACGGCTTTGCTCTTGCTCTTTAATAATAGGCTTATTTGTCAAGGAATTTCGTGGTTTTTGTTGTTTCACAGCATTGTTTTGTTATTTTTAATCAAAGCTTTAAAATATATGATGTCTGGTATATTTATCATCTGGTTTAAAACCAACTGAACCGATTAAGTCGCGAATTTACTGAAATAATATCCCGACGTTTTGATGACAACTTGTACGGGCAAGCAGGGAATTATCTAAATATGTGATCTAGTCTAAAAATAGGCTATATCTGTTTATTTCACTAAACAAATGACTTAAAGTAACTCCTGTTAAATTTATTTTGTTTTGCTTTTCTTCCCAAAATTTCAGATCAGCTATTTCTCAAGCGTGCGATATAAGCTCAATTCCTCACGCTAATTTGTAGCAATTGCGATAACGGTTAAACTACATTGAATTGAAAAGCTTTACTGCTAAAAAGTAATTAAAACGGGTCGTTCCAGAGAAGTCATAAAAAGTGTGAATTATGATACACCCAGGTTTTTCTTAGGATTGAACTTGTGCTTCTTAAGCTAGGTTTGTAGTTAATTTGCTTAGTTCAATGTATGAACAAACGTAAACATATCTTTTTTTTAACGATTTTAACTATACAATTTTAATCGAATCCACAAATTTGTCGATATAGAAGTCATGGTATACTATGCAAGCTAGCTAATGTTAATTTATTCATAGCTAAATCCCATAAAATCATTTACCATGTTGATCTTAGGTAGCGTTATAGTGCCCACTAGTGCCCGCCATCTTTTGATATCATTTTGAATCACTGCTTCTTTTTATGCGACTACTGCAGGAGGGTTACTGTAGTTATTTATGGTCATTTTGTCAAATAATTCCGTGTTTTTCAAAGATTTAGAATTAGTGCGCAACTATATATTTTTCATATAATTGGCACTTTTTGTAACTTAATCTGTGAAATAAACGTTAAGAAGTACATTGTCTACGGTTGAGTAGATGTCAAAAAAGTATTTTACGTTCTTGTCTATGGTTGGCTTGTTTTCTCGCGAGAAAACGCCAGAACGTGTCACGGATGTTGTGAAAAAGGTCGTTAAATTTAAATTGTCCTAAGGCTATGCTCGCAACGGTTCAATGGGCTTCCATTATGTTTGTCATCACTTATCACTAAGTTGATGTACGAGTATGATGCTTAGATAAACAATTAACCAACGTTTGATGCGATAAAATCTTATAGATCTGACAATAAAAGATGTAACAAGGTAAACTTCTAATAATAATCAAGGAGATCTTCAAAAATAAAATCATATTCATATAACTTGGTTTTAAAATGATATATAATATTAATTTTATTATATACTGTAAAATTACTTTCTCTTCAACCCATTCCGAGCCTATAAGCTATTTTCCGCGATTCGTCAGCCCTTTGGGGCGAGTCTCCTATCCTAAGTTACGCTTGCCACAACGCAATATCCTCTCTTGAACTCGTATGCTGCAACGACAATGGGCTCTACCACTTAAGTGACCAGCCAAATGCCACTTCAACTTGCTGATATTAATGGTACTATGAAAAATCAGTATGAAACCATAGACACGATCATCAAATGAATATCCACTGACATTCACACAGTGCGATCTATACCCAAGTTAAGCGTGAAGTCTGTAATACATACATATTATACATAAAAACACTATTACAAACAAACATGTTCATGCACACAAATGTTTGTACTGCCCAGGGATCGTACCTGGAACCCTTAGTGACTGCAGTCGACGTCTCAACCGCAACACCAAATGGGTCATCACTACTCAAATATATATTTTTTAATAACAACGTTCCAATTGGCAGTCCGAAGAAGATGTAATCAAGTATTCTGTTGGTTATGGCTGGTAAGAATTGAATCGGTTAATGTGCAATCATTGTACCGGTAGGAACGGTTTCGTAGATACCAATCGCGATTCGCTAAAGTAGCTGTGTTCCTCATGATTACAGAAAATGATTGTCATTGAGTCTGGTACATGAAGTGTACTTGCTAGGTGCTTTAGAACAATATGTAGAACAACATGTTCTTAATCCTATTATAATAAGCCTTTTTACCCTACTTATTAGTATTTTGGTTGTCTGAACTTAACCGGTTAACTGATAGAAATTCCACGAAAGTTTTTATAAATTAATAAGTAAAGAGTACTTATCAGCTTAGCTTTATTACTAAGGCTCAGGCTTTATTACCGGGACTTATTGTCGGATTTATATTTGCATTGAGTTTTTGTTACTCCACAATAAACATTACAAACCAACCAATGAAAATGATAAATGACCTACATCATGGGCTACGGTAATAAAACAATTCATGTCTGTAATTGTAAGAGCGCGGGCAATTTTTTCATGTGGAGTGTTGTGAAGAAGTAGCCAATAATGTAGAGAATAATCATTTGTAGCCGTTATTGAGCAGAAAATTATATTATTATGAAGTGAAGAACGCGCCTTTACAATTGTAAAGCATTCCGGCACGATGAACCAAACACTGAATTAGTAAGCATAGACTGGGAAGATTGTGCCGGAACCCACCACGCGGTCCCAATGCAGATTGGTGCGGACTATTAACCTGAGATTGTATCCGGGACTGACGGCTTAATGTGCCGTCCGAAGCACGGAATTTACACGGAAGTTTCGAATAATAGATGATTAAGCTCAAAAACAAACAGGGAAAACAAGCTAGCTGTGAGATTCGAACCCACGACCATCGAGTCATATAGCGATCTAAAAAAACGGTCAGATCACTATACAAATTTCAGCGTTAATTTAAGCATACCCTATTGAGTTTTCCAACTAACCTCATATATTTCCTATGCTCGTTAACCGGCACGAAGTATTCGTCGTAAGGGTTGGTCGCGCTCATGTCCACTTCGACGTCCTTCTTTTGTTTCGCGCTGCCATTCTTCGGCGTCAGATTGATCAGCTCCAAGTTGACCGCTTCCAACGTTTTGGTGTCGCCGTTGGGCTCTTTGCTGTGCCCGTTTCGGGTGTTGGACGTGAACGAGTCGTTGTGGTTTTGGTCTGCGTCGTCGTGGGTGTAAGCTCGGTTGTCGAAGGCGACCGGTGCAGACGGGGAGGGCGGCGACGGGGGCCGGTGCTGCGGTCTCGCAGCTTCCCGGGGCGACGCCGATCTACTGTGGCTATCCATTATTTTCGGAGCGGACTGACATCTGCGGAAGAGGGGCATTGGTTAGTTGTTATTTCAATTCTTCATTTTAATAATTCAATACTATTTGCTGTACTAAAGAAATTGAAAAGAAAGAAAAAATATGTTTTATTTGCTGCATCAAATTTACAAACAAATATATATTTATTTTAGTTTATAGATGTTGGTTTTTAAAAGGTATATCCCTACCGTTTTAGCTTTAAGTCAGATCAGAATATATTTATAAGTTGCAAGAATCATCGCTTTGACTATAAGTAGCTAATTTAAATAAAAATACTCTTATTTGCACATTCAATTCACGCCTTCAAATAATATATTTCGTGTTGTTGATGAATACAAATATAATGGATGTTTAATTTTCACATTAGTACATGTGTTATATCCGTTTGTTTTAAGACTTTATAAAAAAATTATTTTCTTGTAAAAATCTATTTATGATCATGTCAAAATAAATATTACTATTAGGTCGTAACTTAAAAGTACAAAATGTATTTGTTAAACTCCGAAAACCATTAACTCGTTTGTTCCCTATTACGTAGAAGTAAACAAAGTACAAACTGCTGAGACTATTAAAATGGTCATAGCCCAATATAATTACTAGAGTTTGAAGCCATTTTTTTATGTCGCCGAGTTTGATGTAGGTAGTTATACTTAAGCAGAAAACTGTGTTTTTGTACTATTTCACTGTTTCAGTAATGAGTTTATATTTCAGGGTCTTTAACAATTACGTCTTTTTTATGTTTTAAGTGAACATGATGGGCTGAAGGCTCACCTGATGGTGATGAATGGTATTTGAACTGTACCCTCCAGATTGAAAGGCAACAGTCCACACCAAAGAGCTACCGACGCTCTTGGTTGGCATATTGCAATTATTTGAGATATGAAAATGAAAAGTGTTTATTCAGTTTAGGTCCTTACAGAACACTTATGAATATCATCATCATCATCAGCTCATTAAACGTCGCCACCGAGGAGCACGAGCCTACCCATACAGGGTGATTAGGCCTTAGTCGTCCACGCGGGCCCAGTGCGGATTGGACGACTTCACACACAACCTTCGAATCTTTTCGCAGGTGTGCATGAAGGTTTCCTCACGATGTTTTCCTTCACCGTAAGAGCGTCGGATAACGTACATATATGTTCGAAAATTCGAAAGCACATTGGTACGTGTCGGGATTTGAACTTCAGCCCTCCCGGTAGGAAGGCGACAGTCCACACCATTGAGCCACCGACGCTCTAATGTCAAATATTATAATTAGCTGTCGATTATTACCACTATAAAACTTGCATCGTCTTGTTGCAAATGCCTTGTTGTATGACTAAAATCAAGATTTGTGCAAAATCATAGCAAATCAATTTTAATTATATCTCACAAAGTTAAACCGCGACATCTTAATTACTATTGCTTGACGACATCAGCCTAAATTATAGTCTTGTGAAATAGCAAGTTATCGCAACCTGGCTCTATAGCAATGTAATGAGGGCTAATTTATTTATTTCAAATGGCCTTTTAATGGCAACTGTTGAATAATTTCGGTGTTGGCAACACTGTTGTCATTATTTATGGCGCTAATGTATTGACTTACAGTTTTAGTTCAAATAACATACATAATAATACAGATCAGACAAGTCGGCCAATCAGCACTGGGCCCGCGTGGACATCTAAGGCCTATGCACCCTTTACGAGTAGGCTCGTGCCCATCGGTGGGGACGTTAAATAAGCTGATGATGATGAAACACAAGCTTACAAGAACGTGTGATTGCACTATTGAGTTATTTTTTAATTATGACAATACCTTTCAAGATAGTGGTAGGTAAATATTGCCATAATATTCACGTTTGGGAGGCGGGTTAAAGATAGTACCATGAATGGTAACGCTGCTTCATGTTTTCTACTAAATATTGTGTCCTTACTTTTCGTGCTCTTACGGAACTCGCAGTAAGGTTGGATATGATTGTATCCTAATCTCCAGACTCCACGCTGTACGTTTTCATTATTTAAATATTTAAAAACGTTTAAATTAACATGTTTTTAAAAATATTTTAAATACGTTATGACCAACATAAAATCACGAAAAAAAAGTAGTATGCATATGTATGACAGTTTTAAATCAAGTTAATCGGTTAGCTGTCGTCCTTAGTCCAGATAAGCAGAAGTGTCGCCGAGGTGAGCAGCCTGTTACCTACAGATAGGGCTGTCGATTGTCCCTCATATAACAATTAGGATCCGGTCACTAAGGCCCGTATTCTAGAACGAGACTCAACGTTAATCTTTACTTAAATTGAGTAAGAAAGGGATAGCGCTATACATGGTGAATAGCGGCATCCCTTTCTAACTGTATTTAAGTAAGAATGCTCTAGTCTTGTTTTAGAACATGGGCCTAAGACCAGCAATTAAAACATGATTAATCCTAAAGTATTTTTTTTCTTCACAACTTTATCAACTTCTTACTACAGTAACAACTTCTGAATAAGTTCAAGTAATTTTAATGGTGAGTTTTTTCATGTAATTTGCTTTTGACTCATTTAAGTGAAATAGTTTTTGAGTTGCGAGCTCACTTTACCTCATGGCTCAAAAGGTTCGTGTTAGTTCATGGTGCTGCTCGACAGTTCTGTTACTTGAACTTGGCTTGAGACCCTACCGCGTGCCTAGATGACAAATAAAATTGATCACAACCCTATCAACACATATTATGGTTGTATATGTCGTGACGGATGATGTGATTAGTAGATTCGGGTTACGTCCATAGATTTAGAATTAGCGCGCTACGCTTACGTATATCCTATATCTATGGTTATGTCACTTATAAGTTACTCTGATTTATAAACGGGAACAAGTTTGCTCTTGACATTGTAATACTTATATTCGTGTATGACATACAAACTGCAAACCTCGTTGCAAACCCAATAAAGTCATTACTTTCATTAGTGTTCCAATATACTAATAATAATAATCCAGTTAAAAATCGAAATGTCCCAAACCTATAATAATTTAAATAAATCCAAGATTATTTTAAATCTTGTCAAAAAATGCAAGCATTCTTTTTAATATACATTTATTTATCTATTCTAATACTTTAACATCGCGTCTTGACCTAGCACTATACGAGTATGCTCGCCAAAACAAGGTCGTTCTACTTGTCATCGCA
Organism: Leucinodes orbonalis; assembly: GCA_019425675.1. NCBI lineage: Eukaryota > Metazoa > Arthropoda > Insecta > Lepidoptera > Crambidae > Leucinodes > Leucinodes orbonalis. The sequence continues at coordinate 429,942 of PQWD01006671.1, read as the reverse complement.
ATATTAAGCATTTTTAAAATATGATACGACTTCTTTTATTTTAACACGCAACGGGACTTATTTCTATTGAACACAAAATAATAAAAAGCATAAATATCTACCTATTACATGTTTATATACTTGTAAGTGAGGAAACCTTCATGCACGCCTGCGAAGAGATTCGAAGGTCGTGTGTGAAGTCGTCCAATCCGCACTGGGCCCGCGTGGACGATTAAGGCCTAATCACCCTATACGGGTAGGCTCGTGCCCCTCGGTGGGGACGTTTAATGAGCTGATGATGATGATACTTGTAAGTATAAAATTTAAATGTCATAACATTCGTCTGAGTATTTTGGTTGAAACCGAGGATTTGCTTATAAACGTAATAAACGTTTGCAGCAACATTACATACGACCTTTTTTCTCACCTTGACCTGGCGGCACCGGCTCGTCGCGGGCTCTCCACCACCAGAGACCTCGTGTAATAATACCGCGCGTGCGCAGATCTAGGCGTCCGCGCCTTCCTTTTGTACCTCTCCACCCGCACCAAATTCTCTCCACCAGGCATTTTGCCTTTTCACATCTAACCGTTTAGGGTCGCAAAAGGAATTTGACATTTTTGTTTTTAAAAACGCGCAATGGAACACATTTTCCTTGAACCACGGCCGCTTCTGAATATTGCGTCTGACGTTCGCTCGGCGGCGCGACTCGCTCCGCTTTCAGGTGACAAAGACAACAATCATGTAAACAATTATTGTTGTCTTCACAATTACTTATACAGGATGCTGTGGATCTGTGATCATTTATGTTTGTAGACTAACAGTTAATCGAGTATGAAGTGACCGTGAATAAGTTATTTAATAACTTCATTAGAGGTATTAAGATACCAGATATATAATAAAGTTTAAATCGCACACAGACTACTAATTTTATTTTTATCTAGATCTAAATTGAATTTAAATTAATAAAATTATCTATTGCTAAAGATTTATTTTGCTAAAGATTTCCTTTTGCCGCGGAAGTCACCAGACTCAAACAATCTTCAAGTTTATAAGACAATAGACTCCCTAATGTTATCTTGTTTTGTGTTGTTACTTAAATCGTCAGTCATTATTTAACAATGAAATTGTGCATAGTATGTGTTTACGTAGAGATGCATGGAAGGGACTTGTTATCTCCTTATACAACAAAACTGATGGTAGATTCCGTAGATTGACTATACAACGTATTAAACAGGCACGCACGGTCTTTTAAAAGTTTAACGTATTTATCATATTTTGCACTAAAAATTGAAAGTGCTTGTACTTAATTTCGTAAACTGTATCATCAAGTGAGAGCCATTGCTTAAGATTGAAATGAAGATGTCTGAGAAATTACAAAAAAAAATGAATATTATTTATACTTGCCATTACGATTATTGGTTACACATTGGTTGATTTTTATTTTAATAATGTATATTGCTAAAGATGTATACAATGAAATATGTAGAGTTAACAGAACACTCTTTACGCGAATATTTTCATCAGAAATGATTTCATGCTAAAAGAATATTAATCGTGAGTTCAAAGAATTGCGATTGTTCATCACAATGATAGAGATTTATAATTGCTAATATATTTACTTCCTTCGCTAATGAGAACATTAGCTTTGTTTAATAATAAATGTAATTTACAGATGATCAAATAATATTATATTCTAAGTAATTCGAACCTTCGATATTAAATATATATGTTAATTCTATATTAAAATGTAACTTACACCTAATAATAGTAGTTATTCAAGTTACTTTTTATTTTGATACAAGAGAAGAGTTTTACAATTAATATATACATACATATTCCTTGTAAATCAAACTCTACTCTAATACATATGTATGATGTATTGGTTATGTAATTTGATGGTAAACACGGGAGCGACCTTTTCTAATAATCATGTCCTAAATTAGATATATCTCATCGTTCGCAAAATGGAACATAAAAAATACTTTATAAAAAATTACAAGTAGTTAAAATTATAATCTCAGTCTGATATCAATTAATGGAACCAATTACGGTATCACAGATCATTTTATATACATATATAGATACGCATTACACAATAGATCGGTAATAATATGCCATACAGGTCCGATTTTATATCATTGCAACACTTTTTTTCCTAATCGCCTCTCAAATCCGTCATTGATCGAGGCGCGCCTTTATTTGCCGTTGGCAAGAATGTCGGGTATGCGTCGTGAAAGGCCCCAGGCTACAGTATACCAGACCAGCGACATTGCTGGACTAGAACTCGACTGCATTGAACGTTGACAAAACGACATCGTTTCAACTGTTTACCTTTTTATGTAATATAAAGCTTGTTTTTAACAGCGTGCATGTTAGGAATATGTTGTATGCAAGTGTTTTTGTGTAAAGTTTTAGTATATAGAGCTAGTCAGCTTTACTTCATGAATACTAGGTAATGGTGTCACTTTATTTTGCCCTAAGGGGGAAGGATGGATCACATTTTTAAATTTTCTACAAGACTGACTCATCTTGTTGCTGTTTTTTATATGTTTAAGTAGATCGATGACACGTAGGCACACATAAATTATACACGTTTCCTTTTTATGACCTTGGCTCGGTATCATTTGAGAAGCATATAATTATATAGGAGGAGAGGAAGATAGGACTGTCAGTGCCACGAATGTAATGGACCTCTTTGCCTCCTTGTGTATTCCCCGATCATTATAACCTGGCTGTCTTCGAGGCAAGAGTGAATAGGTTGTTTCTAGGCAGGCATGATCCATCCTAGGCCATCATCACTTACCATCAGGCGAGATAGCGGTCAAATGTCTGCCTATAAAAGGTTTTAAATAAATAAAAAAACTCCATGTCGCATGTTTGCAATAAACAAATACATGCAAATGGAAAATGCAAGGTAAAAATGGTGCTATAGTACTTAAAGGTCTGCTTATTTGCTAAATTATTGAAAACCGGGTAATATTAAGAATATTTAATATAATGTACATACTACAATATAACGAAATCTCGGACTAGGCTTAGTTGAGACCCATCTGCGCTCGCCACTTGTCCAGTGAAGCTGTGAAGGCCAGTCGTGGCCAACAACGAAATAACATCAATAACAACAAAAAAGCAATCTTGGTAGCCTAGGTACTAAAACCCTAAACACGTAGTATGAATCTGGATAAATTCGAAATCGTACAAGCGTTAGGTGATTATCCTAATCTCAATTAAAATAAGATATTAAAATTGTTTGAATAGCAAATTCAGGTTTCTATTACAAAAATAAAGTCATTAGCACTTAATAAAAATAAGTGTAATATAATCCAATAGTCATATGTATATGAAAATAATATTAACATGTTGTCGCATATCGAATCCGCTAAATACAGTCTTAAAAGTTGCGTCATTTCTACTTGCTTACCTATTTGGTAATTAACTAAAACCGGTAGACTACAATGAAGGCTAGAGATTTAGCATACCTAAATGTAATTATCTTTCAGCGTAATGGATTCTTCATAATTTATATTTATTTTGAAAGAATGTACAAGCCAAAAAAATTATAAAAGCATAGTTTAAAGATGTTTTATAGTTAAAAAACACCATTGGTTTTATTCATTCAGCTTGGAGAACTATTGATTTGACGTAGGAAAAAAGTTTAACAATAACAGTTGTTGGTCATTTTGTCGAAAAGTAATTAACATGAATAGACAATAGCGTTTAATGTATTAAAACTTCTCTTAGTTCTTTATTTTTAAATAAACAAAAGCTCAGACTCATCTCTGTTACGATAAAAAATATGATTCGATAACAATTTAAAACCGAAATCTTATAAAACAAAACATAATGTAGAGGATAGCAGGAACTGGTTAAGAGCGGAAGAGTAAGGTTTGAACTGTAAATAACGCGAAAAATAGCATTAAACCGAGCCTAATAAATCTATAGGTAAAGAAATCCGTATTTTAAGGCTGTTGTAATAAAAGCCTTTTTAGTGTGAGCTGTTTTTCAATAATCAAATAAATTAACATGGCGTTAAAATGGCATCCGTCTTTTGTTTTAACATTTGTACATTGGATTGGATCATCACAATTCAAGTGTAACTTACACTACGTAGGTGTAGTTTTTATTTGCACAGTAAGCTAGACGAATGGCTGTACGTGACGAAATAAGATCTTTATGGAAACTGGAGTTATCGCGAATGGTGGATAAAGCTGTTTTAGATTTCTCAAAAAGTTTGTACGTTAAACTTCAAGATTACGTCTCGGATCCATAAAACTTTTCTTCTTAGAGTCAACAGTTCAGATATCCTTTTGCCAAAACCTGGCCACAGCTAAAGCGCTATCCGACACTACTTTCAAGTCCTGCTTAGATCACGCAGGTGGACACAGTGGTCACGAAAGCAGGTGTTCCATGGTCTGAGGTGAAACCCCGCAGTCGCAATGTACTTCTGATTGCTCATGGAAGCCTCACTATACCATATTTTCCCTACAGCAGCCAAAGTGGGATCGCACCCTTATAACTGATATTACTTATTTTAAAATTTTATTAGTGTTTATCAATGTTACGAATTGTACGTAGGCACTGTAAATAATAAATAATTATCCACTGACATTCACACAGCGCCAACTAGCCCCAAACAGCCTGTAATATGGATATTCAACAACGGATATAACATACTTAAATATACTTTTTTATAAATTAATACATATATTATACATAAAAACACCCAGAATAATACAAAAAGATATGTTCATGCACACAAATGTTTGTACTGCCCGGAGATCGGACTACACCAGATTGTCAAATGTTTTTTACATTTACAGTACGTGCATATACTTGTCCAGAAAAAGTTTACAGTGGACATAATACACTAGCCCACAGGGCACACTCACAGTGAACTATTGGAGCGCATCTTTCCACAGCGTGTGCCGCATCTCGCCTGCATTGTTATTGCAGTGAAAGGAGAGGTCATAGCCGCAGACATCCACAGTGCCCCTTCGTGTTTTATTATTTTTAAACGGATATTTTTGTAACACGGTTACTAGCTAGTCACTTGTTGAATGAAGTTAAAATTGTTACACTTAATAGTAACTTTTTGTTACACTGCAATAATACATGACTTGATTAAAACACCAAACAAAAGATGAGATGCGTTTATTTACCTATTGAAATTTAGAGTTATGGATGACTAAAAGATGAAATAATTACAGTACGTCTCGGGGGAGCGTATAATTATTATTTTTTTCATCTCAAGATTAAGAATTTTTAAAACAAAATGATAGTCGGGTCTAAATGCGTTTTTGAACTGAAATTGAGAGTTATGATGGATGAATAAAATAAAAATAGTTTCAGTAAAGTATTATTACTATGATAAAAAATATCACACAAAAGTATCCACAGTACTGTTGCTAACTTGTGGCATAGAGATTTCTTCCGATAGAAGAAATGGGTCAGATGAAGGTGCTGATGCAGCTAACAATGTGAATAATTCACACGTGACAGACAAATATCGTGTAATTATATGATACTTAAATATGCTCGAAGGCGCTTTTGGTATTACGCCTGATTTTTACATAGTTGTGAGTTCTGACCCCGACCTCTTTACACAAACATAGTTAAAAACTTTAGGTCTTCATATAAAAAAACCATTAGCAAAATTAATAGCCTGAAAAGTTTAAGTAATTTCGGTGGCCGTTTAGCGCTTGAAAGTAGGTACATATTGCGATCTAGACTTTCTATTAAAACTATTTCACCTAAACTCTAAACTGTTGACCATATTAAAATGGCATTTTCAACTTATACCATTTCATTGTTGTTATTTAAAAGCACTTATTCCTTATTTACCTGTATTCTAAGGACTTGAGCTCTCCGAAATAAATACCTTTAAATTGCTGTACTTTACTGATATGGACTGCTGCGTACTGATGTATACTTTTACAGTACGTATTCTACAGTCAATCTCATGAATACATGTTATTCTAAGGACTTTGACATTGACTTTAAATAAAAAGACAGAAGCTTAATAGCGCGTTCCGTGTAACAATATTTGCCTGGGAAAAAACCACCAACGCGCAACGGTCGTAACCGACACTACGTCCGGGTGGATCAACGATACATGACATCATTACCACTATCATTGTTACCTTAAGATGCTTCAAAGACGATGATATGTGCATTAAAAATAAAACGCAAATGTACTGTTCTATTGCTGAGTGACTTACGTTAAAAAAGGAAAAGTATTCCTAATTTGGAATTAGGTCTAATTTGTTTAGTGTAAAAAGGTTCTTAAATTTATAAAAATACAAGCAACCCGTCCCGGCTTTGCAAGGGTGCAATGCCAATACTGAATACACTACCGGAAACGTTGTTATATAAAACTAAATGTTTTGATAAATCTTGTAGGGTCCTGCGTTTGCAAATGGATGTTATTATAGGATGCTACATATAAACCTTCCTTTTCGATCACTTTATGTACGAAAACAAACACATCACATCCGTTACGTAATTAGATTTAAGCATACAGACATAAGGACTCAGAAAGCGACTTTGTTTTAAACTATGTGGAGAGTGATTTTCGACATATATAGTGTCGACGCTATAATGATTATGACACGAGACTTCAGAGAATTAGACAATTTCAATCTAGAGGTTTTATAAGTTGTATGAGAATATTGATTTTAAATTTCAGCAATCAATTTTAGGATAATGGTTAGTTTCAGCAAGGCGAATAAAATAATTTAATATGCATGCCAACTTTAGCTGCTGGAAGCTCAAATAAACAATTTGGATTCAATAGACAAAAAATGTTCCAAATATACGAATGTCGTAAAAATAACATCTCATGACCATATGAATCGTAAAACCTTGCTGTTTGTTTTGATGTCGATATGCCAACAAAAAGCATTACAAAAAGTATGATGCTCTACACTGAACCATAAAGTTTAATCGATTAGTATTGCAGATACGATTCAACCTTGTTCCTAATACTCGGGTTGGTTTTAATATCATCAATTCCGTATCAATTTGTGATTCAGAATGCGCTCTAAAGATCAGGAAAATGGCGGTTTTTTCCTGAAAACAAGATGGCGCGTGCACGTCCAAGATGCTTCGACCTTAGTCATGATTTTCATTGCTGATTCATTGGAATTTCTTACAACCCTGGCTGTCATGTTCAAGGCAATTTGTGACGGTCATTTCTATAAATAAGTTAGTGATTTTAAGAAAAGTGTTGGAGCTTAATAAACTGGTAATAGTGATACAAAGTATTTTATAGGTGTAGGTAAACTGAGCTTTTTGCTGGCGAACGCAAGCTATGTATCTTCGCATGGACTAATACGTTTGTACTTATTATATACATTTATATTATTTAAAATAATAGGTACTTAGTTAAAATTATATGATGATGAATTTAAATATTAATCAAAATATGGATTCCATTATCACTTTTTACTTTAACTAGCATGGTATTCATCTCAAAGCACGACAAGCATTTCTTACGTTAAAGTATTAGTAAAATTAACACTATTATATTATTTATCATGATTATCTGCCTAGGAAGTCCCACTGCATGGCAAAGCAAGAAATGGGGAGATTAGGCCGTAGCCGGCAGTAAGGTAAAGGCTGATTGATTAAAGTTCGATATTTGTATGTTATTATTGCTATATTTGTGGTTTGTACCGTCCGATAAATTTATTACATTGATATGTGTTTCATTTATATTATAATTTAAAATTCTTCTTACTTCAACTATGGATTTTACTATTAAGATGAATAATAAAAACAACGTTATGATGCCCTTGGCCTGGATTTACATTAATCCACAATTACCACGTTTGCCACCAAAACATCGATTGGCTAGTCGTGGTGCGTGCATTAAAAGTCCCAGGGTCCGCATTAATATGGACCTCAACCCACTTGGCCCCACATTTGACTATAAATTGTCTAACTTAATCCTAATAGGGTTGCACGTTAACAAAAAAAAATATTTCCAATGAACTTTATGTTTGTATTATAAAGTTGAGATATGTCAAATAATCTGCCCTTGTTACACAGATTCAAGAATTGTACTCTGCTGGCTGGCTAATATTAAGGTCTTATTTTATAGAGATGAAAAACGAATTGATGAGCTAAGTTTTTTATTAGATGGATTGGTGTTTTAAAGTAATATGTATTTATGTCTTTTAGCTTGATTGGTTTAAAGATTTTTTCCCTCCTGTTCGAAAAACCAGTAAGAGCTTATCAATGGCATACATCAATAAGTCTAATCGGAAAAATATGATAAATAAAATTGAAGTAAAAATAAATAAATAAAATAAATTTCAGTTGTTCAATTTGTAAATAATTTTGTTCCAAATTATTTGAAAGTTAAATACGTTATTGATAATAAATAAATGATAGGTGATAAATGAAATGACAAATATAATGCCGAGATAAACAAATTTATAACAACATTTAATTGAAATATGCCCACAGCTTTAACAGTATCTACTCATTTCGTTGAAGTGTTTCTTATTATTACTCGTCGAAAGTCTTTCGTTTGTATCTACTGTTATCTGTGGTAGCCCTACCTCCAATAAGGAATGCGCGGCAGCCTTGTTGCAGTCACTGTGCAAAGTTAGGTAATTCCGATCATGACCGGTTTGCGACACCGCAGAATCACCATATAATTGCATCCTGGCGATGTTCCATTCTATTGAACAATATAATTTGCTGTTCATCCGTTGAATTCCAGCTACATGTCAGCTTCAAGCTTCTAATTACCGCGAAATTGTAATAATAAAAGATCGGAAGTGGGGTAATTTGTTATCGTTTGCTAAATTGAGTAATGTTCACACGATTCATCATATCAAGGCCTCTTTATTAGACATAGTTATTGTCTATTGAATTGAATAAAAATATTAAAAGTATTTATTATTGCATTTGACTATAATCTCCTGTTTACGTACCTACTAATATATATACGATTTACAGGGCGATTCACAAGAAGAATATATAAACTTGGGTACAAAAAGATCTACTTTACATCTTACATCTACACGTTAGGTAAATTGCTGTAACCCTTTGTAAGTATTATGTAAGCTATGATTTGTCTCTAAGCTTTGATCGCTGCAGTGGCTTAATTCTATTGGTTACGTCTTCAAAGCCAATGTTCAAAGCCAAAGAAAGATCTATTGGCTATATAGTCATGGTGACATTTATCATTTGTTTTACTTTTATTTCTATTATTAACCGACGCTTAGTTGCTATCTATTATCGAGGAACCAATTATATCCATGCTTTTTTAGGTCTGTTCCATTACGACTTTTAAAAGCCCCTGACATTTTTACCATTTACCAGAATAACGGTAAAAACATAGTCTCAGACTAGATTTGAGTGTTGTAACAATGTTTATTTAAAAAAAATTCTACTTACATTTACTTATACCACTAATAGGGTTTCTCATTTCTCGACCTTTTTTATTTCTCGGAGCACGAGAATTCTCGACCACTATTTCCCGGAATTCTCGGGTTGTCGAGAAATATTGAAAAGCTCAAACATATTTGATTTAACAATAAAACTATACTTTTTATGCAGTATTCAACATTTATCAATGACCAATTGTTCAGTAAAATACTTAAGATCTTATTTGACGGGCAGAACTCAAAAGGTTGTTGTAAACGGTTCTAGCTCTTCTGGTGGCCCACTACGCATGGGCGTGCCTCAGGGTTCTGTATTGGGTCCTTTACTGTTTCTTTTATACATAAATGACCTTCCTTCCCATTGTCATAAACTTTCTGACATAGTACTATTTGCAGATGATACATCATTGCTTTTTAACGTTAATAGAAAAAAAGAAACATTTGACGATGTAAATGGTGCTATCTCACAAGTAATGCATTGGTTTACAGTTAATAATTTATTGCTTAACACTAAAAAAACTAATTGTATAAAATTCTCATTACCTAATGTGAGGCAGGTCATCACCAGTATTAATTTGAATGACGAATGCTTAAAAATTGTTGATAGTACAGTATTTCTAGGAATTACTATAGATTCAAAACTCCAGTGGGGACCTCATATTGAAGCTTTGGCAGGTAGACTTAGCTCAGCAGCGTATGCAGTTAGGAAAATAAGGCTCTTAACCGATATTGATACAGCAAGATTGGTTTATTTTAGTTATTTTCATAGTATAATGTCATATGGTCTGATATTAACACTATATTTGTACTTCAAAAAAGAGCCATCCGAGCCATTTATAACCTTAGACCACGTGATTCACTTCGGGAAGTATTTAAAAAAATCGATATTTTAACAGTAGCGTCTCAATACATTTACCATAATCTAGTTTATGTCCACAAAAATCTTCATTTGTTTGAAAAAAATTGTGACGTACATAACTTTAATACTAGGAACAAAAACAAACTTGCTGTCCCAAATCTTAGACTAAGTAAAGTAGGAAAATCATTTGTTGGAAGAGGCATAACATTCTTTAATAAAATACCACAAAATCTTGCCGAATTGCCTTTTCACCAGTTTAAATTAAAGATTAAAAAAACCCTCATGAAAAAGGTTACTATACAATAGAAGAATATTTATCGGATAAAGATGTGTGGTCTTGCACTTAGTGTTCCAGTTACAAAATCTTTGTAATAAATTATTGTAAATCTATGTGTAGGTAAATGACAAAACTGTAACCACTGATATAAAAAGATTAAAAGAGTAACTCGAGTTTCTTGCCGGCTCTTCTCGAAGATCCTACTTATTCCGAACCGGTGGTAGAGTCACAAAAAAAATATGATAATAATAACAATTGACGATTCAAAAGTATCTGTAACAGATTTATTTGAATAAAGATTTTTTTCTTTCTTTCTTTCAACGTTTATTTTTAGTTTCATGTGAGTTTAATTTAACTATAGAAAACTTTAATTAAGCAAAAAACTCTAGCGAGATCTTCTATCATTATTTCTAGTTTCTACAAACAAATATACTAAATAGTCTTTTTCTTTGAAAAAAAAAACAAATAAAATATCTTCTAAAAACATGTCATCATGTCACCACAATGAAACTTAGTACCTTACATACTAAATAATTATTATTTAGTCTCAGTCTGTACTACAAACTTTTCAATTACGTAGCATAAAACGACAGTTTAATTCCTTATAAAAATAACAATCAGACTAGCTTAATAATTACGAGTAACAGTAAGGTACAAGTTCCTTAGTTTAGTCTTTGTATCAAACTTTTCAATATTTGTTATAAGTAATGGAGTCTTTTCTTTACGTAAGTTAACATGAAAATCTAATAAATCATTAAAAATCTTGAAGACCAATTACAATCACAATTTAAAGCGGAAACTGCTTCAAAAGCTAACCACGATGTCACGTTATCATTAAGAAAATAATCTTTAAAAAACAAGGCATTTATAGCATCATCTGACAATCGGTTTCGTATTTTTGTCACAAAGTTCCAGACAAGGAGAAAACACGTTCGTTTTCTATATACTCTAGTATAACGTATAGAAACGTTTTTCAGAAACGTAATTAGCTGGGTCTTCCTGAGAGGAACTCAAATCTTAATAATTACAACGACGTGTGAAATATCAAATTTCGGTGCCCTCCTCTAATAGGACAAATATTTCATTTAATTTCGCTCGACGCGTGGCAGAGCCGCAACGAGAACGCAAGCGCGTAATCAAGTTTTTAATTTTTTGACTGAATTTCTCGATTTCTCGACCACTTTTTTCTCGTCTCGAGTAAGGAAAAATTTCCCGGGAATTCTCGGTTCGAGAATTCTCGAAGAGAAACCCTAACCACTAACTACACCAAGAAGTCATTCATGTTAATACAGCCAATATAAATATTATGTTCCATGTCAAAGTAATGACTTTAGGACTTAGGTTCTGGAAACTCCTTCAAAATACAAGACCTAAATCTATAAGTAACACGAACTATGTGATCATTTGCAGAATAAAGCTAATTTAATAACCAAGTCACGTTAATTAATAGGTATATATATATAACTACCACATTTGTCTCTCTTATATGGGCGGCGGCGTCATTTACCATCAGATGAGCCGCCTGCTCGTTTGCCCGCTTTAACATAAAAAAATGTTTTAATTTATCTATAAAACAAACCTAGTCAACATATGTTTTATAGATAAATTTAAAATAATAACGATGTATTATATAATTGTGAATTAATGCATCTAAATGTCGATATAAAACACCCACACACAGAACAAATATAATTGTTTCTTCCAATTTAGTAAAACCGGCGACTCCAGCCACGTATTCGTACAAAAATATAACTACCAATGCCCCACCGTATTAACAAATAATAGCAGGTTATTCGCAATATGCGGTTAGAATAAACAAATTATACGTCACTTATAAATTCGAAAAATACACATCAATTCTATAGATTTTTAATGATCTAAACATGACGAATTTCGATACAATTTGATTGTTAATGATCAACTGAGCAAATACGTATGACGCGTGGGATTCTACTTTGATTGTGTTCACGCTTTGAATCACTATCGGGCCCACGCCGCTAGAGGTCGTGAATTCCATTATCCTTTGTAATGTCTAATTAAATTGAAGATTTAATCCAATTGCGTAAAGTGTTAGCCTTGTTGCGCATGCAAGGCGATGCCGGCAAAGCACGTTAAGTGCTTAACAAACTCTTACATTATTCCGAACATGTAAAGTGGAAATTTGTTTATATTTGACAGAATCGTCATTAGGTATTTGCTAATAACATGTGACGTGTTTCTTCAGTTAGGTTTTTTTGCCGAATGATGATATTTCGAGTTATTTATGGATTTGGATCTTGTATTTTGAGAGATTTTCCTTAACCTAATCTCATTATTTTTGCAGGGGACATAATATTTGATTTGACAGAAATTAGGAATTGAAACAAGAAGGTATTTTAAGATAGTTTGATATAACGGTAAACACATTGGTACGTGGCGGGTTTTGAACCTCAGCCCTCCCGGTACGAGGCGGCAGTCCACACCATTGAGCCACCGACGCTCTCGATGTGTTTTCGAATTTTTCGAAAAATATATGTACGTTATCCGACGCTCTTACGGTGAAGGAAAACATCGTGAGGAAACCTTCATGCACGCCTGCGAAGAGATTCAAAGGTTGTATGTGAAGTCGTCCAATCCGCACTGGGCCCGCGTGGACGACTAAGGCCTAATCACCCTATACGGTAGGCTCGTGCCCTCGGTGGGGACGTTTAATGAACTGATGATGATGATATTTAATGAACGATGAATTATATCCAAAAAATTGGCCAATTATTCACTCTAAACAGAAACTATTATTGACATTTGTAAACGGACAATTACTTCACAATTTATTCCAAATATAATTGCGATATTATCATAGTACAAGCGAGACGTGATACAATCGGACTTAACAAAACATACAACAACTCGTTTAAATCTACAACTGTTGACGCTGATATTATCAGGTAGTTACAAGAAGTGAAGATGATATATCTAACAATGGTGACCGGTTCGCGAGTGAGTCAGGCGCCGATTTCTTAGCAGACCTTGTACGCGAAGATCTTAATTTATATCACAGAGGAAGATTTCATGTCTTTCAATTTTTTAAAATAAATCATTATCATTAGCCTATAACGACACACGACAGGGATAAGGATGGGTCTCATACAGCATAGCTTTCGAAGATTGGGCCGTAACCCACCTAGGCCTAATGCTGATTTCGGTGTTAACGACTGCTTTCCAAAGATAATAGCCGGGAACGACTAACGTGCCCTCCGAAGCACGGAAACATCTTTCTTTTCGGACAATTAGATATTTCAGCCTGTGATTGTCCTAACTGGGAAAAATCTACAAAGTGACTTCTTCTATGCCGTTTTCCCTCGGAATTGATGAACCTACGACCTTCTGTATCTAGAACACAATGCTTAGTGCACTAAAACACGAAGGCAGTTAAATATCTACGGATATTCAAATTTATTATTTCTAACATTGTAAACTTTTACCACACACGATAAAACTGTGGTATATCAGTCATCGTCTGAAATATTTTACGAGACCTGGCGACCTTAAAACGGGCGTTTTCCCATTCAACAGTTCACATTCACGTAAAACATTCACATGCCCTTTGAAAATACACTATATTAACTCACCGAAAACTCATGCATTGAATATTTTAAACTATGTCATTGAGTTTCTAAATCGCCTATGTCCCAGTTACCATAGATATAGCTATACGTTTAAGCTAAGCCTGTTTATGAAAAAGGTCGGAGGTTTTGCAATCTGCCCCCACTATGTCGTGACACCGGCGCCTCGTCGGGTCGGCATCCTTATAACTTATGTAAGACAATGCAGTTCTAAAGCTTTAATACAAGCTCTATTAGAACGAAGAGTAATATAACTCTAAATTGTGACATTTAATCTTAAATCTGTGAAAAGTTATTTGAGAGTAAAAGCTTTTAAAGAACTCTTACCTTTATGTTAAAGGAATGACCCAAAACCTGCTGAGTTAAAATTGATATAAGATTATGTAAAGGTTTGTGTCCGATGATCTCGATGAGAACTAACATTACATTCTAGATGCTAAGTTGTGACGTAAATACGTAATACTGTAACTTAAGTTACAGTATCCGGTAATTACACTGTCTGTACAGTAGATATCACTGAAAACTGTGTTATTATGAGTCAAAAAATAAATGATGTGGTGGGTAAAAGGACAAGGATATCCCTATATTTTGGCTGGTCAAGGATGGCAAGACGGGAGTATAGCACGCACTTTATAAAATGTATGTTCTATGATCCGCATTGACTCTTAGATAACTCTACATCGTAGAATCCATTTATTTATTAATAATGTCATCATTAGCTTATTTACGTCCTCACCGAGCGGCACGAGCCTACCCGTATAGGCCTTAGTCGCCCATGCGGGCCTAGTGCGGATTCGCCAACTCCACGCACAACCCTTTGAATCGCTTCGTAGGTTTTCTCACGATGTTTTCCTTCACCGTAAGAGCGTCGATAACACGAAAAGACATTGATGGGTGGCGGGATTTAAACCTGCACCCTCCAGATGAAGATCAAACAGTTCACACCAATGAGCCACCGATGTTGATAATTAATGTACCTAAACAATAATATAAAGGCGCTTCAACCTGTCGCAGTCCAATGCTAGACATACTCTTTCAAGGTATGTCTCCCCATTCTCCGCTTTCTCATCCAGCTTCATTTCGCCTACCTTTCATCCATCACGAGCCGTGGAGGTCAACTTAAGCTACGTTTGTCTAGGAGTGACACGAAGGCGCTGCCTATTTATAACCTTTTCTTATAGAACGTCTTGATTTCTTACTTAATCGCCCAATTAAGTGCGAATATCCAAAGGTGTTGATGTAACATCTAATATCACGCAAAAGGTCTTTCGCATACCAACTATGCAATTTACGATGTCGATGACTTCGTAAGTAAAGATCAGCGGAGCTTCTTAATAACGGCCGAGCTAACCATCATTGATTATGAGATACTGTAATATAATTTTATTACACATATATACGAGATGGTTCACAACAGTTGTAAAATTGAAACTTATAAAACAAACTTTCTCTACAGTTAATATCGAATTAATAATCATAAGATTTACAAGTGTGATTATACATCCTAAATATTTAGAACCTTTTATTCACGTTTTTCCGGGTGGACTTTTCGCTTTTGGCCGTTTAAAATCTGCAGGATCACCGTGGAAGTGGCAACGCAGATGGGTTTCAACGTAAAAATATTTATGTACCGAGGCTAAGGGGAACCCTCTTAGGACTCTCGAATCTCACCTTAGGGCGTTGCAGAAAGCCTGGGTAACTAAGTATTAACTAGTTCGGAGTGCTTTGATGGTGTTTGTATGAAATCCGTCACACAAGCTGTTCGTTTCTTATTTAGGTATTACAAAAATATAATTAATATTTTTTTCTTTGCAAGTCATCAGAAAGGTTCACCGTAAGTATTACTTGCATATGCATAATAGTCGTAATACCTGCTTTTAGAATGGATACATTAAAGTAATGAAACCAGTTGGGGCAGTTTTACGTGTTAAATCTAGACCTGTAATTAGGATTAATGCTAATTATTTTAGCAAAAACGTTATAAACGGTGTCAATCTATTATAGATTTAAAACAAGAATACCAGGATGACATAAATACTAGACTTGACAAATGTATGCGATTGACAATGCGTATTAGGCCAAAAAACGTCAAAAACCTTTTAGGAAACCTAACATCTGTTGTCTCGGGTGACGGGCGCAGTGCGGCATTGATGGAGAATATTAACTTTTTATCAGTTGTTGGTCTCCTTCAATGTCGCACTGTTTTGGACAGGCGTATCACTTACAGGTGAGCGTCCTGACCGTCCTGTTCACTTCGTAACATAAAAAAACAAACTATTTTCTTTTAATTTCTTTTTCTCGGCTCTGTTGACAAACGCAAGCCAAATTTCTTAATTTTCCATACAAAAAGGGCTCGAATTTGACACATTTTTGTTGTCAGCGAGACTCCGTCCGTATTTTTTTATACGTCCATGGTAGAATGGAGTGAATAACTGGAGTGAATAACGTTTAAAAAAAACAAGCACGTGCTGAACGTGCTCCACAATAGTAAATATAATTGCATTCCTGTAACCTCACATTAACTGTTATGTTTAATTATATAAGAATTCTCCGCAGTTCATATTTAAAAAGATTTCATTATCATAACATACTTAACATGTACCTATCGCAAAATCTTATCTTATAAATTTAAAATGATACTTCTAGTGCAATATTTTATATACGTACATTTCAATTTGGGATTTAAATACAAAACCAGAAAATCTCGTCCTGCTCTAATACTTGTTTATGGCAGCTGCGTTTGTATTATGCTAATTAATTTGAATGTATATATATATATATAATAATAATATATACGTAATTATAAATTAGTAAATTATTGAAGACGTTAAGCGAGTCGCAATTAATGTTTGTAGTTTCATTAGTAATTTTAGTCGAAGTAGGAAGTAGGAATGAAATTACTGCGCAATTGTTCGTTCAACAATAGAAATGATTATTTATTACTGACATTTTATTGCATTGCAGTATAACTCGTTATTGTTTGTTTACCTGGGGGATACCGCCATCTTTTAACACAGTCTAACAATAAAATTACTTCGTCTTTTTGGTACAAAAATGCTGACGTATCATTATATCAATACTGTTTTAAGAGATTGTGGTTACCCACCTGAGGTAGACTTTGTATGTGATTACCATCCAGTGCTTTAATCATCTATATTACAGCATTCCGACGCTCTTACGGTGAAGGAAAACATCGTGAGGAAACCTTCATGCACGCCTGCGAAGAGATTCGAAGGTTGTGTGTGAAGTCGTCCAATCCGCACTGGGCCCGCGTGGACGACTAAGGCCTAATCACCCTATACGGGTAAGCTCGTGCCCCTCGGTGGGGACGTTTAATGAGCTGATGATGATTATAGCATTCAAATAGTAATAAACTTCTGATTTTAATACTTGAAGGAGCTCGTGGATTGGTAGTACATACTCACTCTATAATAACAGAATTTGCATTAGTCTGGGTGATTTCTATGTATAATATGTAACTTTTTGCAAATATAACAGAATTTATGAAGTATTGAAGTCTGCAGTATTAAATTGGTACTTTTGTAAGTGAAAATGTATGTGGTTTTAAAATTGAAAAATTAAATTGGGTCGGATGAATTATCTCATGTAACGGTTCAAACTATACCTAGCCTATAAGGTAACAAAAATCGTAATATGTGTGTTGGTAAGTGTGAATTGATGTGGTTTTACAAAATGGAGTATCAGAAGACGAAATAAATGTGGTAACAACGTCATTACATTCATTTAAAGAATACTATCATAGACAAAAGTAATTTGCTATAAATCGTCGGTCAGCTTGTTTGTGGCCTGCCATTTTGGGAAGGGTAACTGTACTGCAAATGGTCAGTGACCAGAGTTAATACGTAATGAGATTAGGTTTCTTGAGGTAAACGAACCTGGCTTGGACTTGGTGGAGAATTGGTTTGGTTAACAATCATGGTATATTGGATTTGTGGATGTCCAAAATGTAATGAATTGTACCTTTATCATGATAATTTTGAATAGTGTGCAATATTGCAATATGTGAAAAGAATGAGACATGGGTTTAAAAAAATATAATTTCTGTAGGTAATTTATGTGCCTTGTTCACTTCGTATTTTTACATCAAGCAAAAAGAACTCGACTACACAAATTAAAAAGCATGAAATAGAAGCTCTATTTATACATCTTGAACAGGCTGATTGGTTATATGCATATATCTGCATTCAACCGAACAAATATTAAAGTCGGGTTAAAACCCAAAAAACAGTGTTAAAAATGAATCTACATATATATGCTTTACTGTACAATTCAATTAGTAACAAGCATGGTCTCCAAATATACTTTTTCAGTAAGTAAATTATAAGGTATATAAAAAATTAAACAAGCATGTTTGCAATGATTTGTAGTTGCATAGTATGGTGAAAATTGGCTATTGTCTTCCCCGTAATATACACTGATAGCATTCAATCTGTCACAAATCACGCGCGGTACGAAACAGGTTTCCTTATGTGCAGTCCAGTAATTCCTTTGTTTCGGTTACTGTTTTTGCGCTAGAGTGTTCCTTATACGGACTAGTTGTGTTAATCGAGAGTCATACCATTTAAAGATGAATAATAATCATAACGAATGCCATGCGTTAATTCATTTACATATCACTTACGGTTTATTGATTTAATAATTTAGAAGCTGTAAATATACCGCAAATTTGAAACATATTGGAGACTGAAAGCTGTATGTCATATATAGGTATTTATGGTTTTGTTTGTGTAAAATTACTTTACCGTTAAACTAAAAGTGTTGTGAAGTACAATATTTAAAATGCAGTAAGCTTAACCAGTCACCTTTCAGTGACCTGATATCGAACAGATACCAACTGTTTAATAATCGTGTTTTCTTTCCTGGGTAGTAAAGAAAAAAACTAGAAACTTGTTTACAGATAATAAAAACATATTCAGTAAGTTTGAGTGACGCCTTGAATTCTATTCTAAATTTAAAAATCAAAAGCAACTAACCTAAAACTCAAATAGTCATTCAAGCTTATACAATTTGTTTTTAATTAAATGTCCTGACCTTCGTAGTAAAATAACTTCGAAAGTATAAAGTTCATTTCCTGATTGTGCCAATCAAAATACTTCCCATGAATTATCAATGATTATTTTTAAACTCTAGATACAAAAACCATTGAAAACATTTCAAATTATTTTACTCCATGAAGCTGTGCAAAATGTTTTCGCAAAAATAGTTTCAGTAAGAAATCATAGCTCTACAGTGGGTTGCCGCGTAGATAACAAATCGATATGAAGATGTTTCACCACATTTTGACGAAACAGTAACAGACGTAAGTAATCCAATTAGAGTCATTGAGAAATAATTAGAAGAACACGTGATTTTATAAAAGAACATAATAAAAAGTTTTGTAATACCGTCAGATTAACTGATTTCGTATACTGTTAGCTCATAAGCATAACATGCAATACAAACTCGATAATTACCCCTTCGGAATGTTACAGATAACATACCACTTGTAAACGTTGAGTAATTAAAACAAGTCTGTATGAAAATTGCTTTGGTAATTTTTCGGCGATTAGGTTAGGGCGGTAATCTATATTTAGATTTTGTAAAAAAATATTCACTAAAAAGGGCGTTTGTTTTTTGTTTGGTTTTCAATATAATGTAAATGATAATCATCACGACACTCCAAAGAGTTGCGTTCAGTGGAGTTCTCTTTTCATTTATTTGGTTGTTTTCAAAATATATTGATGTATGTAAATGTCTGTTTAATATTTGTGTTGAAAAAAGTAAGAAAGGTATGTTAATCCGTAAATTTTTCAAGTTAATTGCATTTGAAGTAAATTGCTCTGTGTGCATGTAAAACCTAGCGCCATTGCATAATGAATACAACATAAAATACATATATTTATAGGATTTCATCCGTAAATTGTTAACTGTAACATATTTGTAGACACGTATTAAAATTGCGTCCGGCAGTGTAAAATATATGGTTACGCAACTGAAGCTTAACAACGAACATCTTAAGCTTTTTATTGCTATGCCCAACCCACCGAATCATCAGCTTTCTAGATTTTATAACACACTGCATTGCAATTGAAAACAATCTCGTTTATTATTTCGGTAACGGAGTTTTATCAAGATCGAAGGAATAATAATATATGTAACACGTTGGCTGATCCCTAACGATAAAATTAACGGGTTAATATGAGCTATAATGTATCCATGGGAGATATGATTTTTTTTTATAAAATCAAGAGCAGACGGGTCTCTGTAGTGTAAACGATACATCTGCCCATTAATATTCGCTTACTCATCTATTTTCGGCATTATATAAGGGAATACGTTCTAAATACAAACCATGTATAAGCGTGGAAAATAAAAGTCCCAAATCTGGGTGTAACGGGAGACGCCCCAATTGTGACACCGCTATTGTAAGGGCCGTTTGACGCAGGGCTTCATTTTGTTTGGTATGCATTGTACGCCGTGATTAGGTATTTGATTATGCAATGTCAAAGTTAACATCTCAGACGCGTCAAGTCTCAAGAATTCGGCGCGACGGCGCACCCTTTCCCGCGCATCTTCACACAATTGAATACCGGTAATTGTTTTCTATAATGATGCTGAGGTATTTTAAATACTGAGTCCAAGTGAAATTCACAACGTAGTACAACGATGCTGGTTTATTCTTGATAATTCTTCAATAGTTATATTTGAACTCACTTTAGCTGCACAAACAATCATCATTGTGGATAACTAAGGCCTACCCTTCACGGGTACGCGGGACCAGTTCGGATTGGCCGACTTCACGCACAGCCTTTAAATTCTTCTTAGGCGTGCGCAAGTTTTCTCACGATGTTTTCCTGAACCGTAAGCAGTTCGGAAAGACATTGCTTCAAGGCGGGATAAGAAGACACATAAGTTCTATTATGTGTTAATTATTTTCGGTTAAAAGGTTATACGTACGAGGTGGGTAATAAAAAACTTTCGGTAGAGAACGGTCGGAAGAATCATTAAATTAGACTAGTGCTTAAACCGTTGTATGATTAACATAAATAATCGCACCATTTAAGATAAAAGATATATAATAAACACTCGAACTATAGCGAAATTTATAGATCAGGCGGTGAATCAAGCAGGGTTTGAAGAGAATGTGTTCGCTGAGTCACTAACGCGTCTACCTTGATATATTAATATGTTAATGCTTGGTCACTAGTTGATTTTATATTTAGTAGAAACTTGAGCATTCTTCCATGTTCTTAATATTTTAACAAACGAGAAAAAAATATGTGAATACTATATGTATTAACCATGTGTTTTTTAATAACTGGGATGATGGTATTTTAGGTTATTTTATGGTAATTATTTTTTTATGCATAAATGTGATACCAATGAAGATTATATTGCAGTTTCCTTGCAAAATGCAAATAATACGAGTATTACTACTTACATAAGATTTATGTTAGTTGATGAAAAATAATTCACGAAGTAAATGTCAAAGACTAAATTTCAAAGACAATTTCTTGTATTGTATGCACCAATAAAAATAGTCAACATGAGCTCAAAATAGAATGTGAATTATCTTTACTATCTTGTTTCAATAGAGGGGTATAGAAAAAAAGCTTATAAGTCACGCTATACTTTGTAATAAAATAAAAATAAAATCGTAATCAAGAGATTACGATTCTAGGAATCTGATAAAGATATCAGATTCCCGAAAGAAAATCAAAGAGTCATAGAATGCATATTAAGATGTGGAATACTGGTGGTAAATGGAATAAAATAAAAGAAATAAACATATCTACCCGAGTGGTTGCCCGTAAGCGCTGGCATCCGGTTGCGGCGGAAGTAATGGGCAGGCGCGTGCGCAATATCGATCACCATTACAGATCTATGTGCGGATCGATAACGGACCAATTGTGACGCCGAGGCCACACTGCGGTTCATTGTCAAGTAAAAGTAGTTACATACCATTTCCTTGTGTTGAAACATATTTATAGTGGCTATTTTGTAAAAGATGAGGTTTTGTAAAATAATGAATATATGAAAATTAATGCATCGCTTAAAGTTATTATGTTGACCTTTCTTTAAATTGCCATGATGGTATTAATATTTTTTTTTATAAATGGTATTAGTCTCATCTTCCTCTTTCTCATTATATGTTTGTAATTTTAGTTTTTTGTTCGCAAATATGAAATATATATATATTTCTAATATAATTTCTAATGTCACTACTCGTATATTGTAAAAAAAATGAACTGTTATTTGGGCTTGTTCCTGCGGCTGAATTCCACTCACGTACTTCGAGGCAGAATTCCAGATTTCACCCACACCATCTGGATACTTGGAGATCTACAGTTCGTTTTGATAGACATTTTCTGCCGCGTACGATTAATTTGTGGAATCAGTTGCCATCGGAAACGTTTCCGGAACGATATGACCTGGCATCTTTCAAAAAGAGAGCGTTTTCTTATATAAAGGGCCGGCGACCTCAGCTGTTGCAAATGTCCATGGGCGGCGGTGACACTTTCCATCAGGTGAACTGCATGCTCGTTTGCCTCCCTATGTTATAAAAAAAAACTAATAATATACAGCTAGACAGGCCGCTAGGCACCATAAGTTTCGGCCTGAGGGGAAATGAAAAGCTTCACTATGTC
This sequence comes from Leucinodes orbonalis, assembly GCA_019425675.1. Lineage (NCBI taxonomy): Eukaryota > Metazoa > Arthropoda > Insecta > Lepidoptera > Crambidae > Leucinodes > Leucinodes orbonalis. The sequence continues at coordinate 407,181 of PQWD01006671.1, read as the reverse complement.
CGCCTTAACCGGGCGTCTGGTAATCCTAGCTGGAATTCATTATATAATTTTCATTGTACAGGAGAATTTTTTGTAGTACATATTCCTAAGAATCACAGTATCCAAAAGTCTCTCAAAATTAGAACGCATGAGATAAAACATTATATTATCGTTGGCAAAGAACAGCTGTACACGAAATCGAATCTAGGTAATACGGACGAAACCTGACATGGTGTCGAGTGGTGTTATAGTAAGTACATTGATTATCCCGATAATATACTATACATACCATGAGTATAGCTCTGTAAGGGTATTTGCAGACAAGGCAGTTACGGTTTTTATAACAATTATCATTCAACAATAACCTTCTAACCAATTGTACCGTTGAATTAGGTGTTTTTACAAGTTAAGCACGCATACGTATTGAAATCGAGAGTGTGTGGGTGCGGCCATGAGCCGGTGAAAGGATTAAGTACAATGCCACACCGCATACCTGTGACGTAGTGCATACTTGGGCTTAAACTTATAACCTTATTGAAAACTTATAACTTTGGCTCCAGAAAATTATAAATACACAACTACTTTTTAAATAAAAATATCTCTTGTTTTTGAACACAATCATAATAACAATACTAATACACAGGGCCGTTTTAAACTTGTTGCCGCCCTTGGCCCTGGCCCCACATCTTATTACTCATTTACACTACCTTCAAGTTAAAATTTTTCAAGTTTAGGAAATAATAAATTGCGGAATTTATTATAACGCTTGAATTAATTAACTTAATGAACCGTCCAGAATTTATTAATGAAATTGAGCTAAATTAATATTATTTCCTTTTTTTCCAAATTTTGCCATCCGAAAAATTTGGAACAAGCCCCGATTGCACCTCGAGTAAATCCGCCACGGCTAATACACATGTTAACACACATTAGTTAGTAGTAGTTACAACCGGTCGTATCAAACCGTTGAAGTCTTTTGTATGAACTGTGGCATTCTCCGCCCGTGGACTAACACCTGTTAATTGAACACTCGCGGTTGCGTACATCTTCATTTTTGTTTCAAAAGATGTGCTAAATATAGAAGGTTATGGGAATTTATAATGTTGGTTGAACTTTGACCTCAAAAATATTAGGTTTTATATTCGTGAGCGATTTTTATAGCGATTGTTGAACTATTTTTAGATAAAATATATTATCAAACGAGTATATAAAAAACTGGGACTTGGTTACATAGTGATCCGAAAAGTGGTATTCTCTGTTTTTGGTTATAGAGTCATATCATCCAATTATTTTGTGGCTTTACAAACCCAGGTTTTAAAAATGTTTCATTGTCACTTTTTTTTTCTTTTTCAACGTACGACAAAACTGTGAAAGCTCTCATCGGAAATATGTACATAGAAAAACGACTTCGTATCCTTTAACAAAGTGCCGGCAGCGAATTTCTACGCCTTCTTGCATTGCAAATGTTCATAGGCGGTGTTATTTATCAGGTAAGCAGCTTGCTTCTTTTTGCATACAAATAGTTAGCTTTGACTAGGGCCCGGTATATTTTAACTGACTCAATTTTAAATGATTATAAGACAACAAATTAAGGCTGATAAAAAAGCCATGGGAAACTCAAAACAGAAAGACTTTGTTTCGCTTATCTCCAAATCATTGTTAATCAAAGTTCTTCTGCAAAGGTCACTGAACCAATTGACATTAGTAAATGGCGCTGATGTTATCCGACCAATTTCAGAACTACAAAGAACATTCATCGTTTTTATAGCGATACTGAGCAATTTATTTATTCGTGTAATATTGGTAGCGAATTCAGTTAGTTACTAAGTATGTTCCGATTTAACTCTAAATTTGTCTACGAATAAAGTATAGATTACCTTGAACAATGTTGTGAGTGCAATTGTACGGTTTTAGTTCATCAAATTGATTGGGCAACAGTGAACAATGCGGTTTGTTCACAATGCAGTTTGTTTTATTAAAACGTCTTGGATTACCTAATACACCTAAGGTCTTTAACACTTTTACTCACGGCATTGTAATTGATTTTTTTCGAAAGGTGGATTGGTGGGTTTTTAAATCTTATACAAGTTTGATTATTCTAAGAAATCAAGAGATTATACATCACATGTGTGGCCAAATATTTTTGTGTTTTACTGTATAAAAAAGATTAAAGTTTAAAATATTCTTCAATAACTTAAACACTAAGTCTGATTGCGGAAGCAATTGATTTATTTGTTTAATTTATCTGTATTTTGTTTTGCAACATTCCTACATCAATGAACAGCCAATTCTACTTAGCACGTTCGTAAATCACACAAGGTTTCAAACGAAATGACTTTAGTTTCAGCAAACAGTCATAGTTTGCTGTAGGTATTTAAAATAAATTATCAATAAACCGCCATGATTCATTTATACGTGTGTAAATCTTTTCATAAAATAATATTATTAAGTACTCATTAATTTAGTGTCATTACCTATTACAAAGATTTTTTTGTTTCAGTATTCATTAATTTTGTGAAGTTGTTGTATCATTGATTAATTTTAAAAAAACATTCCTAATTTAAAATTCAAATGAATTTTTGTTTGCACTCAATAAAACGGTGATTCCATTCATTCAAAAAAGAATGAATAGAATAGCAGACGACGGCGCAGACGTCAGTTATCTAACGTCATTCCATTACACGGATCGATGTTTCCGTTAGAGGGCGAACGGAACGCATTGTGATAACTGTTACTGACCGTTTTCGGTGTCTTTATGCCATATGGTAACGAAAAACATTAAAATTACAATACTGGAAATGTTTGTGATTTGACGTCCTAAACTTAAGGGCTGGAATTAGACTCGATGGCGCTGTGTGAATATCGATGGATGTTTATAATATTATAGAGCAACTAATATGTTCAAGTCAACAAGCAAAAGCCATTATGTTTTGTAGTTGGCTTCGTCAGTCGCGTGATGAGCCGGAAAAAGATTAACCATAGATTAAAATTCGCGTGATATGAACGTGTTAATCTGCCTGCATGAGTGAACGGAGCGTTACGTCATTAGAGAGCACATCACCAAACATGAAAGCTCGTGTGATTACTAGGGATGACATTAACTTAAAGTTCCTGGAAAATTTAGAATTTATGATTTTGATGTGTGAAAATATTAACTGTTGAGTTAGGAAGTGAACTGCTGAATGACTTGGTGTAATTTGTGTAGGAGTTAGCTTAGCAACCACTCACGATCACGCGTCTTTCACACGTCACACGTCTTTATATCACTTACTCTTATTTAGCTGTCAACTAAAAGAATGGCTATTTTACATCATCATAGACAAAAAAAACTCACTCCCCATTTAATTTTTTTGATGTAAATAAGGTAAGTTTTATTCTACTTATTCCACTTAATTATATTAAATGACTATATTATTAACAAGTATTTTTTGTTATTTACGAGTATATGACAACCCTGAGTAATAAAATTAATTTGGCAGCGATATTCAGGTAGAAACCGCTTCTTTCTCATTGTCTATCGGCTTTTCATATTTTTGGTTAGTAAATATTCATGATCTGTTTACGTATGATGACATTAGGCCACAGTCCCCTATTGTATGCATTTGAAACATGTTTCAAAATATTTTTCAGCATTTTTTATCACTGAATGCGTAATACAAATGTATGATTTGTAATTTTAAACGGTTAACTGCGGGATATGCAGACAATTACAATTATAGAAAATTATGTTTTGCCAAATCAAATATTTATAAATGTCTTTCGGTTGTGTTGTGTCAAAAGTTTGAGTTTAGTTAATCCATTTTAGATAAATTATCCAATTTTAAGACCTTGGTATCCTAAAGCAAGATCACCTTAAGCATGACCGGCCTCTCTACTAGCATAAGACATATACTTTACTTTTATTATGTTTTTATGCGTACTTGTTAATATCCATTATTATTGTATGAAAAATAACAAAGATAATTTAACATTATTATGGATCATATATATTAAAATTCTTATACTTTCAATAATTGTGTATAATTTATTTAATTTTGACAGCTGTATATTTGATTTTCAATGAGTGAATCATAATAGTAAATTCCATTTGTAATATCTCATCGGTTCTAGAAAGCTTTGTAAGTTAATTGAATTTGAACTTTATTCCGATGCATATATGGTCAATATTACACGTGTGTCTATGTAATATCGATTGTTATGCCAGCAAGTGTTATTTATGACTAACACCTGTCAATATTTTGAAAATGGTTTATATTTTTGATAAAAGAGAGATCAGATTACTCAATTAGTGACAATCTGTGGTTGATTACTTTGCACCAGAAAAGGCGTAGTAATATTGTTATAATACTGTTTTAAGAGAAGTCGGTAAGCCCGGATTGGTACTCGAAATGCAGAAAATCATAGATTGAAATTGTATGGTGAAATAAATTCATCCATGATTATAATGAGATCAAAGAATATTAAAAATAATTATTGTTATAATATTGGGAGTCGGTGTTTATAATCACGATATTTTGAATAAATAAATATATTCATTCATTTTTATTATCTTTCCTTAAATTAATTCAGTTTGTTTTATTCTCAATATATTCAGTCATTCAATTATTTATAATCTTAAGTTTTCTTTGTTTTATTCTCTTTGGATTTGCATAATTATGGAGCTAAAAACAGTAAACTTTTTAAATTCACAGTCTGAATACTGAGCTGGATACTGGCTAGCCTGCATATTCATAGGTGTTCAAGACTGACATTCGTTTTTTTCATTTCCAATATTTTACGATCGCGTTTCACACAATCACTCTATACAATGTATCCCACCGAAACAGTGGTTACGTCGATTATCGTGTTGTCAGATAAGTGGCCGCTTCATTTGGTAAAAGTGAGCTCGTATCTGCCAATGATGCAGACACTTTCGCTGCGAGCTGTGTTTACGATCCGTTGGGAATGTTTATTGAATGTTCTTAATCTTCGGCAAGATTGGTTATCAGAATGCCTGCGTAATATGTGATACTAGTAGCATCCCGCGGTTTCGCCCGCGAAACCCCCTTAACTGTTGGCATTCGGGAATAATACAGTCTTGTATGTTTGCTGTGTACTTATTAAGTTTCATCAAATTAAATTCAACCGTTTAGACCTAAAGTAGTAACAAACATACAAACTTTCGCCTCAATATTATTAGTGAACGGTGGACGTCGGTGTCGATTGATCTTAAAATAATTCCAATTGATCCGGGTCGGCAGAGGCCTTAGGCTTTACTGGGTAAGCTCTTGGACATTGCGTCAATTAAGTTTTAAAGTGTCATAATAACTCATAAGTAGTGATGTATTTATAGCTTTTAAAACTCAACATGATTGAAATATACTTTGATTCATGTTGTTTTTTTATTAAAGTTTCTAAGAAAGTATAGATACAATAAAACAATATTTAATTTCTGATTTTGTTAAAACAAATATTTATAGTGAATAATTTTCATTAACGGGCAACACGAAGCATTTCAAATTACGTGTTTTAGATTGTGGTAGCCAGCTCACATGTAATTACTTAACCTATGATGTCAATAAATATAATCAAACAAGGGAAATTCACTTTCAATAAAAGCGTGGGGTAAAATCTTTACGTCATCCATCAGGTTTGATAGAATATTGAGCGAAAGCAAATTACTATCACTTTTCCTTAAATACAGGAAACAGAACTTCGACTTTCATGAAAATACAGTATGTTTCGAGTCGTTAAGTTTGTTTTTTGTTGTAAGAACTTTTTGATAATGAGTAGGTTTCAAATAAAGACTGAGTTTATCGACTGTATTTTTGTGCAAGGTAACATTTACTGACGTAATAAAACTAAGTGGAACTACTTATTCTTATGAAACTTAAGTTTATTTTTCTTATTTACATGAAATAAATAAAAACAATAGTAGTAAACGGTAGTAACATATGCGAACAAGAAGTACAGTAACTACTGATAAATTTTTCAACCATGCAAAATTCTAAAACAAAACTTGTTTAGTATATTTTGTCGATTATGTCCTAACTGCAGACCATTAATGTGAACAGGTTGAGGAAACAATAGTTTAATGTTTATTTACTAAGTAATTTCGACCCTATTATCGATCAAATAAGGTTTAAATAAATTTTATGTTGAATGTAGGTAGTGATGGATATGTGTTGGACCCCAACATGCTTTTGAGTCCTAAGCCAATTTTATTTGATGAACGAATGTCAATACGTATGTAGTAGTAGTAAGTAATACTTGAGAGCACACGAATGACAATCTATTTTATAAAGAATATCCGTATCAAACCAAGTAAAATAATACCAATTTATCAAGTTTGCGAAGTAAAGACAAATTGACAATAAGATAGTTCCAGCGAAATTATAGTGCTCGTCAATTGTAGTAATATGGCTTCCTTGTTCGTGACTTGCGTAGATCTCTTATGTCCTAACTTCGCTAGCCGACAGGTATTCTAACTTGCTGTTTAGTTCCTAGTATATTGCAGTCAGCTATCAACTGTATTTTCAACAATAGAGAGATAATTCTTATAGAACAAGTTGACGAAACAGACGGAAATTTTGATGATATCGTTATGTTGTCACAGGTTTTTTATTTTATTTTTCCTATTGTTAGTTTTCTGATTGCCCTCCAGAATACAGGCTTCACTGAAAAACTTTATTCGTTGCCTTATAAATTCATCTTTATTGAATTTGTTATTTTTAAACTATACCTAAGTTGTATGTTTTACGTAACAGTAGCAATTAAACATCTAAAAGTGTCTATCTTGTTGCTAAATTAAAGAATACCGTATATACATTATGAGCACTTACTATAAAATAATGGAATTATCTACTCGCGTGTGTGATGGTGATGGGTGCCAAATCGTAACAACAATGGCGGCATACCCTCCTCTAGCTTTCAACAACTTAGTCAACTTTATTGTTTAAGTATCAATTATTTATAAAGTACTTTAAATAACAAATTGATTGCCAGATCTTACCTCGAGGTACGAACATTAATTTAGGATGAACTAATGATCTATACACGCTGATGCATCACGACTATTTATTTACGTATAGTCGTATGTATTTCACGTTATATTTTGTTGTATGTGATTCAAAGTCAATTGAACATCGATGTCAGAATCGCAAAACCAACAATCACCAGATTAGTAAGGTTTAAGGTTTAAAGATGTTTTTATTTCTCAAAAAGATTTACACAATCACTTGTATAAGAAACAGCGCACGTAGGTTAATACCTAAAAACACACTTGTGGGGTTTTCAAAGAAGTCGGAATCTAGGGCTTAATATGAAACACGAAAGCGTATTCAAATTGGGAAAGCAGCTTTATTTTCCCATAGTCATGCTGTCATGTTTTTTTACGTTATAAATGTACAGGACGATCAGGATGCTCACCGCTCACCTGATGGTAAGTGAAACGCTTGATCATGGCAGAGCAGCATTGAAGGAGACCAACAACTAATAGACAGTTATTAATCTCCGTCAATACAGCACTGTGCCCGATACCAGAGACAACAGACGTAAGATCTCTTAAACCCGGTAATTTTAATAACTACAGTGCCCTCATTTCAAAACACAAAAGTACATAACAATTCTGTTCCACAGTAACAGTCTGTTAACGGCGGGTTGATAAATTGACACTAAAAATATCTAAAATGTATTTAAAAATAACTATCGGAAAAAATGTTAAGAAATAGACCATAGTAACTATTAGAAGAGAAGTGTTTACGAGAATGACACTCTTGTTTGCGATTTCACTGTACATATTGCGTCTGCGTTAGAAACCTTCGCGCTTAGATAGTGAAATTCGCTAAATACGAGTTCACGATCGAATGTTGACGTCGTAAGTTTGTCTCTTGTTATGTAATCTGATTTTTATACATATATAAACATAAAGATGTGCCATGCCATACGTAGGTGATGACCACAGATTTCCCAATACAAGAGATAGGGCGAGCCGCGTTAAAGTGCGACAAATGTAAGCTCAACGAGCATATACTGGCTGCCAGTTTACGCTCTGTGAGACGGGTCAAGACGCAAGAATATTAGAAGAAATTACCGTTTTTTCCAAAATGCCATCCTGTGCAATGTAACATGCTGATGGCATGTACAATCGCAATGAATCAGTAAATTGACCCAGTAATAGAATAACTTTTCAACAGGTAAGAACCGAAAAGTAATTGCGACACTGGGACTGCTATAAACTTGGCGGCTCGTCCAGTCTAATGTTTTATATTCGGATGTCTGGTGATGACTCTGTTAATTGATTATATGCTACCAGCAGCCAAAAAAGTAAACATTACCGTTAAGCGACTACTTCAGACATAAGAATTTCAAATGTTTCTATTAATATATCCGTTAACTGTGTCAATGGTGTGTACTTTTGTGGATGATAATGTATGTTAAGCATATTCAAATTGGGAAAGCAGCTCTATTTTCCCATACTTATGTAGATATAGGTATAACCATAGATATTATACAATACTTTAATAATCAACAATCCTGAGAAAAGTGAAAGATCATATGTGACATTAATAACTGGTTTTTGTAACGTAACAAAACAAAGACTTTTGAATTTTCTAATTTATTATACTTATCATGTTGTGTGTGTGTGACCTGTGATTAAATTAACGATACTAAAAAATCTCAAAGTCTAATAAATCCTCAGAAGGTATTTTTGAATCGTCAAAAAATATAAACGGGTACCAACTTTCGGAGGGTTGAAATCTACCGAGAAGAATCGTGTACTGTAACGTCTGTACCTCTTTTGATTACAGAGTTGTCATAGTATGTTAAATACTAGTCCACGAAGCAAGTCAGCCGCAGACAGGGGGCTGACCGGGAAAGCAGTCTCGCCGTATAGGGGGTGAATCAGCTCTGGCTTCTGAGTCTTGGATTCCGCGCGCCTAGCAGTTACCGAACAGTAAGTTACAACACGTAAGCAACACAGTGCGTATTCGAAAGAGATCGTAGTGGATTTTTAACTGCAACGAACATTTACATACATTCCTCGCAAGGGTAACGGGTGCTGTGACGTGGGATATTTCGTACTCTGTAGCGGTAGTTTTCAGACAAGTTCATTATTGATCAATTGGCTTAATCGATGAATTGCTCTTATGATATGTTGTAAAAATTTAAAGTGAAGTGAAGATTTTGCTAATTCAATAAGTATGACGAGGAATGAAACAATCTATTTTCACATGATTAATAATTATTATTTATGTTAATACTTAATTATAGTATATATTACCTACTATACTGTTTTACCTTGAATGTTAACTGACCTTAAATGTATTTATGACCTTAATACAGCTCTCTGAGCACCCATTTTCGTAAACAAATTAGTGAGTTTGGTTTTCAAAAAAACTGCTGTTCAATTTTAAAACCCAACAGCAGTATGTTTAAAATTAATGTATGGATAGAAAAATTATGCATTTGACTTCAATCAGATTATTTTATTTGTTTTATAAAAACTCACAGCCTATAACATCTCAGTGTAGAGTACAGGCTTTACTCTCCTACGGATCACGCAATGATTTAAACTCAATGCTACTACTAATGCTGTACGCCTTGGAGGTTATTACGTATATATATAATATATACGTAATAACTCCTACATAATATATAACTAAATCAATATTGAACTCCAGTAATTCTTCGTTAATAAGTTTGTGACACGATGACATTAATGGGTCGTTACTGTAACATGGCACTACCAGGTTTATGTAATAGGCGCTGGAACGCTAAGTCTATTGAGTTTAGTAATTCGATATGACGGTGAAGTTAGAAGCTTAATCTTAATTATCCTACTTACGAGCTCATATCTATAAAGGAATAAAAAAAAATACCTTTGGACTAAATAATGCTTCCTCTTTCTTTAACAAATAAGTTACATTTTATAAAGTTGTCTGCATGGGAACCTTTACTTTGTTTTGGTGACACAAATCTTTTTTGACTCTTCTAGATAGAATTACAAATATTTCTTGACGGTTCACTTCTAAGTGCTTTATTGATTTAATTAAATTGTCTACGAAACGAATTATAATCTTTAAAGCTAATAATACAATATTACCATTCAAATGTGACAGTACAGAACAGAGCGGTGGTTGTTTGTACCGATTTAATAATGTACTGCGGGGTAAGCCATTAAAGTTTACAAGATGGTATCTAGACGATGCCGACCGGACCGGAGAACTGGTTTTAGCTCGTAAACACCATCTGCCTGGGTCTGAGCTAGACTGTGTGTACGATAGAGCCTATTAGTAGCGTCAGTTACAGGTAAGGGTCAACTGTGAGGATAACTATTTAAGTGAACCTCTACAAGGAAAAGATACATACTCTTTGAAAAGGAAATGTATTCTAGTAGGACTTATATATTTGAACTTAAGAACAAACTGAAGATAAGTTTCTAAATTTGAATAATCGTGATACGAATATTTTAATTGTTTAACACCACCCCATGCCAATGTACATTCATTCGTCTGCAATGATTTTTCTAAGGCTTATATTAGCTATATAATAATTGAGAAGATAAAACCCTGAAGGAAATATGCAAAAATATTATTTTTTCACTTAAGTTTTTTATTGTTCATCGACAAAGTTTACGTTTAGTAGAATTTCTGGAATCGGTTTTTAAAAATCCATAAATTATACTATAAGTAGTCACTATAGCATTGCCATAAAAGCAGACCTACCAATCAAAAGTGATGGCCAAAATTAAAAAAAAAACGGACGCTGTCGCAAAGCACTACCAACATAACCAAAACATAACAAACGTATTGCATTCAAAATTCGAATGTATTATAATATTCACATTGTAAAGCATAGCACATATTGCATGTGAAATGAGATAGCAATCACATCATGTGAGGTCCTCGCACTTGTTCTGCGTGGGAGCAGGGAAAGTGTAAGCGGAATATGGAAACTGGCAACGGGACCTGCCGCGCAGGCTTCGGTGAGATTTGACAAAAAACTGACGGAAGTCAGACGGCTGCGAGACAAGTATGCGATTGGCAGAAGCGAGTGTGAGCTGAGTTTCCTATAGTCGAGTTCTGTAGGGCTTCTGTAAATGGTATAAATTTTACAGGAAGTTTACATTGAATAAAATTTTAAAGATTTGAATAAAAAAATTTAGGTATTTAAAAAGGTTTGAATAAAATATTTCAAATACCAGAGACAGAGTAAAATATTGTTTTTGAATTAATGCCTTAAAATCACACTAAAAATAATGTAAAAATTAAGCTTATTGAATACAAACATGTTCATGCCCTGGGTGGGAATTGAATCCTTGAAATTTGACACTTAAAGGGACTTTACTTTCGTAAAGCCTTAAAAGTTAAATAATTATATAGTTGCTGAGGAATAGTTAAGACTCGTATGCATTGTAATTACTACATCTAGGATAAAATGACTACGACAAGTATATTATGTCAATTTGATTATGAACTCGCACTAGTTAGTATGATAAAATTACTTAAATTCATTATTATTTAAAAGTCACTTTTACTTTTGAACTTTTAAACCCCGATATACTAAACGTTCTCACAGGCCGTATTATTACTACCGATAACCTGAAAAGTGCCTTATATTCTTTCAGCTAAGAACTAAAATCAGTTACTAAGGAATTTTATAAGCCCTTTCATTGTGAATGGGGGTAAGGACCGCCGTGGAAAGCTCGCCGACCCAGTTCCATCCCGACGGAACCTGTTCCAGGTTTACATAATCCGGTGTTGGCTGTCACTTGATACGCGATACTGTGACAGGAGCAGCGCTGATACTTAATAGCCGATCATGCCAGCGATATGTTGCGTAATCTTTCCAATTGAAAGACCTTGGTTATCAGGCTGCAGTATGATATTAGTTATATATAAGGCTGATACGAGTCATCATATCAGGTGATAGAGTGCGCAATTGTGGGGTTTGAAATGAAATCGATAACGGCCAATATTTGATCATGTGTGAATCATCATAAATGAATTGATCGCTTAAGGTTCCGTACCTCAACGAAGAAACTTTTATAAATTAAAATAGGTAAAGATACCTACCTATTTTTCGTTTGTCGCTCAATTTTCTTTATATTATGGATGATTTATTTAATGAGCGGATACAATTATATTATATATTTTCCGGCAACGCATTTCTAAACTTGAGGTCTTGCAAATGTTCATGGCGGCGGTGTCACTTACATGAGGTGAATCGTGCTGCTCGTTTGCGTCCTGTTCAATAAAAATACGCGCATCTTTCGTCTTGATTGCGACCCTTGAACCAATGAGACTACGAAGATCTTTAGAAATGACTGGTACACGAACTATCACTGAACTTGTCTTTAGCGATATAGGAAGCACAATAAGCATAGAAATACGACTCGAAAGTATCTCTGACTAGGCGAAATCATAGATTTTTCTAGTAACTTGGCCAGGATTTCGTTAGTAGTTAGTAACTAACAGCGTGTGTGACCTTGACTATTGTGTTCCAAGGGCAGCAGTGACAACGGAGCCGGAACAGCCCCATCATTGAATACTGCCATTATCACCATACAGACTGTATACACTGCCGCGTGCACCGGGAATTCTGATAACTTAATATGAGTAAAAAAAATACAAAATATTTTTAACAAGGTAAGCTTTTTAAATAAAGGAAAACATAAAAGTTGATTGTATTAAATGAAAAAAAAATGGTACATTATTTTTTTTTATTGAGAAGGCAATAAAACAGTGGAATGCCTCGACCGCACTATCAATTTCTCCCATGTAAAATGTGTACTATAAACTTCGAGATTCTAAAATATTTTGACTTTTGATTAAATATCACTTTTTCTTTAATTTCGCATTTCGCATTCAGTCTAGTAAGAATCAAAAAACTTGAACCATTACATCAGTGTTCATACGCAAAGCAGACATTCGTTTTTACCGCACCATATCTAACTCGTGTTTAATTAAATACTTCATGAATCCCAAGACACGGATTAAACTTATTTGACAGTCGCGGAAATGATTCGGATGGCGGCATCAAAACAATAGCATGATTATAAATGCCATAACTACGACAAATCGCTAGATTTGACAACAATTATATATTAGGGTTCAACGGATTTAAATTGCCATAATCCACGGAACCATTAAATTTTATAATGTGTGCAATGACATCAAATGGGCTCATGTGTGCCTAATGTATTTACAACGAGTTGTAATTATAATCGTGGATCAAATATTGGCATTATGAAGATTTTTTTGCCAAAATAACAACAACATGTACGCATCTTGAACCTTGTAGTTTTTATGACAGACTACACAAGGAGTTTTTATCTGCTAAATTACCCAAATAGCTGTGTTCCTATGTAAAAATAAGTATGTATTTTAATTTTTTATTTTAAATAGGGACATTAGTATCCACTAAAACGTAGTGTATTATATACTCATTGTATGCATATATTTTGAAATCTCTATAATTATTATTGTTTTTCTTTTAACTAAACCTTCCAAATGAACTGTTGTCGTCGTCATAAAAAAGTTCCTGCCCTGAAGGCTTTCAGACAAAATTTTATAAATAAGTATAGTGTTTTGTTAAGCATTCAAAGTTACATCATATTTAATATTGCACAGACAGAATGACGTGACGATTTTCCGATTTCATTAAAAATAATTGTGCCACAATTTTAATGGTTAGATTCGCAACGGTAGGCTTTGCAAGGTCAGCGTGCAGTAGGATATTGTATCACTATATATCACTTTAATATTATGATTTCAAATGAAAACCGTGACTGATGATATCAAAATTCTCATTTTTCAATTAATAAAAGATAGTTAAACCTCTTTTTATTTTAAATGGTTTACGTTTCTTTGTTTAGCCAGGTGGTAATCAATAACACATACACATTGCATTAATGCAAAGTAGGTAGGTAGTTTAATATAAGTAAGTCTTATATTAAATTATTGGTTATGTTTCTATCCACTGTCCACCACTAAACCCAGGTAAGAGTTCACTTTTTTACAGATTTTTCGGTACAATCAGCTCATTTGAAATCTACCGTTATTCCGCAAATGATGGTCCATTAGGGCAGAAAGGGTCACTTACTAAACTTGCTTATAGGGTTACTACGCTTGCCATAACAAAGGCATAGCTCTTTAACTCATCAGCTCCAATATGCCATCAGTACCTCGATATACTATCTATAAATAATAATTTGTGTACAAATATAGCAACCAAGCAGACAGCAAATTTTTTGAGTGTATGTTTTTTACATATCGTGCTTTTCTGTATCTATCAAGTTTAACAAAGTTTTTGCCAATGGCAAAATTCGTATCCTATTAAATTATATGCTAGTACACGAAAATGGTTATCAAGGAAGTGCCGATAAATTTATTGGCTCTATTGTGGTCTGTCTTAGTGTTGCGTTTCAGAAATATCGTAATAATAAGACCTCAATATCGCGTTACATTCGAATGAGTAAGTAGGAAGTGTTTGCAATTCGCATAAACTTACAAACTTATGAAAACAGTTTATAAGTACGCGGCCGTGTGTTAGTCCCACTGCAGGTCCAGGCGTGGCTATGGGATGTTTGGGTTGTAACCCGCCAGGCGGGTTCGTAGCTGGTTTTGGGTCGCTGCGTGATCCGGTGTCGTGAGTTGGAATCCAGGGGATACCGCATTGTGCAATGTAACTTTATGCGATTTTCTCCAGTTAGTTAGGGCGTTGCAGGCTAAAATTTGATTCACCAAGAAGATAGATAACTTTTTAATGGCAATTGTTAACACATGTCATTTGCCGACAACGCTGTTACCGTAGCTAGCATTTGGGCTTCTACGGTTTGATATGTTTTCGTCGATACGCTAAGAAGATAACACCCAACTATCAGCATTGTATCTCTATTGTGGATCCCAATCTGTCCATAGTTATACAGCGGCTGTTAAGGTCTGTAACCTGCAGTGTGACTTAATAAGTTGATGATTACTCCGATATTATTTAACCTGCGATCATAGTTTCTATGATTCAAGAATTTTACCATTTAACCGTATGACGGATATATCCAACAGAAATAATTGATTTGCTATTGTGTCTGGAATCCTAGAGGTTAAAGAGTAAAAGCTCTATATAAGCCACAAGTAATGTATCCATCTATAATTGAATAAAAAAATAACTTACCAAGGCTATACAGCCTAAGAGATGAAAGCGCCGTAATATCCGGGAGTGGTAAACAACACTTCACTATAACAATGGTCCGCTTGTCAGGAAATGCCACTTGCACTGTTAGTCAGGCACTGAATTTGAAACCACGGTCAAATCTCGATTGAGAATTAAGTCGATCGATTTATCGATAAAGACGTTTCATTGCACACCGGCAGTTTTGCTTCTTTTATATCTGTAACAATTAAAAGGGGCGTATAAATTAAATATTGTCTATGTAAAATATAAAATAACACTCAGCTGTACCATTCCAACGTTTATGTTTTTTTTTGTAATTTGAAATCTGTTTAAAAACAGTATTAAAGAATTAGTTGTTTTACGACAGCTATTAAATTATCCTTTATTATCAAAATTTTTTTTCTGTACTTTTAGTTAAGATTCGTAACTTGTTTTTGAATATATAAGAACAGTTTTACTTTTATCAGCGGCTGTTTATTTCTTACATAAGAAAAATAAGCTTATTTGTATGATTCCATGTTAGAATACTTTAGAAATTCCTCCCAAAATGAAAAAAAAATGATTGCTAAAATTACATAAATAATATATACAATAAATTGGTAGCAGTCCTTGGAATACGCCAAATGCCAGTATTTAAAAAAAACAACGAATAGATGTCTCAGTAAGCTTTACATCAGCCGGGCCTCATATTCGGCGAACCCCATAATTTTAGTATATTCAAGGCTATATATACTCATATTTCGTTGATGATTGGTCAGTCATACCTATTGCTTTTAGGTAGTATTTTTCGCATTATGTTTTGTTGACACGTTACGTATTTTTTAGAATATATTCGTTATATTTATGAATTAAATTTGTGTAGGTAATTTTTGTACAAAAATATATTTGTACAATTTGTATATATACTGCTTCAAGTTTTACACTGAGCAGTGAGCATCAATTGAAACTATTTTCTTTCGCGTTCGTGAACTGAATGAAGTACGCTATCAAGTCCTTAAAAATATAAGTTTTGAATAGTGACAAAATTGGTCAATGATGATCCCGTATCTGCCATAAAATGATGAAGACCTATATTTAACAGTGCATTGCAATAAATTCAACACAGAGCAGCTTTTGTGTAAAATTAATGCATATTTACTTCATAAGAATCTTACGGCATTATTAATTAGTCCCAGTTAATAAAATGTAAATTAATTGGCAATTCATTATTTTTTATCCCAAATATATGGAACAAGATCACTTTCACGGTCAGTTAGCCAGTGGCATGCATACATACCTTTAAAACTTGTGATTCGATATATTTAAGTATCGATTTAGCAACATGGCCTTGGCTCGTGACGGGCTTTAGTCGTGATTATCGACTTATCGAGTCGTCGTCTATCGATTAGAGGCTGTTAGCGGTCACATTTGCTTTCATATGAAAGAAATCGTTGCTACAATCATATAAAGTGACTTTGAACGAACCAATGATTACTTAAGTACCGGTAAGTATTTACCGGTGTGTATGTACATTTAGACGTATCTCTCGGATGTATCTCTCGTATGTTCTCAAAGTCTTCAGAAGAACCGAGGTAATTAGAGTAGAAGAGTTGTAGATATTTTCTTCAAAAATTATGTGCTGTGATTTTGATGATTATTTGAATGATGTTTGAACGCCATTGGCAACTGATCACTTTCAAAGCTTCATTGGGGCGGGTAGAGTACCTAATTTATGGATATAGCTCGCCTTTTGCCTAATTAGCACTTTTAAGTTTATCTATAATTAAACCGGCTCGTTAGCGAAAATGGCTTAAAGTTATGCCCTCGCACCTGCGCACGCTTGCGTTGAGATTCAAAGGTTGTGCGTGAAGTCGGTCAATCCGCACTACTACACCACAAGACTGAGGCCTATACATCCTTTACGGGTAGGCTCGTGGCCCTCGGTGGGGACGTTAATGAGCTGATGATGATATGCCCTTCCCAACAGAGGGTACTGAACATTGTCATTCACGACCCTTAAAGGGAGTTAAAAATAAGCTCGCTTTAGGAATACCCAAAAATGTTAAACATCGTAAAAGGCGTTAAGCCTTTCCCCTTGTTGCATTAACACTCCCTTTGTCTTACGACACTCTTGAAATGGGGTTAAAACGAGCCATCACATGACTCCAAAAACATACATAAATATAGTTATGTAACTATAACGTAATGCAGTGTCCGCGCATGCGTGTTTGTTCAGCGATTTCTCGGTGTTCATATGTTTTTGCGTGTCATTTGCCATGTGACTGGACGGAGGATACCGCGATGACCTACTCTACGATTGGATAATACGTGTTTTATATGTTGTTCACGACCTGTTGCATACTGTCAATCGATTTGGGCTTATTCAATTATCTCGCTTATTGTAATATTCCGATGTTTTGATAGTTTATATAATCGACGGCTCCTTTTCCAGGCTACCACATACACATGAATAGTTAGCTGCCGTTATCAAAATTGACAACATCATAGTTTACGGGTTAATTTTTGGACCTGAATCTAGATTTAACCCATATGAACATGATGATTGTGCGAATGAGGCTCTTACAGAGAATAATTTATAAAAGAATCAACAGTGTCATTTATATGTATTTATTTGAGATAAACTTAGTTCATAGCTGCAAAGCCTCCAGCATCGTCGTAGAGTTGCACGACTGTCAGTTTTTTACAGGTTACATTTCGGGGAGTGTGCGATGAAATTACACGAGTTAATTCCACCAGCCCCTTTTGACCATCGGGATACAAGACGCGGGCGAGCGTTCCATCCTTACGTGGTTGACATTCCATTTATCCGCACAGCGCACTATGGTGCCTCGTTCATAATGCGCACCGCAAAGGAATGGAACTCTTTGCCTCCTTATGTGTTCCCCGATCATTACAACCTGGCCGTCTTCAAGGCAAGAGTGAATAGGCTGTTTCTAGGCAGGTATGATCCATCCTAGGCCGCATCATCACTTACCATCAGGTGAGATGGCGGTCAAATGTCTGCCTATAAATGATAAAAAAAACTGTCCCTGCTATTGACCATTGCTTCAACTGGCCATTAGTCAGCGCAGATGGCTTTCAACCTTAGAACTTTAAACAACGAGCCTAAGTGTGTGTGTGTAAGAATGTGATATGAAATTCAGCTCAGGGAGTTGCACATAAGGTTAGGTTACCTAGTATTTATTTGGGAAGAAAATGATAAGAAATTTCGGGATAATGTTTTATGAGTATTTCACATACACTGTTCAGGATTGTATCCCTGAAGGGTTATTAGAGACGCGGCAGGCACGATCTTAGCCATAGTTCATTTTAGATAAAACTTAGTGTTTGCTCACGTCCTGTGTGGATTTATAATATATATGAAATCCAATTCTATTGACTAGTCATCAGCATATGACTTAGTATTTAAAAAATGTCTATACAGGTAGGTATTTGTGTTTGAAATATGTTTATCTAAAAGTATACTAATGAGTATTAGTAAGAAAAAGGAATTCACGTCCCTACGAGTAATGCTATGTTCAGAGATAGATAATGGCCGTGTCTGTTAGGAAAATTATTAACCGGTTTGCATTGATAAAACTGTTGTTTTTGCAATACTTTATTAATAACTCAACTGCTTTGTAATTCATAGAAAAATGATCAGTTGTTTGTACAGTTTGTATGCGCAATACTTAGTCACCTTACGGAAATATATATTTATTTTCGGTTTCAAGCTTTTAATTTCAGATTGAATAAGGATTTATAGTGAACTGTAAAAGGTTAAATGATAATATTTATATCGCAAAATAAGTTAAATTATACTCATAAAATGTCTAATCTCATACAGAAAAAATAACTACATTTCCGTATCATTAGAGCTTAAACTTCAATTATAAATTATTTATCAGTATTATATTTATATATATTTATCATTTATATATTTATTATTTATATATATTTATTATTTATCATTTATATAATTTTTTGTTCAGTGTGTTCTGTTACATTATTATAGAGTTAAAAGAGCTCAAATGTTGTGTTGTTAACGACCACGTCCAGTACAACAATTATAATCGATTGACATTTATTTCCTAACAAAAGAATATAATTTATATAATATAAACCTCGAAAGTTGGTATATGTACCAGACTATTATTTAATGTTACGTTTTATTTGTTAAATCAACTAACTTAAGAACACAAATCAGTAGTGTCACTTAACTGTCAATATTAAAATAACCTAGAAATCGTAATGTTAACACTTTATCTATTTGCGAACGTATAATTTTATGTATTGCTATGCATCAGATGTATGTCATCATATACTCAGTTGAGTGGTGCATTTTGCTGACGTATCTAGTTTATCGCAGTATCTATCTGTTTGTTATTATAAAGCCTTTTATTTGCAACGCGGAAACAAAAACAATTGGAGCAAAATTTGCCTCTGAAGCAACGGGTAACCAGTCTTGTACTTAAAAAAAATATAATTAATAACGTACATATAATTACGAAAATTTGACAACATTTTGGTTTGGGATTTGAAACTGCGCCTCAAAGACAAAACATTAATAATATTATATAACAAAATTTGGCATGTAGCAATATATAAATGGGACTTAATTTCACACCAAGAAGTTACAAATTGGTTGATAAAAAAAACTTTCTCTTGCTTTATGACTAGAGGTGGGCTGGGGACAATGTAAAATGTAATAAGGTTTATTGTGAGATTTGTAAGTGTAACTATAAACTGGACGAATGCGTGGGTGCATCACATTATGCGACATTTAACGAATTCACACACTAGTACTTATGCAATTTAAACCCTGAAACTAAAGCTTTAAGAGTTATTTTACATGAGCTTATTTCATCTACCAATTGGGTTTAGTGCAGATCTCATTTAATGTGGTGTTTTGTATTTAATGTGACTCTTGAGAACAACATTAGATGTTCTTCTTTAACGATGCCTTAAAATAAACATTAGGATCACGCAATCCCTATTAATCATACTTAAAAAAGATGAAATGAAAAGTTACTTTCGTTAAAGTATCTTAATATAGGTTATATGGTACATTAAACACGAAAGAAAAGCATAATGTGGTTGCCTTCCCTCATAAAAATAAATATCAAAATATTGGATTCTAAAAAATATTTTTAGCATATTGTGACGAAGATCTGCATTAGGTTACTAACCAAACAGAGCTGGTAAAAATAATATTATGAATGCAAAACCGATAACACATATTTTTGTTTAAGGTTTACAAAAATACCATAAGGTCAATCCGGTCACTAAAATGTCTGCCTCAAATTCTAATTCCGAAGCATAAATGATCTCGTGAATTTCAATGGTTATTTAAAAATGTTTCTTTAAGTTTTTTAGTAGACACTATAGAGAGAAAAGCATGTGAGCTTTCAGGCATGTTTAAATACATACCTAGTTTAAGAATAAGCCATCTCCTTTTTATTAAGATATTAACCCAAATATTGACCTGAAGCCTAAAGCAATTTTTGGAATCTAAGAACTACGAGAACTGGTCGTTTATGTATCTAAGTGCAATAAAACTTAAAGATGTCGACAGATCGATTATTTTTTCAAATTCAGTATCCGCCGCTTCTTGTTCTTCTCGTAGTCATATTAGTGATGTTATGAACTGGTACGAAAATATTCAGTATTAATATATATATATATATATATATATATATTATATATATATATATATTTAATTTATTTATTCAAAACTAAAACATAAGTTACATTTTACATAATCTGCCAAACTGAACAGGCAGTTTGCCAGCAGAAATAATTTATGAGCGTCAGAAATATAAAATTGAAAAAAAAAGGTTTTAAAGACGGCAACGTAAAAAGGTTTCATAGTGACATGAGCATGCAACATAATATTCATGAGTATTTCAGGAAAGCGTTTCAGAACGTTGAAATTGCATGCGCTACAACTAGTTTCGATATAACGAAATTGTCCCTAAAAACCGTTGCAGGTGTTAGGCAAAGGCTTTGGCTTAATACATCGAAGTATTAATTCGTACTTCGATGTATTATGAACCTTGTGTGTATTGCAGTAAGAGTGAAATAGTAGTTCGAGTGGGTGGTATGAAATGGTGCGCGTGGATGCAATGCGAAAGTAAGCGGGGACCGGTTGGACGAAGGCCGGCGAGCCGAACGCTTTTGTCTAATGCTGGCGTCTTAGTTATTAGCGGGAGCGTTACGCGTTTTCGTGATAACCGTTATTGTCCCCAGTACGACAGTTATTGTCCCTTTAGGGACTTCCTTAGTCCCTATGCATATCCTTTTATTAAGTGCCATCTGCGCTTACGACTTGCCCAGTGAAGCTTTAAAGACCATCAGAGACTGCGACAATAGCACTAGAAAATAACTCTCAAGCTACAGCTTTCAAAATAGCTATCATCCTTCATTTCTGTGTAATTATTTTAACATCATTTTGGAATTAAACAGTTATAAGATAGATTATAAGAGTTATTGCGAACTAGTGGTAGAGTCATAAAAAAAACAATTGACGATTCAAAAGTATCTGTAAAAGATTTATTTGAATAAAGGTATTTTGATTTGATAGACATTTATTATAAATGTATTCATTAATATAGCAGATAATACTCAGGTACTTACTACATCTGATTATGTAATTGTGGCCTCAATAAATTTAGCATTGGCACAGCAATCCTTTCGAGCCATACTCAATCAATATTTGATTTATCAGCGTGTCACCATAAGATAACTGCAGGATTTCATTAAAATTTAAATTTCTGGACCCCAAAATTGAGGTAATCGGAAACCATTGATGCAGTTTTCTTATGACTTATGCCGTATTACAGAATGCAGCAAGCGCAGCAAAAACGCATAGTGCACCGCGCCTACCGCCGAAATCGCTTCTCTCGCTCTTTCGCAACAGTCAGCTTATTCCGTCTCTGTCTGACACGACCCAGTCAAACTTGCTTATTTGTAAATAAACAGGGTAAAGTGTAATTGCTAATAAAACTGATTAATATATTAGCGCTCGCCACTTGAAGCTGTAAAGGTCATTTTCGGCTAACAGCAGTAGTCAGAAAAAAATATATTTAATAGTAAATTTATTTATTTTTACGGACTGATAAATTCCGTAAAAATATACATATATGTATAATTTAATCTATAATCCGCGCCGCTGTAGTCGCACAAACTTAAAGCAAACAATCGAAAGATTTAATTTTTTTCTGGTTTAATAAAACTAATAGTTAAAAAAACGAGTGTTATTAACATTAAACAATAAAACCTAATTATTAAATACTTTTAAATATGCCGTTCTAGAAATTTCTATTCACGCCAAAGCTAAAAATTCGCGATCTTCTGTTTGAAATCGAATTACAACACAAAGAGTTTTGAAAGCGTTTCTAACTAAATTAAGACCTAAAACGGTACCTAGTCTTTTATTCGATTATAGCTTCCTGAATCATAAATAACTAACCTATTGATAGGATTATATTACTAAAGCTAAATTTAATAAACCATACCAGAAACTTTTTTTTATTTTTTAATAATAATGTTATACATAATAATTGTTAAAAGTAATATATATTAACTTTGATTTAATTAATAATAGTAATGGAAAATAGTAGCTACATAAATTATATTTTTATACTAAACCTAGTAGGGATTTCCATATATAGAATTAATATAATTGAGTCCAATGTTAAAGTAAAATAGGGCAGTTACATAAATAACAGGTTTATCTATAGTTTGATATATTTTTAAACCCAAACTTTAAGGTTACGTAGGGTGGTCTATAGCAGAACTCGTGTTATTTTATCGATAACTGTTCATTTGTTAGGGTGATATAACCGGATAGGGGTATGAAATGTATTGTGAACACGCAGTTTTGAATCCGACATACTGTCTTAATTGATTAAACTTGAACGAATTTACAATGTTTTTAAAAAAGACACTTTTTTAATCCGGTTTTATCAACAGGCTATGCTGGTTTGGTGATCCATACCAATTTTCTATTAATTATATAAAATAAAATGCTCATTATACCAGTTTTACTTTTTTGAATCTTTTTTAATATAGAACACCTTGAAACTGTTCAAGGATATATTTTATGAAACAGGTTCCAACTTGAAATCATTTTCAACTAAAATTAAAATGATAAAAGATAATTATTATTTTGGAAGAATGGTGTCACTAAGAATATTATTCGTGTACTTGTAAAAATACGTGTTCTTGTAAAAGTCTATACATATACTCGTATAATTGTTCATGTTTTTTGTTTTGAATTAGATGCTTTGTTTCCGTTACCTATCCGTAATATTTTAATAACATTTTTTAACGTTATATTATTTGCCGTTCGCAACTGTATTTTTTAATTCATTCATAATAAACAAAAGCTTTCTTGATTTACGTAGGTAGTTACTTTGAAGTGATAATTAAGTGTTTACGTTAAAATGCAGTTATTATCACTTATCAGTTACTGAAACATCATTGCTTCAGTACACGTGTTAATATTTTAACAATTCTTCGTAATTTCCCATTGAGTTATTCTTTACGTATAAGAAAACTTATTGACATACTGGACTCTACATTTTGCTGACCTTTTATCATTAAAGAAATCAAATAAAGATGTAATATATAAATTTTATGTTAAAAAGTGTACAGAACGATCACGACGCCCACCTGATGGTAAGTGACATGCCTGACCATGTCAGGGTGGCATTGATGGACACCAACTACTGATAGTTATTATCCTCCATCAATGCCGCACTGCGCCTGTCACCCGAAACAACAGATTATAGGTTACTTAAAACCCGGTAATATAACTAAGAAGTGCAAAACATTTCTATTACACGGGACAATTTCTGGCATTGCGGTGACCTAAACCTACCTAGACGACTCAGTACCGAATCTCACCACCATCTCATCACCACCTAGTATGCTATAGATATACTTTGACTCTTAACAGTTTCATAAAAGTATGTATTCCAAAACTTAGTAATCAACGTATAAAGTCAAAGTCAAAATTCATTTATTCAGATTAGGCTTACAAAAAGCACTTATGAACGTCAAAAAAATACAATAAAAATAAATTTAAAATACCAAAGTAAAGCACGATAATGAATTTTGATACTTGGAAAAAAGCGCTTCGGCGTTTTGGCCTATTGAAAAAGAAGCACCCAAGAAAACTCAACAATACAGCCTTTTTTAAACAATGATTTTAATGTACAGATATTTTATAAACACTGAAGTAGCTGAGCAGTTTAAGACCATGTATTTTTATTACATAAATATTCGTCAATAGTATGGTACCCTTTTTTATAAAGGTGGTTTTTTATTCTAGCTTTAAACATGTGTAAAGGTAACTCGACAATATTTTGCGGTACCTTATTGAAAAACTTTATACATCTTCCTATAAATGATTTACCTATTTTATGTAGTCTCAAGTCTGGAACAGCAAGTTTGTTTCTATTCCTCGTATTTAAATTGTGTGTCACATTTTTTTTTAAAGGTATGATAGTATTTACAAACGTAAATTAAATTTTCATAAACGCCACATTATCTCACATTTTCCTTTCTAAAGCTTCGGCATTTCAGCTACTGAAAGTTCACGTTTATATAATCGTAATTATTGATTAGGTTATACATTTTTAATATTAATAGTCATGAAAATTGCTTTCCTCTTAATAATATTTGTAATCATAATCAGCTCATATACGTCCCCACTGAGGGGCACGAGCCAACCGTCTCTTAGTCGTCCACGAGACACAAAAAATTAAACAATATATTTTACAAGGAGATCATCAAAATGATATGATTTTCGTCTGCAAATATTTAAATTGTTAGATGACGAATGCATTTTATTTATTCTTTAAAAAATATACTGTTTCGGAACATACGACTTTTGATGTTTCGTTGAAATCTTTTCCTAAGATGCTTACTCAACTCAAGAGCTTTCATAATTTAACCATATTTATTTGTCCAATATCTATCTTCTATATCTATTTTACAGGTAATTTAATTTAACATTTGATTGATAATTTAAAATAATAAAGCACCATGATTATATTTCACTTAATTTGAGTAAAGCTTATTTACTAAGCACTTCACTATAAAAAAAATATACCAACCTGAACTAGAAGAACACAAAAGCACAGACACAAAATCCTTAAAACAGTTCGTTTCACTTGCACTTTTTAATAATAATTAAAGAAATATTTGAATATAGAACGGTTAACGTTCCGGATTCAAAATTGGAAGCGGCTGGTTCCGCGGCGCGCGCACGAGTGGCGGTCTCACGTGCGCTCCGGCACCTGTTACGCGGCAGAATTGAGGAGGTCGCCTTGCGCACGGGTTTTTTCCCCATTTCCGCACTTTTCCCCCGTCTTTATTACACTTTGACTTGGCGTTCGGCATCTGTCGCGGGGTGTGGGAGCTCTTCCTTTTTACACTGGACTGGGTTTGGAACAGGAAGGATGAATTGATTAGACCTTGTGTTTAAAACCCGTTGTTTTACAGTTCAGTTGTATTTTTTGCTTAAATATGTATATTTTATTGCACTATCTGTGCTGGCATCATATAAAGAAGACGACTATTCATACAGCTTTTCTGACCTGAGCCCACTTGATCTGATCGGGGTTTATTCAGTAGGATACTCCTAAATAAACGCTTGGTAACGCCTGGTACGTGTTACGATCGGGAATAATTTAATAATGACTAGGTATCGTTTTGAGGCATTGCGTTTATTATTATTCTGTCAATTATAAGATTATAGCTAAAACAGTCTTTGAGCAATGCGTCCTACCCGTACTAACATACGCAGCTGAGACATGGACACTGACTGCGGGATTGGTTCACAAGTTCAAAGTCACTCAACGCGCAATGGAGCGAGCTATGCTTGGAGTCTCTCTTAAGGATAAGATTAGAAATGATTTAATTCGTAAGAGAACTAAAGTTACCGACATAGCCCGCCGGATCAGCAAGTTGAAGTGGCAGTGGGCTTGTCACGTATGTCGCAGAACCGATGGCCGTTGGAGCAGACGAGTTCTGGAGTGGAGACCGCGTCTTGGCAAGCGTAGCGTAGGACGCCCTCCGGCCCGATGGACCGACGACTTGCGAAAGGTCGCTGATGGAAGCTGGATGAGAAAGGCGGAGGACCGGGATGTCTGGCGCAAAATGGGGGAGACCTATGTCCAGCAGTGGACTGCAATAGGTTGAAGAGAGAGCTAAAACAGATAGTCACGTTTTAATTTATTTATTTACACGAATTCAATATTCAATGTCTTTGTTAAGGATAAAGTATTAACATCTCAATATTTACAATTATATTAATGAAGTTCTTGTAGTCATGTCTAGGGAAGTTATCACTTTGATTTGTAATTATTTTTAGTGAAGCACAAAATAGTGTCACAAAATGTCATTTTAATTATGATAAATGATATAACTGTTAAAATACCTACATAATATTTTTATGCAAATTAAAGATTCAATTTTGTTTCATTAGCTATCGTATTTTTACCCATAAAAATCAATGAATTAATTTTGAATGTTTTGTGTTTATTTGAATAAGGTAACCTCTTAGGAGTTACTAAAAACTTTAAAACCCTGTGCTGATATAAGAGAGTTTAATGAAAAAGCTATTTTGCTGGAAATGCTACTTAATAGTAAATTTACAAAGCTATAACATTTGACTTAACTATGATGGGATTAGTCTCAATAGGCCTGATGATTTTAAATAGAATAATGAGATATAAGTAAATAAAAATATTAAGAGGCACATTAATAATAACACTGCAGTTGTGTAAAGATAAAGTCAATTATTAAATTTTGTTACTAAATTTTAGTCTTCAATCATTTGTCATATTTTTAGATTCTAAAAATAGAACAAGGGCAATAAGTTATAGCATTATACAAAAAAAATACACCTTTCTTAATTATTATATTTAAAAATAGGCTTATAATGATCTTTAATGACATTAAATCATTAGTACAACCATTATACTTTATTGAACAATTAACCTACTTTTAATGTCTACGTGGATTTTGGGATTTCTCAATTATTTACGATAATAAGTTTTGTGAAATAAAAGCTCATTTATTTTGTTTTGTACACGTAGGAATTTTAAAAAAGATATCAAAAGATACGTGGCACAAGATTAAAAGTCCTATTACTGTATTGGATCTAGCTTTCTATCCTGTTGCACGATAATGAAGAAATTTTAGCAAATATTCGTCCTTAATCCTAAATATCACAAAATCAAACTTATTACGATCATGTAGGTACGTACTCATCTCAATAAAATGGTTATAAAAACACCAAAACTTGTTTAATTTTCTCACTTCTCAAATTATTGTTATTTCAAACCTTATTGTTAAAAGGTAATATAACAAACCGACAATTTCCAATCAAAATATAACACAAATACTTACACAGGAAAATTATAATGTGATTTACACTTCTTCCGTATTACTAGCAACTTACGACAATACTTCCTAATTTGGTAGCGTAATACATAATCGTATGACACCATAAAGCTTACTCAAGCTCAGGTAAGTTCGTAGTTAAATTGCGATACCCCAGCGACTTCTACCGGCGCAATTCTAAACTGCATTCCAATACAAATACTCTTTTGTTCTAGTTGAAAACAACTCTAATGTTATGCAGCCTATTTCTATATCGAGTCACGTTAGCGTTTGGCTTGTGAAAGGATATGGAATATGATAGTGTCACATATATTTAGCTTACGCCTGCGAATTGATTCGAATGTTTGCGTGAAGTCGCCCAAATCGCACTGGACCTGCGTGGACGACTAAGCCTTACACCGCGTACGAGTAGGCGCGTGCCCCTTGGTGGGGACGTTTAATGAGCTGATGACTATGATGAGTATTTAACCAATAGCTATGCTGTGTGGACAGGCTTGGGATCTGCTGTGGGATATGTGGAATAAGATGTTAATGATATCCTTAATATCTCCGTAGACTAATTGGCTAATCACAATGTTTAGTTACTCGTAGATCTTAGTTTGATCCCGAGGTCTTGAGGTTCAAAAGTTTGGAACTAAATTACATAATGACAAAATAATTACACAAAACGAACACATAATGGAAGTCAGTGACTCAGGCGGATTGTTTCTTAATTTGAGCCTACAGCATGGTATTTTATCGGTGTAAAGACTTCAATAAGTGTAATTAGTATAAGTCGGGTGAATTAGTAATATTATTTTTTTTTTTTTTTTATGATATAGGGAGCAAACGAGCAAGAGAGACACCTGATGGAAAGTGTTCATCTCCGCCCAGGGACAACGGTGACACCAGAAGTGCCACCGGTGCGTTGCTTGCCTTTTAGATAGGAATATGCTCTTTTCTTAAAATTAGCCATGTCATATTTGTCAGGAAATACCGCTGCTGGAAGATCGTTCCATATAAGTACAGTACGTGGAAGAAAATTACGCATGAATCGAACTGTAGTCGAACGCCAACCATCAAGATGATGAGGATGGAATTTCATCTTGTGGCGGGTAGTCCGATGATGAAATTCAGCAGCAGGTATCAGATTGAACAGTTCGTTGGAACACTCCCCATTGTATATGCGATAGAAAACACAGAGACTCGCAACATCTCTACGCAAGGCCAAGGAATCCAGACCATTGGTTATTGACAGATCATTGACCATCCGCACGGCTCTACGTTGTACGCTGTCAAGAGGAAGAAGTAGGTATTTTGGCGCTCCAGCCCAAAGATGCGAACAATATTCCATATGTGGGCGCACCTGTGCCTTATAAAGCTGAAGGCGCTGGTGGGACGGAAAGTATTGCCTAGCTCTGCGCAGCACACCCAGCTTCTTAGACGCCAATTTGGCTTTTTCCTGCAAATGACCGCGAAACTGTACATCACTGGATATGTCAACGCCAAGGACACCAATGTTCGGCCTTATACTCAAGGGAGTGCTCCCGAACTTAGGACCCATGACAAACGGAACCTTTTTAGCAGTAAATGCGCATGCTTGTGTCTTAGTAGGGTTAAATGACACGATATTGTTTGTTCCCCATTGCATGACATCTTCCAAAGATGCCTCTATCCTTGACACAAGCTCCTTCCGACTGTCATTCACTGATTGCCCAGAGGGACAAGAACTGCCAAGGTACAGTGCGTCCCCGGTACTGTCATCCGCATAACAATGATAATTGCTAATATCCAACATATCATTGATATGCAGGATAAACAAGGTAGGGGAAAGCACACAGCCCTGTGGAACACCAGCATTAACGGGCAAGAATGCCGAACACGAACCATCGACAACGACTTTGATGCTCCGCTCACTTAAAAAACTGGCGATCCACCTACAAAGTCCCTCCGAAATCCCATATGAAGGAAGTTTCGCTAAAAGTGCTTTATGCCAGACCCGATCAAAAGCCTTCGCAATATCTAAACTGACCGCTAAAGCCTCACCCTTGCTCTCAATTGCGACTGCCCAGCGATGGGTTAAATACACCAAAAGGTCACCAGCTGACCGACCATGGCGAAAACCATATTGTCGATCGTTTATCAGCTGGCGATCTTCAAGATACCGCAACAACTGAGAATTGATAATGCTTTCCATTGTTTTAGCAAGAAGGGAAGTAATTATATTACTTCGAAAGAGGAAAAGGTACTGTTTTAACTCCCCGTCCCTATATTCACAAAATATTTTTTACATTTAATAATTATTAGTTGCCTGCCTAGAAAACCATTTTTGATGCACTCTTTCTTTATCCTTTCATTATTCATTACTGGACATTGGTCTCCCTAATATTTCATTTCATTGCATTTATTTAATTATCATTCAGTCTCTACTTGGAACTTTTTGTAATTTGTTAGTTCATAGGACTGGAGGATATCCTACGCAACGCTTGTCAAGACGCGGTCTCCAGAATTAGATCTCTAGAACTCGTCTAATCCAAGGGCATTCGGTCCTACGTCATCCCGTGACTGAATTGCCGGTTTATGTTGTTCTTCAATTATATAAAATTTATTTAAGTGACTTTGTCTACAGCAAGTAATGCCCCTCGATCAAAGCTTTCAAATATCCGATGCCTTGATCAAATTACGACGATTAAATTTAACCATGATTAATTGCCGTGTGATGTTGATGCATTTTGTGTTATAGTTATCAAAATTTTCGTATGATTTTGGATGAATATTTTGCTTTTTGGATGGTATTTATTACCTTACTCATTGTCACTGGGAAAGTCGCGAGCAAAGATGACTCTTAGTAGGATTATAATCAATCAAACGTTAAGCGGAAAAAGCAATTGAAAATCAGTTGTTTATGAACTTTGCATAAATCTCGGTTTAATTGCCAAGCAAATACACAAGATTATTTTACATGTGTCTATGACAGTGCTTAGATTAAAGAAATAATGTATATTTTGCCCCTGTTGTGTAGGTAATGATAGAGATAACGGCAAATCCATCAAGGGTTCTGATCTGAGTTGGAACCCCGGGCAGTGTAATCATTTATGTGTATGAACATGTCTGCTTGTGTTTGTCTGGGTAGTCCACTGTATCTCATATCTGTATATCCATACAGGATATGTTTTAAAAATATATGTGTATATGTTGTTAAGGACACATAGAACAAGGTCCTTGCAATATTTTTTTTTCTCAGCTAATCCCCTGACATGGTGGTCAGAGACTTTATTTATACTCTTTTCTTTTCTTTCTTATTATTTTTAGGTGTTTTTGTATTTTTATATCTTTTATTTATTTTCTTTTATTTATCTCTTTCTTTTTTGTTTTATCTTTCTTTTTTACAATATTTCCTTAATATCTATTAACTTTATTACTTGACATTTCTTACAACATAACATGATCACAGAAGTGACTCTACCTTATTCTATGCTTTCTTACAACTGTACTTACTTATTTTCTATCTTATACAAAACTAGTCTTTTTTACATTTTACTTATTTATTACATTTTACTTATTAATTACATTTTACTTATTAATTACATTTTACTTATTTATTACATTTTACTTATTTATTACATTTTACTTTTATTACATTTTACTTATTAATTACATTTTACTTATTTATTACATTTTACTTATTAATTACATTTTTACTTATTAATTACATTTTACTTATTTATTACATTTTACTTATTTATTACATTTTACTTATTTATTACATTTTACTTATTTATTACATTTTATTCTCATTTTATAGTCCTTGCAATATTGGGGCTTGCTGGTATAGTTTGAATGTCGACAACATGCATTCGAACAGCGCGTTGGGTAAGGGTTTTTTGGATTGATTTTTATTGTTGGTCATAGATGGTCTTCACAGATTCAAGGGCAAGTAGCAAGCTTATTACTCTTAGTCCAAAAGTTTTTTTTTCAAACTGACTACTGCTGTTGTCCGCAGATGGCCTTTAAAGCTTCGGGCAATTGGCGAGCGCAGATGGCTCTCAGTCTTAATTCCAAAAGGAGTTAACGAGTAACCCGCAATGTTAAAAATCACCCAGACCATCGTTCTGTAGTAAAGCAAGTAATAATATTATTTTCACAAGAAAGTCCAGTGTCGGATGTATCAAATGTGGGGTAAGGTGTCCCTTCGCTACGGATAGTAAGGCTAGTGGGTCTTGCGCAGCCAACCGTCTCTTCTCCTTAATACTTGATAACTTTGACCTTCTTTGGGTAACCACCCTCCTAATGATAAGCATTTTAAAATACCATTGAAAGAAGATTCTTTAAATTCTAAAGCTCACGTATATATTTATCCGACCTAAAAATATGAGTTTTTAATTCTACCATACTTTTTTCAGATACAATATAGCAACGCATTTTTTTTGCTATTAGAAAAAAAAATATGACTCTTCTTCTGTATAGAAGACGTTCTTAGTAGAGTTTATATTGGGGTTATTCCTAAGATAAACTTTATAAGAGTATTGGTCCGCGAACACGTATTTGTTTAATATATTCTTACTATAAAATGTTTTGTTTGCTTGATAGTACGAAATATATTAAATAATCTTAAATTGGCAAACAATATTAACGACAAGTCATTTATATCTCGCAAAAACCATAGACAATAATATCGCGATACTAAAATGCCTCAATTCTCTTCCATCAGTATAACAATGCGACAGACGTAAGGCATAATATGTCTACCTGCTTGAATGGAAGGATGCCCGGTGAATCCTTTGCCGACAATGCAATCATGAATTCCGTTATTGTTTACATAATGAGGGTTACAGATAATATATCTTTATTTGTATAATGACTCACTCTTATGAATGAAATGCATTTTTTCACTTAGACATTTTTGATATAAAGCTTCGTGAACTGCTGCCATGAATTATATATTATAGTTGTTAATTATTGATGGTCATTGTAGAAGTTCACTGATACGATAATTAAATCAAGCAACTGTTCAAATGGTGAAATGTTTTAATACATACTACGTATTATGAACATTCCAACAAAAACAAAAGCCTAACGATATAAGACTCCAAAACCCATTCGAAACAACTAAAATCGCAGAACAGTTCCATTAAGTTTCAAATTAGATTAAACAGCATAAAACTCTATTGTTAAGTAAAAGAGACGGACTGACATGTTAGAGGGAGACAGCAATGTAATAAAGTAAGGATAACGTTCTCATAGCTCGATGAGCCTTCGAGGAACGGGCTTCAATTCATATCACATTGGAAAATCAACCTAAACTGGTAGTTTTCAAGATGCTTTTTTACAAAGCCAGTTTATCGATGACTCACCCGTGACCGTGAAGATATAGACGACCGTTGGGATTCACTGAACCGTTTTTTTAAATTTTGTTGCAAAAATGTAAACAAGAACGGATCACTGTTCTCATTGATTCAAAAGTTTACTCATGGAAATAATACTTACTTCTACTTCACTTCAATAATACTTTACTTTAACTGCCCGTGTCAGTGCACTGCTGATAGTTACGGCTTTTGCCCTAATAAGACTGGCGCCTATGAAACGGCGGGAACAGTATGGGTGGTGTCAATTTTATTCCAATTTGACGTCAAAATCTAAAAGTCTCTATTCAATTAAGACTAAATAAAACACTCAAAAAAAAGAAAACTCATGAAGCCCAAACAAATGAAGCTACTACTGGTTTGGTCTGTAGTTTTCTGCTGAGAAGAATCCAGCAAGAAACTCAATAGTAACTCTTTTTTAAAAGTCAGTTTCTATGACGTCACTCATAATAAGTCTTTTTGAACCCTAGCCTGTCTATGCTATGGACGAAGGCCTCAATAATTTAAGCTGGTATTGAAATTTTTTTCTTTCTTTTGGACATCACTCCACACGTGTCGTTATAAGATTGAATGTTTTAAAATGGCGTATTTTTTAACTTACGTTGAAGGTTCTTTTTTTAGCTTTTTCATAAGAGGGTTTTACAGCTATTTGCAGTATGCTCTGACCATATCACTTCTTTTCTCGCAAATTCTGTATAAAAGCTGCTTAGAAAGAAAACGTCCGTAGGTAAGTCAGTTTTGTGACTCATTAAGTATTTATTTTTCTTTTCTATGTATTTGATTGTGTTTTGATGTAGGTAACATAAATGTGTTAAGGACCAATGAAACCGGAATTAACACATTATCACACTAAACCTATTATCCAAATCTGTTTCAGGAAGAGGAAACTTTAGCTAGTACAGTTACGGGAAATAGTAATGTCGAACCTGAGTTAACTCCCAAAAAACAATAGATTTACTTTAAGAACGGTTAAAATACTAACATCTGTCGTCTTGTCATCATATCTACGTACTGTAATTGGTTTTCTATTAAGGTGATTCCTTCTTTCGATGCGATGAGGGTATTGTTCGATTCTTTTTTATTATAACATAGGTAATCATACCATATTTTACATGTACGGTTAATAAACGTTTTTCTTTGATTTTCAATATATGCTAGTTTCATAATAGATCGTAACAAGGCAATACAGGATATAATAAGTTTAAATGGCAACATTTTAAGTACATATACGAACATCCATTATAAATACATTTGTATACCCTTACTTAGGTAAATGGTATTTCTCTGTATTCCATTGAATGGCCAATGAGTCATATCCTTTACATTTTTATACGTAAAGATTCACTGGGAAATATTTGACTTAAACTTTAGCAATTTTCTTAAATATGTGCTCCTAGTCACAGGTTTCCAGGTACAATGAAATACTAATTTTGTGTAGCAGTGGGCTGGGAACTGAGTACGCTGTATGAGGAGTTAAGATAGGACGCTGGTGGAGGCTGGATAAAAAAACATTATATTGTTAAAAACACCATTTAACTTTTGGGATATCTACGTACGTACGTACGTATCTAGTTTGAAATTTTACATTTCAAATTTTAAGTAACAATGACTCATAATTACTAACTTATTATTATTTGCCTGCGAAATTCCTAAAGATGAAGACGTCACGCATCCCTGATTTGAGTATTCGTGCTAAAGACAGCATCCTGGGGGCTTGCGAAACCGACGTTTAGCAACGAGTAGAGTTCTCACGAGAACATTTCGGCTATTTCGGGGCTAAGGTGATGATGGTCAAATCGATTATGCATAATCGATAATTTGATTTTAACTTGTAATACTTTTAAAAGTATTTTTCAGTTAAAATACATACATTTTAAATACTTCAATTGAAAATGGATGTATATTAACCACTCACGCCATCCGGATACTTGGTGGTATTCGACGGTTGGTTTGAGTCGACAAATTCTGCAACGTACTATATTAATTTATGGAATCAGATACAATTGGAAACGATTCTGGAACGATATGACTTAGCGTCCTTCAAAAAGAGAGCGTATTTTTATATAAAGGGCCGGCAACGCATCCCTATGACCTCAGCTGTTGCAAATGTGCATGGGCGGCGGTGGCACTTTCCAACAGGTGAGCCATATGCTCGTTTGTCTCCCTATTTTATAAAAAAATCTTTTTTAAAGGCCCACATTTGACAGTTAATGTTTTTTTTATTATTTCATGATAAGGCAAACGAGTAGACGATTCTCCTGATGGTAAGTAATATCGTCACTCATTGACACTCGTTCCTCTGAGAGAATTACAAGTCCGTTGCTAAACTAAAAAAAGAAGCTTAAAAAGAAATAAGGGAAGCGAATTTCAGGCCGTTGATATAATGATTATTATTATGTCCTCAAAATATTAATTTAAATTATAGTAGCATTTGTCAATAAGTAAGTTAAATAAGGCACTTTTAAAATTTTCTAAACACAATTTTCTTTTTTATTATCTTAATATGAATAATAAACAATGTATTTAAACTATGAGTAAAGTCGCCACAACATAGGTATTGTTATTTAGTTATTGATACATTATGTATGTAAAATTGTTATATAGGTAATACAAGTACCTTGCTTATGGGTTTTTCTAAGGAAACAGTCAATGTAAATTATGCAGGTTTATTTATATTTCCTATTGAGTGCTATGGTCTTATGTATGTGTAATTATAAAATAACAGAAGTATTCTAACTGTGAATAAAAATACATCCATTCATTACTTAATTTAGGTAATGTAAACTTTATACCCAATCTTATACAACAATCTGAGGGACCCCATAATCTGGGCCAGCTTTGTGTTCGCACAGTGTCGGTTATTCTTAGGTAATCAAAGATTCGTTGTTTAGGAGAATATACCTTGGGTTTGTGAAGTGGATTATAAACAACATGAGAGTCCAGTAGCCTGGACTAGCTTTGCGTTGGCCGAGTGTTACTTAGCAGGTTATAAGTCTCGTTTGGTGCTTAGAAGGATACGCCACTAACCGGCGTTAAGTTGGTTCACAGTCAGCCGTTTGTTTGCAATCTAATAGTATTTAAAAAAACATAAATTTTGAATATTCGAAATCATATGTACCTTTATCCGACGCTCTAACGGTGAAGGAAAACATCGTGAGGAAACCTGCGCTCGCCTACGAAGAGATACATAGGTTGTGCGTGAAGTAAACCAATTCGCACTGGGTCCGTGTGGATGACTAAGGCACGCCTTTTACGGGTAGGCTCGTGGCCCTCGGTGGAGACGTATGAACGCAGTTCACAGCTGGAGAAAGGGTTTTGCGCCATATATCGCGTTCCGATTAGCATAGTGCTAAAGGCTTACAAAATGTGTTTGTATCATCATCAGCTCATTAAACGTCCCCACCGAGGGGCATCCTACCTAGTATAAGGTGATTAGGCCTTAGTCGTCCACGCGGGCCCAGTGCGGGTTGGACGACTTCACACACAACCTTTGAATCTCTTCGCAGGCGTACATGAAGGTTTGTTTCCTCGCGATGTTTTCCTTCACCGTAAGAGCGTCGGATAACGTACATATAATTTCGAAAATTCGAAAACACATTGGTACACGACGTGGCGGGTTTTGAACCTCAGCCCTCCCGGTATTAGGGCGACAGTATTTGTATAATATCACACAAAATCGATAGGTCGAGAAAGGTCATTCAAGGGCATTTGCGATTAGAAAACTACAAAATTTGTGCAAATAAATTTCGACATTTTGTTATCCTTACAAACCAAAAGGTACGAAATCCCAAGCATTTGTTTAATTTGGTAACTTCTGCTAATGGTTTTATTGTTAAGTATGTTTTTATATATACGCTGTGGCAGAATCTCTCTTACTCATGTAGGTACGCTACAATAAATTCAATGTGAATTTTTTTGACGCACGTTTTATTGACGTCATAATTTTGTTATGATTTATCCAAATGGATGTGAGGATGGTGAAAAGTAAAACAGATATTTTCTTTGCATTTTAGGTTACGATGTGAACAGGGCAGTCAGGACGTTCACCTGATGGTAAGTGTTACGCTTGACCATGACAGAGCGGCAATGAAGTGGCACAACAATTGATAGAGTTATTATTCTCCATCAATGCCGCACTGCGTCCGTCCCTCTAGACAACAGATGTTAGGTTTCTTATACCCAGTAATTTTTAATTTTCGTTTCTTGTATTATTGTTCACTCAATATCAGCGTATTGGCAAGTTTCATGTCCTGACAATAGGTTGTCTGGGTTGAAAAAAATCTGAAATGAAATATTATTACATCGGAATACCTCAAACTATCATTTGATTAACCAAATTGGAAATCCTTTCTTTAATTACTTAAAGTCACTGTAATAAACACAGTGACGTCACAGTGTTGTAATGTCATAGAAAATGTATGGCAATAAGTAGATAGGATACATCGACAACAGTGTATCAGTGGATCTTTTAATGATGGACTGCCATCTCTTAAAACAGTGTTACAATAATATTACTTCGTCTTTTCTGGTACAAAAATGCTGATGGATCATTATAACAATACTGTGTTAAGAGATTGTGGTTACCCTCTGGAGTCTGAGTCTTCGGTTTCATCATATTCTATTTCAGTGTCATGTGCGCATACAACTTTATTCCTTACAAATTTGTTACTGTGTCTGTCAATCGCTTTAAGTAAATGTCAACCACATTATAAGTTGCAGCATTTTACCAAATTTACCAGTTTCTCGGATATTTCGGTATTTGTATTTAGTGGGCGTCAAGGTGAACTTTGGTTTTCGTTGGAACAGGTTTACGGTTTAATGATTTACGTCACTGTTCTTGTTGTTATACGTTATTGGAATATAATAGTAGCATATATTTGCGAATTTGTAGACAAATTACCGTTTCTTATTTTGCTGTTACTTTTTTATGTTACAAAGATACAGGACGCTCAGGACACCTGATGATAAGCGAGACGCTTAACCGTGAATATGATCGTTTCAAGATAACTATTCTCCAATATACAGTTTACAAGTTTAGATTCCAAACGTTAAATATTTAAAAAAAGAATGATGAGTGTGGTTCACCATTAAAATATTAGAACATTGTGTTGAAATCGATTCTTAAATTGTTCAGTAACAATTCAGGTTTGAGCTTGCCTACCTTATTTGGTAAGCATTGTGATTAAGTCAGTGCCCATAATTGTAACGATGACTGGATTTAAATAAGTCTTTAAACTGCAGCGGTATTTTGTTATAACCGTTATTTTGATTACAAAATTGAAGAGGAGGTGCATTCCCAACAAAAGCAATTTAAATATTTTGCATATTTAGTTACTCCCAATAATAAATTCCTATTCTAAATCATCATCATCATCATCAGCTCATTAAACGTCCCCACCGAGGGGCACGAGCCTACCCGTATAGGGTGATTAGGCCTTAGCCGTCCACGCGGGCCCAGTGCGGGTTGGACGACTTCACACACGACCTTGGAATCTCTTTGCAGGCGTGCATGAAGGTTTCCTCACGATGTTTTCCTTCACCGTAAGAGCGTAGGAATTCTAAATATCTGATTTGATTTTGCATAATTGTTACATAACAGCCAGGGATGTATAAAAAAATACGGAAGGACTGTCATTAATACATAAAATGTGTCCCCAAAATGACAGCTGCTATCCATGATGTCATTTTGACAATTTTTTTTTTGTATTTTTTTTTGTGTTTTTAACTAAAAATATGTAATCGGATTGTTCATTTACTTATGACACGCAATTTCTAGATTGTTAATCATTTGTTCACTACGGTTTTTGCACCATTTTACAACACAGGTCATGCTCTTTTATAGATTTTTTTCCTAGCATAATTTATGGGTCTGTTGACAGATGCGCGTCCAATGTTTTAATATTTTGTGTTTTTATTTAACAAAAACTGTCCGGATTTTGACACACTTGTTAGTGAGTCTCCATTCGTATTTTTTAAGCGTCGTGATAGCGTTTACCTTTCACACATCGTCACAATCGTGTTTGGCATTACGCATGACTATTCGTGCACCTAAAGCGTGCAGAAAAAAACAAGATTGCAACTTTTTCTTCTATTTGCAAATACCCTTTATTTAGTCTCAAGATCTCTGCGGTTCGAAATTTGAACCCTAAGTCGTGACTCAGGCCCGTCTGACGAGTTCCAAGCAACTACGGGCGTAGGCTAAGTCGGCTAAAATAACGGTTGGCCGAATGCTACTTGGCTGAGATGTTTTGTGGATACTCCTGTTTGGTATACAGGTACTTTTATTGAACTTTATGAATTTCATTTTATCATGACTGAGAAAGCAATGAACATTTTTTTGCCATTGAAATAAGAATGATCTTTCCTGAATGCTTACATGGCAAGCCTTCTACTATTAGCTATTTTTTGACAGCGTACAAAAACTTTATGAAACTCCAATATGTTCACTCTTATAAAACATATCTACATTTACTACTAGTGATACTAGAAATAAAATTATACAGGGTGAAATCGAGAACATTGGCACTATCTTAAAATATCAACCTACTCGTGATTTAAAGTACATCCCCCAAATACGAGGCACAGCTATTGATACAAAAATAAAATAATTTTAAACTTTAAAAACGTAATTAGCAATAATTTAAAAAAAAATAAGGAAAAAAGGCATCAGCCTTAAAAAGCAATATGAATGCGCAGGCGCGGTGGGATGGGCGGCGCGGGCACGCTGATTGAGTTGTACTAACTATAATAAATTATAGATATACTCAATGCAATGCTATAACCTATTTATTTATCATTTATTTTGTAAAGCTTTTATGATAAATCTATATCAATTTTCATAAAAACATTCCAATATATGGTCGAATGGATGCCAACGATTCAAAATGTACCCTGTATTACCAGATCAACTCTTTGATTTTTTATTCGTTTTCATTTTTGTCATATAACGTCATTATTCTATGGTTGCACTTTATATGACTTACAATGTGTACAATCTTGTAGAAATATCAAGGAATCACTGATATGGGAAATACAGTTTTGACTAGTTTCCATGTCAGGGACTCACCCTTTGAATCAACATTGTATTATAAACCCGAACCATGTATTGCATTACAAGCAGTGTAAAGATCTCATTGTTGGGTTATAATTATGATGAATAAATGATGAAGTATTTAAAAAAAAAGAGACATCAAAACATAAAAAGGTGACATCATACAAATTTGCAGTCAAAATTTTCTTCTGTCGAAGACAATTTTGAGTGTATGCGTCATTTCGCTGCTGCCAAAGGTCATGAACACCAAAGTGAATGATCTCTGACTAACAAAAATAACTGCAAACAAACTAATAATTACAAATAATGCATGTATATGTCAAGTTTCTAAAAAAAACTAACTATAGCAAATTTTGGGAACAGTAAAAATTATGTCATTTGAGCTAAGAAAGAGTTTGGTTGCATGACATAAAATGGCTAGCAAACAGGTATTTCTTTTAATTTACCATATCAGTAGCACCTTAGGTTGGAGTTAAAATCTTGATATATTGTTTATAAGGATCGCATTATATGACATTATATTACTTCGCGTATTTCGACTTTAACTTGTTTGCCTAATTTTAAAGTTAGCAGTCATTTACATAAATTGAAGACGTCGAAGCTCCTAAAAGGTTGCATTCCACGGGCCTCTGTAAAGGTTACAGTGTGACATAAAGACCCCGTAGGTCATCTGCTTACCACAGGCTTGACCTTGGTTAAGGCTGAGAGCCATCTGCGCTCGCCAATTGCTCGGTGAAGCTGTAAAGGTCATCTACGGCCAACAGCAGGAGTCAGTACAAAGAAGCCTTGACCTTTCACAATATTAGACGACCCATTTGGTGTTGCGGTTGAGACGTCGGCTACTACACCATGGGTTCCGGGTTCGATACCGGGCAGTACAAACATTTGTGTGCATGAACATGTCTGTTTGTAATGATCTGGGTGTTTTCTATGTATAATATGTATGTATTTACAAAAAAAAATATAAGTATTTTTATCACTTGTTTAGTAACCATAATACAGGCTTCACGCTTACTTTGGGGCTAGACGGTGCTGTGTGAATGTCAGTGGATATTTATTTATTATTTTATTTACGAGACAAATGAGTACAGAAAGCGGCCCCTTTCATTTTTGTTTATTCTCATTATTTATACAGACCACTGCTGGACCGAAGTCCAGAGTTAATGAAAACTGTTTCCGTTGAGGGCTAACCGTTTCAGGAATAAATTCTGCTAATTTTCAAATGCGCTAATAGAATCGTTATAAATGTCAGATCTGTTTTATATTAGACTAACTTTTGCCCATGGTTTCGATCGCGTTATACAGTATTTTTATTAATTTAGTATAGTTTTCACCCCCTATTTTATCCCCTTAGGGATGGAATTTATTGAAACCCTTCATAGGAGATGTCTATGTTATATTAGCATAATGCATGCAAAATATGAGTCTGATCGGTTTAAACACTGTCATCCCCTATTTTATTCCCCTTTGGCGTATAATTAATAAATATCCTGTCAAAACGGACGTTTACGTCATAACAATTACCTGCATGACAAACCAGCCCAATTAATCCAGTGGTTTGGGCTGTGCGTTGATAGATTACCAATGTTAGTCAGTCAGTCACCTTTGAGTAATATATTCAGATGAATTATACACTTCTGCCCTCTTGTCAAGAGAAAACGCTCTGGATTGTAACCACATTTACCAATAGAGACAACGGCCTTGCTTTCAAAAAATATTACAACTTGTCCAACAATCTTAATTCATACTCGAATTCCATTAACTACCAAATAAAGGAATCGGACTGTAGCTTTCTGCGACAGGCAGCAATGAAACGAATCCATTTTTAAACGAAAGTGAGTTTAACTAGGTTCTTGTGGTCGTTAGTGTTTATTTTAGTGCCTGAGTGATACGCGATCGGTTTCGCAAAACACGAGATATCACGTCATATGATGTAATAAACGAACGACCACTGCAAAGTAATCGAATTGTAAACATTCAGTATAAATGGGGAAAATGAAATCGATTTAATACTGGCTCCAAAGCTGTTTTTTGTGTTTGAATTTAGTGTTAAGGTTATTTTTAAACTACTCTTGTTGTTGGATTGGTCCACTGACAGCTTTTAACTGTGTAATCACGAGAAGAACAATATACGTTATATATAAATATA
Source organism: Leucinodes orbonalis (assembly GCA_019425675.1). NCBI lineage: Eukaryota > Metazoa > Arthropoda > Insecta > Lepidoptera > Crambidae > Leucinodes > Leucinodes orbonalis. Next base: position 365,111 of record PQWD01006671.1, on the reverse strand, counting down.
ATTATAAAAGGCACTAAAAACTATAAAAAGCATAAAAAGAAAAGTTTTTTTTGCCTGTAAATCAATCGAAAGCTTACTTGCTTACCCCTACATTGCTCTGCTCTCCAATGCATGTTGAATGGTCTCCAGTATAATGACTATGATGAACCTGGAGCAATTCACACTCTACCCCTGGTTAATCTATACTAATATATAAAGCTGAAGAGTTTGTTTGTTTGTTTGAACGCGCTAATCTCAGGAACTACTGGTTCGATTTGAATAATTCTTCCAGTGTTAGATAGCTTATTTAATCGAGGAAGGCTATAGGCTATATATCATCAGGCTACGAGTAATAGAAGCGGAGCAGTAATGAAAAATGTTTCAAAATCGGGGGTATTTTTTCATACTTGGAGCTTCCGCTGCGTACGCAGCGTAAACGGTTAAAGTTACCTAAAAGTCATGTATGAGGGTATTGTTCTCCTTTTAAAGGTCTACAAAAAAGTCCGCGACAGCATATGTCTATCTTTTAAGGTTAGCTCACTATAACATATTTTTTGCTAATAAAAAATTCTGAAATTGACTCCGAAACCTTTAAAGTTGGAGGGAGGGGAAATCCTATGTATAGTGATAAATGAAAGTACCGTGTTATCCCGAATTTAATGCGAGCGAAGCCGCGGGCAAAAGCTAGTTATTGTATAAATTTTAAGATATATCAATGTCGAGACACGTGAGTTGCGCCCATGCTACAATTCTAAATCTATGGTTGCGCTTGTAAACCCATGTAAACCTAATTGATGCCTGATCCAGATGTCCTTATACACGGACCCCCTAGAGAAATTAAAAAGAATTGAAAATATCAAAGCCATTATATGATGTAAGATACCCAGAGTCTGAATTGTGACATGATATCTTAAGCTGTATGAATATATTCCACTGAATGCCTCGTCCACTAGCTTAAAAGTCATGGAGAAATTATTGGGCGATTTTGACGTCATAATCTACTAAACCATTTAATCTGTGACTTGAGCTTTTGAGGAGAAACGAGCATATGAGTTACCTGATGGTTAATCACACCGATAGCTTATAGCACAGATTAAATAAATATACTAAACATTTCTTTGATAATTTAATTGTTAAATATAAATATTTCTTAACCCTGTCACCGCCAATGACGCATTAAGGCGCTAGATTATAAATTTTCTATTGTATATAGATTCCCGGTGTTCAATGGGTTAAAAAGTTCAAGTGGCAGTGGTCTTGAGTGAACTGATGCCTGTTGGAGTAGACGACTTCTGCATTGGAGACCATGTGTTAATAGTGTTTTGAACGCCATTCCGTACGTTGTTAACTGATGGAGGCTGAATGAGGAAAGCGTTAGACTTAAGCGAATAGCTTTATCGATTTCTACTAATAATCAAGTTATACATAGGTGTTGGTTATTATTCATATTTCACACAAATAAAACAAGTCTACTGGTGATTTGCATTAGTTGAATAATTCAATATGTATTTGTTAACTATGATAAGTCTTGCGTAACCGTTCAACATGATGTGACAAATTGTGGGTGTTCATCTCGTTGCATAACCGGTTATGCATATGCAAAATTTTTATTTTGATAACTTTCTTAACGTATCAAACTAATTAAATACTGATGGAGGGCAAAAAAAATATTTTAATGTTCATTTCTAAGATTTTTTTCTCGTGTCTACCTTTCTTGTTTTAATTGTGTTATCCCTTTTAGGTCCTTATAAGTCTTCTGTAAACTATAAGCTTATATGTGTATTAGTAGGCTAATCAATGATTTTTATTTCATTTCTTCTTTCTTCCTTAATCGTATTAACGGATGTATGATATCCTAATTCAGTTGATTTTGGTGTTTTGGCCTTATGGTGACGGCAGATATAATGACTGCCACTATCAAGCGGCGAACTGGTAGAAACGCTCTCTCATTCCACCTTTCCTTTTTTTCCAAAACTCTTGCCAAGCATGAAAATTAAGTTTGTTAGTTTGCTTTAAATTCCACATTATTTACTAAGTTAAATGATAGTAGTACCTTCAGTAAAGAAGATTTATTAAAATATAATGTTAGTTTAAGTAGTTAATTCTATGGAAAATGTATCTACTGCAAATGGCAGAGAGGGCCACTCAAAAAAAGTTGGCATTTGTACTTATTTGATGAATAGTTTAAAAATGACACAAAATGTACACCTACGGTGAGTGGGTTTAATGAAAATAAAAAAGAATGTAAATAAAAAACATTAGTAATAAATAAATGAATGTATTGCGACCAATGATTTGATGATGGATGTTTTATTGTGACATCTGGATCGAAGACCTGCCATCTTGCAAGGAAGTACTTCGCCAGACTGGTGGACGGATGTCTATAATGATGAAAAAGAACATGGTCAGGGATAAACTGATAAACAAGCTATATTAATTTTATTATGATAAAATATCTTAAGCGCTCGAATGAATTGTAGCGGAAAAACAAAAGACAATCTTAGTTATGAAATAATTGTACACACAAGATTAATTTTCCCAAGTGGTATGAATGTTAATCATTAAGCAGGATAGGAGCTTTAGGATATTATTAAATAAAAATACAAATTAATTAAAGGAAATACATTTCTTAATATATTTACACAGAATAATATAAACTAATTTTTAATGCTCTTTAAGAGTAAAATTGTAAAGTTAAAAATAAGCTTATTTTACAGGATCAATTTGGGTATAGTCCTTTTAATAATTGAAGGGTTGAGTCTATATCAGTCACCATTGGGTTATTACAGTTATGCTTTCTTTGTGGTCACACATAAAAATGGTGAAAAGACACTGAGAAGTTTACGTGCCATATGCGCCTCTGAAGCGATGGTCGAGGCTGCCGTATGTGGGCCGGTACCGAGGGGTCCTTTGGGTCCACGGACTGCGGCGGTTCTTGTAGCTGGAGCACGCGATCAGGCTGTTCATGCCGGGCGGGCGGGACTGCTCCATGCTGATTCCACAGCGGCGGCTGTGACAGAAACACGTCATGAACTTTGTTACAGGATGCGATCAGTATACATACAAATAGTTTTGTTTCAAATATAGTTTAAAATGTCGTCATCATCATCATCACATCAGCTCATTAAACGTCCCCATCGAGGGCACGAGCCTACCTGTATAAGGCGTTTAGGCTTGGTCATCCAGGCGGGCCCAGTGTGGGTTAGCCGACTTCACGTACAACCTTTGAATCTCTTCGCAGGCATGCGCAGGTTTCCTCACGATGTTTTTCTTCACCGTAAGAGCGTATATAGTTGACATATAATTTCGAAAACACATTGGTACGTGGCGGGATTTGAACCTCAGCCCTCCCGGTAGGAGAGCAACGGTCCACACAATTGAGCCACCGACGCTCTATTTTCAAATATAATTTTATTTTATTTTTTTAATTGTTAAATTTTAAGTATTTTTTTAAAAGGCATATGTGCATGACGTGGCAGCCTTTAAGTATAACAGCGGTTAGTATGTTACTTATTATAAGTCAAAATTGTGAACGATATCATCATTTGTTATATTAGTTGTCCTCAAATTAATTTTTTTTTATATCATAAGTTAACCATGACAGAGCAACATTGCAGAAGACCAACAACTGATAGACAGTTATTATCCTCCACCACTGCCCCACTGCGCCCGACACCCGAAACACCAGATGTTAGGTCTCTTATAACCGGTAATTTCACTAGCTACAGTGCCCTCAACCCGAAACAAAAGTGCATAGCACTCCTGTTTCACGGGATGATATCTGGCACTGCGGTGGTACATGCCTAGACGTCGCAGTATCGAGTCTACTACCTAGTATATACCCTAAATTGTAAATATGACTTGCGTTATAAATAAAGAATTTCTTTTTTTTATTTGTTTCATCATTCGCCTATATTTGCCCACTGCAGGGTACAGGCCTCCCGCATATTGTAGCTATGGGTAGATTTGGGCGTAATTCACCATGCTGACCAGATTGGTGGGTATTAACGACTACCATCCTAAGCCCTAAGGGACCGACCGACGGCTTAACGTGGCCTCTGAAGTACGGAGTTATTTTTCTTTTCGGACAATCAGATAATTCAGACTGCAATGTCCTGACCAAACTGGAAGAAACACACACACACACGCACCCATAACTACACACAATCAAAAGGTTTATAACAGAATACCTACAGCCAGTGGTGTTCACAGAGATTATGAGTAGGGTATACAAATTGAGTGAAACTAATCGCAAAAACAATAAATAATTTATATTTTTTGTCAAATTGAGTGCTGTTAATTACAGGAGATTGCCTATGGTTTCAAATCTATAAAGGAATATTGTCGAATAAGTGAGAATTATTTCATACTTTGGTGATTTCCGGGTTGTTTGGACGCACAAAGTATGCACTGCATATTTGCATATATAGTGTGCACGCCACTGCCTACAGCTATAATCATATACGACTATAGACTATCTGAATACCTCAATATGTCATCCAAAGGTTAATTACCGGAATATGTAGGCATCAGAGACTGAGATTACATACCTTTTTGTTCGCACCGGCGGAGACAGGAACTTGTCACCTATGAGTACACTCTCGTCCAGGGTGCCGTCCAGCTGCAGGAGGTCTCCAGCAGAGACTGACACATCCATTTTTGAGCTTAAGTCGCAACTCCACAGGAATATGATCACTATTAACATCTGGAACATCATGTACGATTACATTTCTCAATATTTGAAAGAAAGAAAGAAAACTTTTATTGAATCTAAACGTGGCATATTACAAGTTAACAATACGATAAGGGCTATGTTGACATGTACTATAGTATCAAATGAATTTTAAACACTTACTAAAAACTTACTGCCTAATAAATTAGTGGCGTGCTACGATCAAGACTAAACGGACTCATTCAATATAAGCCAAGGCCCCCCTACGACGGATCCTGATGTGGTTTTCAGTGAGCCCGAATATTTATCTTTTATAATTATGTCTGTAAGTTCCTATTTCGAATCTTTTTTGTATTCTTTTATTATAATTGTTTTATGCTAGATATTCTTTATTAATTCTCCAATAGATGATGGGTCACAAAAATAGGTTAATTGTTCACGCGGCTCAGTGCGGATTGGCCGATTTCACGCACATCCTTCTTAACTTTTAATTTTTTCGTATGCGTGCGCAGGTTTCCTCACGATGTTTTTCCTTCACCGTAATAGCGTCGGATTAACGTTCATATAATTTCGAAAAGACATTAGTAGGTGGCGGGATTTAGACCTAAACACTTCAGATCTGAAGGCAACAGTCCACACCAATGAGCCACCGACGCTCTACCAACCTCCTAGAATACTACCAACTACATTAAACAACCAACATTGAACCTGCGTGTGAGTTAAGGCCTAAGCTTGCCAAAGCTAAGCTGTATGGAAAGGCTCTGCCTTGTATGACGTTAAAGGCCGAAAACTAAAACGTCTCATCTCTTATTTTTATCTCTCAATTATACTCACAACACATAAATGAAGCACGAACACGAAAACGGTGGAGTTCTCAAAGCCTATGGAGTCGTAAAGCACGCCGGAGACGGTCGGCCCGATGAAGGCGCCCAACGCAAACGTCGACGTCCACATTCCCGACACCAGGCCGTACGTTTCGATGGAGTTTGGAAGGCCGTTTGCTCTGGAACAGTATGGAAAAGATTTCATGTTTTTTTTTGTTATAAGTGTACAGGACGGTCCGGACGCTCACCTGATGGTAAGTGATACGCCAGACCATGACAGAGCGGCATTAAAGGAGACCAACAACTGATAGACAGTTATTATCCTCCATCAATGCCGCACTGCGCCTGTCACCCGATACAATAGATGTTAGGTCTCTTATACCCGGTAATTTCACTAGCTACAATGATACAAATACCTAATCCCGAAACCCAAAAGTGCATAACACTCCTGTTTCACGGGATGACATCTGGCACTGCGGTGGTACCTACCTAGACGACTCAGTATCGAGTCTACCACCTAGTAAAATACTATTATAAATTTATAATATTAATATTAATTTATAATATTAATGCTGTGGTTACGAAGGTTGGTATAGGGTCCGGTTTCCCGTTGCAACCTGGCATTGCACGTACGTCCCACAGCGTCCGACGGGAACCGGCCTTCTTTCCGGACCAGTCCTGTCGTCCCCCCATATCATCTGAGGAGACTTGTCGGGCTTATGAAGAGCAATCACGGATGGAGACATAGTCGGTAACCTCACGGCTTCCCGTATTACCCGTCACTCGATGGTTTGTGAAAAAAAGGGTCCAATTCCTGGGCATGTGTTAGGTCTTTTAGGTTTAGGTATTAGGTCAGCCGGACCATGACAGATGCAGTGTTGAAGGATATTAATGACAGTAGGTAGTCATTCATCATCATCAGCTCATGATATGTCCCCTCCGAGGGGCACGAGCCTACGCTTACACGGTGTTAGGCCTTTAGTCGTCCACGCGGGCCCAATAGGTTGGACGACTTCACGCACAACCTTTGAATCTCTTCGCAGGCGTGCGCAGGTTTCCTCACGATGTTTTCCTTCACCGTAAGAGCGTCGGATAACGTACATATATTTTTCGAAAACACATTGGTACGTGACAGGATTTGATCCTCATCCTCAACAGGTAGTCATTATTTTTCGCCAATACTGTCCTGCACCCGTCACCTGAGATGACAGATGTTGGGTAGTCTAAACCTGGTATTTTTATATAGATCGTTGTCGTTACTTGTTACATCAGTTAATTTAATACGTGGGACAATAGCTTCACTGGTTACACTATCAAATTAGAAAATACTGTTCTTTTTTAACAAAACAATTGATACTTTGTTTCGATCATTTTTGTTAAAACTTCATTACTGCCAAAGCAAAGTAGGTAGATCGATTAATTAAATTATATTTTGGGAGAATCCTAGGAAAAAAATACATAAATAGCATACAATACACGTCGTTACAATATGTTTATATTAATTGTAAATTAAAATCCTTTTATACGATAACGATTGAAAATGAATTCAAAATATTTATTAACATTTTACTATAATCGCGATTGTCTTGTTTCTTGTAGTTATTGAAGAATTTAATGATTGGTGCATAAAAAATACGCAATTCGCGAAACCTCATTATAATTCGATTAGAGGGCTTTCTTTGAGTGGAGTCGACCGTAGTAAAAGTGTATAAGTATGTATAAGTTTCTTCAACATCAAAGTTTTTATAGTGACTGTCTACTCTAATAGTATAAAGAGTCACTTTTCAAGATGTGGATTTAATGTTTAAATACCAACAAAAAAAAATGTAATAAGTTTTCATTATTTCTTTCTTTCTATACCCATGACGTCCATTGCTAAACTGTCAACGATACAACCATTGGGAAAGGCATTTGTTCACATCATCATCATCATCATCAGCTCAATAATCGTCCCCACCGAGGGGCACGAGCCTACCCGTATAGGGTTTATAGGCCTTAGGCGTCCACGCGGGACTAGTGCGGATCGACTACACGCACAACCTTTGAATCTCTTCGCAGGCGTGCGCAGGTTTCCTCACGATGTTTTTCTTCCCTGTTCACATGTCTTTAAGTTATTGTATAAGGCCATTGTATGTTCATTTCCTATGGTGGAAGTGGTCAATTCAAAATTTGAATTTTACACCGCATTGTCCCTAGCAATCTCAAGATACGAGTATGTCCTAAATTATCTATATTGTTTTATTGGATTACTAAAAGTTTACTATTTCCTACTGCTTTGTCTGTACTATGTATCAAGCCCATTAGAGGCTCGTGTAATGACACACGTTTATCGAAGAACCCCGGTTTATAGCTATTTTTGGGGGTGATGATTTATGACATTACTGCTTTCTGTGATCGGGTCACGTATTAACTTTGTGTTACGAATGTCACGGGATCATTGACCTCATAATCTGATGCATTGTACTCAATATTTATGCAGTTTTAAAATTTTGGATATATTTTTACATGACGTCTTAAGATTTGTGAATTGAGAGTAAGCGTATATGTTATATTTATGCGTAATGACACATGGACACTGACTGAGGGATTGATTCAAAAGTTCAAAGTTACTCAACGCGCACTGAAGCGAGCTATGCTCGGGGTCTCTCTTAGGGATAAGATCAGAAATGATTTAATCCGTAAAATAACTAAAGTAACATAGCCCGCCGGATCTGCAAATCGAAGTGGCAATGGACTGGTCACGTATGTCACAAAACCGACGGCCGATGAAGCAGATGAGTTCTGGAGTGGAGATCGCGTCTTGGCAATCGTAGCCCTCCGGCACAATGGACCGACGACTTGTGAAAGGTCGCTGGTGGAGGCTAGATGAGAAAAGCGGAGGACCGGGATGTCAGGCGCAAAATGGGGGAGACCTATGTCCAGCAGTGGACTGCTATAAGTTGAATAGGTAATGAAACTATCCATCACACTTTGTCAACCTTGAACACCCACTGACTAAAATGTTTAAAATACATATTAGTAGTTAAATGTTCAAAACCAGGGCAATTTTGGCGAATAATGCTTGAAAGAGGACAATTCCACGTTAGGTAGGCGTGTTCGTTTGACTCAGATACTAAAAAGTATCTCAATGAAAAGATAGCATTTGAGCTGAAAGAAACTCGAATGGAGACCAAGTGCCAACTTGGAGATGCCATAACGGTTTAATACTAGGGGATAACGTAAAATAATAATTTGTTCCTTACATTGCGGTGCTGAGTGCATCAGAAAAAGACGCGACCAACTGGCTGCCCATACCCAATCCATGTAGCACCAAACCGACCACTGTCACCCACATGTATCTGAAAAATAGAAAAAAATGAACACGGTATGTAGACCGGGTAAAAAATAAACATGAACGCTAATAAAAGGCTACCATACTCAGATAGTACTTAATCGTGACCAATGGATTATATCTAGGAAGCAAGACATCATTCTTCTTCCCAGAAATAATCGCTAAGATCGGTTTTATTTCAGTATAGTTATATAATTAGTGGTAAAGACCCTATAAACTGATGTTATGTTATAAGTTAGTTACATGTATGCATTTGATTGAAGATCGTATGAACCAATAATTATACCCATTACAAATGATTTGAACTAAAACTTTAGTTAAACTTTCAGGTTTTCCATATCGTGTACCTTCTAGATTCGATTCGTTCTACAAGTACCGCAGTTGGATATATCAAACAAACGCAATTCATTCACAACACACCCCAACGCACAAACACACATGAACAAACATACATACTGTTACGAGTTGACGTAATTAAATGACATAGAATATGGCGGCTAATATGTGACGTCAGGCAACCATAGAGTATGACATGCGAATTGTCAAAGAGCAAAGAGTCTAGTATGTTCTAGATAATTCGCGAACTATGTAGAATGACGTCGACGCTTCGAGCTTAGCGGGCGGACAGGTATATAAGGCGGACCCATAGATTTATTGTTATTCCGATGTCTGTGGGCGGACCGACGGGTGCGCCGGGAGTATTGTGTTCTACTCAAGAGCGAACGAAGAGCGAAATACCTGCGACTATAAGGAAGAAGCGAGTGATACAGCGATATCTAAGGGATCGTTGAGTGTGATATAACAGTGTGAAGAGTTAACGAGTGATTTTTACGTGTGTGTGCGGAAAGTGTTGTGTTATAGTGTGCAGTGTTAATTGATTAATTAGTACGAGTGTAAGTGTAATTAGTGTTGTGTGTAATTAATAGTGGTTAATTAATAAAGTGTGTTACCGTGTTATTCTTCGTGTTTGGCAATAATTTATCCTGAACCCCCTGCTCGTAACAATACAAATGTAACGATGTATTTTTACATAACATTTACTTATATTTTATACGTTAGTTGATTGTCCTTCATGAATTTGATTTCATCGTCATCAGCTCATTAAGCGTCCCCACCGAAGGGCACGAGCCTACCCGGGCTGGCGTATAGGCCTTAGTCGTCCACGCGGGTCCAGTGCAGATTGGCCGACTTCACGCACAACCTTTGAATCTCTTCGCAGGCGTGCGTGAGTTTCCACACGATGTTTTCCTTCACCGAAAGAGCGTCGGATAACGTACTTATATTTTCGAAAATTCGAAATAACATTGGTACGTGGCGGGATTTGAACCTGCGCCCTCCCGTCACAACAGTCTACACGACATAGCCACCGACGGTCTATTATTTATTTATTAGATTTAGTTTAGCCTTAATTTACTTCTCTGTTTTTGCGATTCTAATATCCACTATTATAAGCAACACCTACATATGTAACACTTAATGTAGAGGAGCGGTGCTTCCTAACACAGGCAATACTTTGCTTAAATGGAGGCCCCAGACACATTTCAATTTATTTTAATCTTATAAAAAAGATTTGTCTAGTTATAAGGATAAGATTAAATAATAATAATATAACTCACGTCTGATCCATAATAAAGGGTGCGGGCCCTATCAGCATGAAGCCTGAAGCGACGAACATGCAGCCGATGATGGTGACGTACTTCGGCTTGAAGAACGGCCGGTCGCACAGCCAGCCCCAGCAGGGCGCTGACGCGGCGTACACCCCGCCGTTTATGACAAACATTAAACCTAACACCGCTGGGGTGAACTTGAACTGGAAAGATAATGATCAATTGAATCAATATATTTTTTCAGAATATCATTTATTTATTAAATTAAAGCAATTTTTATATTTCAGTCATCGTCATCAGCTCATTAAACGTCCCCACCGTGGGGCACGAGCCTACCCGTATAGGGTGTCTTAGTCGTCCACGCGGGCCCAGTGCGGGTTGGACGACTTCACGCACAACCTTTGAATCTCTTCGCAGGCGTACGCTAGTTTCCCCACGATGTTTTCCTTCACCGTAAAAGCGTCGGATAACGTACATATATTTTTCGAAAACTCGAAAACACATTGGTACGTAGCGGGATTTGAACCTCAGCCCTCCCGATAGAAGGGTGACAGTCCACACCATTGAGCCACCGACGCTCTTACACATATTATATTCATATTTCAGTAATTATATTTAAATAAAGATCCACCAACATTCACACAGCACCATTTATCCCCAATTTAAGCATGGAATGGAGTGGCTGTAAACGACTACCAAGCTAAGATAGTCACCGAGACCAACAGCTTAGTACGTAGGATAGAGACTGATCAAAATATGCTTGATCAAAGAAGCTTTTCGAAAAGAAGTTTGACAAAAGTATAATCGAGTTTCCTTACCTGTCGTAAATGAGGTTCGAGAGTCGCCTGAAGGAATCCGATACTCATACTTGTGCTAATGATACTGATTGCCGCGATAAAAACGCCAGGGATTTTCAAAAGCGTTATCATTGTTGCTGAAATTAAATCGTATCTTTATATTAATTCAATATGGTACTCAATTACACCTAGAAATACAATTAAAATATATTTTTGTATTATTTTAAGAGGAGCCATGGTTTGGCAGGAATGTGTCGTCTCGATTAGAGAAGAATGTCTCGGTCTCACAGTCATAGAAAACCGGCGTGATCCATAATTTGCGTTGTTTTATAGATGAGTAAGTGAGGGCTCCCCAAACATACTAGGTTACTTAGCCTTTACCACAACACCCTAATCCGAGGTTCAAGTCCTGCTCAAAAAAAAAAAGCCTTAAATTTAAGAAAAAAAGAGGAATTGAGGCTAGAAACCAAAAGCTCCCTTTTCTCCTATCTATTTTTTTTCGTATCTCCCCTTTTAAAGGACTGGAACGTATTCATTGCTCTTCCGGAGTTGCAAGTATCCCAATAATATTGTTTGAAATTCACTTGTACATACCCTTAATAATCTAAATTAATTATTGCAACACTTACGTCCACCTGTAGGCTTAAAGTCTTCGTCATCATTGCCTCGAGGCAGTACCAGGCAGCTCATGATGGCAGCGCAGAACAAGGACGACCCAAGCACGGCGAACGGCATCGTGTACCCGCCTAGGCCGTACAGCGCGCCTCCTAGGGTCGGGCCTACGATGAGGCCTAGACCGAAGAACGTCTCTAGCGAGGCCTGCATATATTTCATCATATAGTCATGTAGTTTCCATTTCATTTTTCATTGAACATATACATCTCACGGGAAGTAGGTATAGTAGATTACAACCCGAAAAATTGACAATGACGGCTGTATGGTCCACCGATGGATTTTATTTTCCTCAATGCTTAACGTGCCATGTGGTGATGGAAAATGAAAATAAAATATCCCCTACCTCTATTTATCCCGTGGCACAAAAGGTGACTCAGGAAAATAAATTCAGCAATGAACTAAATAGGAGCGCTCTGGCATTCGACTATCTTTTTAATAGATTTTGCTATAACCCAACCTAACTCAAGCATGTGTGCAAAATAAATGTGAAAACTAATAGGTTACTTTGTTTTATCATTATCTCTCTATGGGTAAATATACCTACCCACATGTACCTACGTGGTAGGTACCTACCTAATCTAGTAAAATAATCAAAAGGACTACCATGAAAGTACAGTGAATATTATAATCAAGTACATGAGACCTTTAAAAAAACAGAATAACTTTTAAAATTCCCGCCAAAGAAGTTGTTGAATTTTCTATACGGTTGTTAATAAAATAAAAAAAGAAAAGCCCCTTTCCAATCTTCATGAGCAAAACTCGGTGTAAATAGAATTTCATGTTTCTCTTGCGGGTTAAAGGTTTTTCAATGCTATAAAAAACATATTAATGGTTAATTATTATTACAACGGTTTGATAATATGACACAAAAACGGTTCAATTATGGGAGAAATTAAAGTGTATTTAAAAAAATAGGCAATTCCAGTTAAAGTGCTTATAACGACAAAACCGAGGAGCCTCCGAGTTTTATAATATGACAATTTTAAAAAAATATAGTTACTGTTCCAAAGATATTAAATTACTTTAATAGTCAAAGTCTAAAGAAACATGTTTTCGCAATTCAAAAATTTTGTTTTGAACGTAACGTTACAAAAATTTGTTTAGAACTAGTAAGGTTTTGCTCAATACATCTTGCTGTTATGTAATATCGCTAACAGATAAAATGTGGTCAAGTATGTAATGTGGAACAGCTACAAATGGTTTTTACAGGTAGATTTCCATACATGATTTAACATAATATATTTATTATAGCTTGCTACCGCGGAACTTGGTGCCGAAACTTCTGGATATAATACCATGCAGAATAATATATGAAATTAAATGAACGACATCTTTTCCTTGCTTTGTCTTCTTCAGACGAACTTTAATTATAATATGTCGTCGTGAGTATATTATTTTAACTATTGTTCGACCTTTTTCAATAATCTTTTGGTTTAGCTCCTAGTGAACTCTAATTTATCTCAGTAATATTTATCATACGACCGAAATTGGGTTAACAAGAGCTTACTCCACTGCTGGACATAGGTCTTCCACATTTTACGCCAGGTATCCCGGTCCTCCGCATTCCTTATATATAATAAATGCATATCCACTGATATTCAAACAGCGCCATCTAGTTCCAAATTAAGCATTTATAGGGTCACCAGTGACATTTCGCAAGACGTCGATCCATCGGGCTGAAGGGCGTCCTAAGCTTTGCATGACAGGATCTCCAGTCCAGAAATTTGCCTTAAACGTATTTCTACACAAAATGGATATTATTTTATCGTCAGCCTATAACGTCTCCCTGCAAAGCACAGAGGTCTTTCCTCACTTAGGTATGGGAAAATGTGGTGTGCAGTAACCCACCACGCGGGCCTAATGCGGTGTGTTTGTAAACAGCTATTATCCTAAGACAGTAGCTGAGACCTACAAATCCGAAGTATGGAATCATCTTTCTTTTCAGACAATTAGGTGATTCACACAGATTTACCAATACAGGAGATGGGGCAAGCCGCGTTTAAAGTGCGACAAATGTAAGCTCAACGAGCATACACTAACTGCCAGTTTACGCTCTGTGAGACGAATCAAGACGTATATGAATGAGAAGAAATTACCGTTTTTTTTCCAAAATGCCATCCTGTGCAATTGTAACATGCCATCATAGCAATGAATCAGTAAATTTACCAAGAAATATAATAACTTTTCACAGGTAAGAACCGAATAGAAATTGCGACACTGGGACTGCCTATAAACTTCGCGGCTTGTCCAGTCTAATTGTATATTCGGATGTCTGTGGTGATTCAGCTTGGAACAAAACTTATTTATACGAACATTCACTGAGATGCTCACTCCTCCCGGACCGATTGACCGACGACTTACGAAAGATCGCTGGTAGAGCCTGGGTAAGAAAAGCGTAGTACGGGGATACTTGGCGCAGAATGATGGACACCTATGTCTAGAACTGCGTATTGAAGAGAGATAGATAGAAATACTCACAAACATGGTGGCCACATTGTTTGGGAACTCCTTGGCGATGATGGCGAAGGAGGCGGTGAGGAAGGCGGCATTCCCCATCGCCTCCACGATCCGTATGATGAAACTGAGCGTGATGAACGGGATGTGGCCTTCCACTTTGTCCAGGAGCCTGTAGGAGCGATAGCATGCATATTATATTCTGACGACTTGGTTTAATGGCTGAGACATCGGCTTTTACACCAAGGTTCCATCCCCGGACAGTATTAACATTTGTTAGACATCTGCTACTATACCAAGGGTTCCGGGTTCGATCCCCAGGAGGTATAAACATTTGTGTACATGAACATGTCTGTTTATGTCTGGGTGTTTCTATCTAATAATGTGTACGTATTTACAAAAAAATATAAGTATGATTTATCAGTTGTTTAGTCGCCATACTACAGGCTAAAATGCTTAGTTTGGGGCTAGATGGCACTGTGTGAACGTTGATGGATATTATTATTTATCATATGTTATTTTAAACAGGCCTGCCATCCGTCCTGACTTTCTGGTCCGGTAGGGTTTATGAAAAGTATCCGGGTGTCATCAGATCGCACATTATTATTTTCGGAGACATTAAATTAAATAGAAAGGCGGAGGACCGGGATGTCTGGCGCAAAATGGGGGAGACATATGTCCAGCAGTGGACTGCAATAGGTTGAAGAGAGAGAGAGAAATTAAATAGATCAGCGTTAAATTAAAATTAGTCATATTCATTCACAAATACCACACATTATTTGTCTCTACTGTATTGTAAATGTTTAGTTTTCTACTCAGTACCTTCACATACATCGATTGTATATTTTATTTACTAAGTTATATTTTATTTATAATTGTGTAACGTTGCTCTTGGAGGCTGGATGGAAAAAACAAATAACCGGAATGGGGAATCTAGAGCACAATGGGGAAGACTTACATTCAATGGATTGTAATTAGTTTAAAAGTTATTGTTTTAGACATTTAAGTAATATAGTGTCAATAGTTTTGTATCTTCAATATTAATGCAGTGAAACAATCCAGCCTCTTGACTTGGTAGCGGCTTACGAAACGACCTGCGTGCCAAGGTCAAAATTGGCGGTAACTTTGCAGGGCCGTTGAGAAATTGTGACGTCATAACTGTATTGTTTATGGTCTACTAATGCTTCGGAAACGTAACAATGATTATAGTAATTAGATAAGCCGCAAGGGTAGTGTAAGAGTTTTCTGTATAAAACGTGTATTTGTAGAAACTTGAAAGCAAAATTTTGAAGCTTCGAATTATTTTGCTCTGTAACGAAGGATTCATGGGTTGATCAAAACTCTATTTAAATTGAGAATATTCCAGAAGTAGTGCGTGTGGCTGTGGCGGTACTTAAACTCCTACAGAACATCAATTGTCGTGATCGAACTGTCCATCGTCGTGCGGTTTCCGGGACTTGGAAATGAAAGGGCGATTGAGGTGGCCTAGTTTTGGTCGCATTTATCATATTTAATCAAATAAAGTAAAAACTGTGTCCTAAAGTTTATTAAAAAGAATAGCCAGAGTAGGGAATTACTAAAAGTTCGCCACAATCTTCAAATTCTCAATAAGCCCTTACAATCATTTTAACATTGAAAGGGATTTAGCAGTCGCACTACCCTAGTATATTTTGTCAGGTAATTAAAATACATATATACCCGAATAGTATGGCACAGGTCCCCGTAGTGAGTATGCCCCCATTGAATAGTGTCTTGGGCCCGATCCGGTTGAGGTGAGCTCCATATAATGGACTGACTAGAAACACCACAAGCTCGAACACGCCGAACACCAGCCCATACTCCGTCGCTGAGCATCCTTTACGCTCTGCCTGGAAGACAAACAGATGTTATAGTTAAAGCATACTTCTTTTAAGTTACACGAGTACGTATTGCCAATATCGCGCTGTGCTACATTAAATCACATTAACAATGTTGTATTGGTTCGTCTTTCTATATCTTGAGTCTTATTACATTACAATGAAAGAGGCCATATCTATATGTTCAGTTGCAGTGAATGTGTACCTAAAACTAGTTTTTTCTTTTAGTATTTAAATTCTAATGAAAATATTTGGTAACGAAATATAAAAAAAAGAATTTTTTTCGCTATTAATTTCGGGAGGCATTCTTCCAGTCAGAGTCACCAGGTACTACAGATGTTCGATTATCCTAGTTATTAAGGTTTTTCCTTTATGTGGCTATTAATTATATGTATAGTTTGATATTTATGAGGTGACATGAGTCAGTGAGTGTCGTATATCCGAAACTTTGCTTTCGCCTTACATCAGAAATGAATTATCTATTCACTTGAAATTTTGGATTTTAAGTATAGCTTAATGAAAGACAAACATTTCAGCGATCTCGTCTTATCCTAAGGTTTCCAAATTGGGGCCTGGGGGGTTACCGCCATCTCTTAAAACAGTGTTACAATAATATTACTTCGTCTTTTCTGGTACAAAAACGCTGACGTATCATTATAACAATACTGTCTTAACATATTGTGGTTACCTCCCTGAAAATGTTGCGAAATGGTTCCAGTAAAGATGGTACGGCAGTGTCTGCTTCGCGCTCGACTTGGCGGGGGCAAAACTGAGCTCCTAGATTGTGATTTATCAATTAATATTTGATATAATTAACCTAAAGTGACCTTTACACTCTTATCAATAGTCAGTTTCATACTACAATAGCTTACTATTAAGCATTGATTATTTGCTATCTCATTTTCAATACAAATATAATTAACACCGTCATCTTGTATTGGTAAAAGTTTCATTTTTTGAAAATATAATATGTGCCTTATGGATACATATTGAGATTTTTTCTTTATTTATAACATTGATATTACCATCTCAAATGATTTTTAAATGACACGTCTGTCCATGAATGAAGTAGTGATGAAGGCAGCAAATTTTTGAATGTTCCTGAATTAGGTATAAAACTTATGCTGTCAATGAACTCTGCATGATGCCATTTCGAATCACGAGTAGTGGAGTCATCGCATTGTTGATAAATACATAAATGTCGTTACTGGGGTTGTCATGACGATTGTTGATAACCCCGACATCATTAGTTTTAACAGAAGGGCTCTCTGGTTTTTTAGATTAATCTAAAGGCGTCAGAAATAATAGATTTTCTATCGTGTCTGAATACCTGGCGTTAAGGGGATTCAAGGCTTCAGATATAGACATTGCTTTTTCTTTTTCAGTAAATCATTGATAATTTAAAACTTTTAACTGTTTCTATGTTTCGGATCTAGCCAATAGACACAATTGATTTTCTATATTTATTAGAATCCTGGCAGTTAGAACAATGATATTCTGTATATATAAAGGTAAATACGCCATCCGTGCCTCAAAAACGAACCGCCGAAGAGAGTACAGATTGTACTCTTTTGTTTAGGTAAATGTGTTCGGAATTCAAAATTTGTGTATGTGTGCTGTTACTGCATTCGGAATACTATTTTCTATTGTTTTGTGAGCATATCATGAATCCGTACTTATTTACATCAATGAGTTAGAATGATAACGTAATATAGTATTTGTGTGACAGAATTTATAATCGGTCGTCTATGGTTTCCTTTTTCGGAATTTCTTTGGTACTGCGTTTTCAGTAAAGTATATATTAGTGTTTGTAATTAAAAATATTGAAAGGAAAGAAAAATATAGGAAAGGCGGAAATACATACATTAAAGGAGAGGTTTTTAAAGAGTAAAACAGACATGTTTACAGAATTGTCAAAAAATTTAAAATTGCCATTGAGATCTGGTCGAAAATTATTCATGTTTTAAATCTTTAGTTCGTTACATTTGGTTAAATCATTCGAATGATGGTGGTCAGTAATCATGCGGTAATACTGCTGTTCCCGGTTGAGTGACCGAAAACACTTTCCATATCTTACCCTCCGTGGTTCGTAGAACATAGTAAATGCAGCTCTGTGGTACGACAGCGGTATGGGTGACCATCAAGATGGCCCGTCACTACCCTTATTTTACATCGAAGTAATTATTAAAAGTTAGTACCTAGTTGCTACCAGTTGGTACCAACGTAAGACTGTTACTAACCTTGATTTCAAGAAAATATTCTACTTTTTTAGGTGACATACCTTCCTAGCATCAGGCCACCTATACAGTGAGAACAAATTGCCCCCATTTATAGACGTTACGTACCTTCATATACGTAGTTTTGGAGCTCATTACTTTTTAGGATAAAAAGCTATTAAGGAAGACTAGGCTCGAAATATGTAACTACACTTTGTCTGCGTGCCTCAAAAATATACTTTTTATACTAATATTAAGAGTGTCAGTAGCTGATAGGTGTGGACTGCTTTCTTCCAATCTGAAGAGAGCTGATCCCTAGCAGATGACATTTATCTGCTACCCGCCACCTTAATCAGGCCTTTTTCCGTCTAGTTTGGGGTCGGCCTACGCTTCGTTTTCCATTACATTGACGCCACTCGAGAACCTTCCCGCCCCATCGGCCATCGGTTCTACGCACTAAGTATATGCCCTGCCCATTGCTACATCAACTTGCAAATCCTGTGGGCTATGTTCGGTTCGCGTGGTAAGCTACGACTCAATGTCTCCAGAGCTATTCTGTGTATCTGGGAAGGCTCATGCTCTGCTGCAGTGGGAGGAAAGAATAAGGATATTTTTGTTGAAATAGTATGGTGATGTAACCACATCCTGGATCGCTGTTGGACAGGATTTACCGTAAGAATCGGCTATTAGTAAATCCTGGAAGAAAAAAGGATGGTTTCAGACTCGCAAAGGTGTTGACTAGACTAGATCCCCTTCAAATGTTATAAAAGGCTTATCATAGATAGCATGAACTTACCTCTTGTGGGTAAAATGGTGCCTGTAAAGCAACGCATATGGCATTGCAGAAATCCGCTATTGATATAACTACAATTGTCAGCCATTGTCTCCGGTTAAAATCGAAACCCATATTGCAGTTTCACTTTAAAAGTTTCAAGCAACAGTCTCAAATCACAATGTTTTAAAAAACAAGAATCACAATATATTTTTTGTATGTTTATTAAACTGTACTAACACTAACTTATTGTAGCCATCGTGAATAAACTATTTAAAAGTCGCACACTACATGAAATTTGTAAACGGGTAAATATCCCAATGGCAGGCAAGACACTGAATCGAGAAGAACAATTTTCTGGATATCAGACTCAATTATTGGCAGTACTTTGATAATGGTCTATAACATAATGAACTTTGAACTTTTTACATGTAACATTTACACTGATTATTAGTCAAAGAACTTAATAACAGTTTACTATTGTAACGGGTAATGAATTGTTAACATTGTTATTTATCTGAATTTGTTAGTGTGTAATCGAGTAAAGCAGAAGTAATGACCGCTAGAAAGACAAACAATACCTAATGAACTGGTGATAAAGAGGATAATTAATATACTTTTTATTATGTATAACGATTTTATTGAAAACACTATTATTGGTAATTATAGGGTTGCCTTTATTTTTTTTGTTGTTTAGACTTTGTTTAACTAATCGATTTGCGGTCTCAGAGTCACATGGTTTAAAAATGGAAGTAAGATTGTTAGATCGTTTTTAGTTTTCAACTTATTAATGATGGCCCATTTTCAATGAAAATTATGGGTTCATTGCAATAGTAGTACTTCGAATGCCTTAATAAATATTTTGCCAGACTTCAGATTTACCTTTTGAGCTCCAAGCAAACCTCATATTACGTCAGTCAAATCCCTCAAACTCTTTTTGAGCAAATATGTTTTGTTATGAGAATATTTGTTGCAATCATAAAATGGTAAATTGAATTGCACGGGTACGAAGAAATTGTTCAGACGTATCACTTACCAACAGGTAAGCTAACTGGCCTCAACCAAAGTCTAGTACTTTGGCATTACCCCTTCCCCTTTTGAAACCCACGATTTCTAAGCTAAGGAGCCATCGTAACTTTATTTTTACACTACGAGACCCTTGGAAGTTTATTCAGATGATACGAAATGTTAATACTTTATAATTAGTAAGATAAATAGCGTAGCGGCAAACGCGATTAGTGGACATTCGTGTTTAAGCATTTTTGCTATGACAGAGTTGGGTAGAGTCTATCTCGGGATAGTAGTTTTAGCATCGGTCCCGCGTCACGCGGGTATCTATTAAATATTGGGTAACATATATTGTTAGGTAACCAATGGGTTACAACCCAATATCTCCAAAGTTATCCTTATTTGAATGGCGTGTAGGCTAGGTTATAATGTCACAGGATACCTCGGTTGATGGATTGTTTATCTGTGTGACTTAAAATGATTAAATTTTCTATAGAATGTATACATAAATACGTTCCGTCTAATTATTATCTGCAGAGTACCTTGACCCAACAGAGGATCCGATACCGCTAAAACGTACTTGCGATTTCGATAACATTCTATGGAATGATATTCTAGAAGTAGCGCTTGGCCTACATGAGATCGAGAAGCGTTGATTCCGGTTCAATTTATGTGTGTTGAAATGATAAAAAAATATATAAACGCTTTATAGATTTACTACAACACTTTCAAAGCTAGTGTTTCAATCGTTTTTATCAACTAACTATGGATACTTATTTATGTTACCAAATCTTCTGTAGACTAAGATAACCTGGAGTAAAAATATATTTCAATGATGAAACTCGATTTGGAATTTGGATAAGGAAAATATATATTCACGTTTCACTGATGAAAGTCGCATCATAATATATTTATGAAAATTTTGAATAAAGATGTGATCATATTATTAATACCAGAAATAAAAAACAACTTGATGTTCCTTATTTGAAACTACATAAAGTAGGCAAATATTATAAAGGATGAGGTACGAATATAAAGTTGTTTAATAAGTTACCTCAAATTATTGTAAAGTTTTCATTAAACATATTTTAGTATTATGTAAAGAAGCACCTTATCAATAATCAAAATAAACAAAAACCGGACTGCTAAAAATACCCAGTCAAAACGGAAAAACAAGCTCGGCCATAATGTTATTGCAGGCGGGCAACAAACAAATGACAACAATATTTAATTCAATAACTTCACTACATATTATACTAGCCTATTTAGGTACATTTATATAGTTAAGTCTTGAAATGGTTTTGAAGATTTGTCTCCCGCCGATTCATCATAAAAATCTACATTCTACGTTTGAAAAACATAAAGCTCTTTCAGCAGTCCGGAAAAAAAATTCAAAACTATTCGGCTCCAACGGCCATCAATGGCCCACTGCCACTTCAGCTTGTTGATTCGGAGAGCTATGTTGATAATTTTAGTTCTCCTATAAATAACCTATGTAAATAATATAAAATGTTTATTGACAATAAGTTTTAATTAATTTTTATTATGATCAAATCATATGGGGATAAATCAAGGAAATGATAATTCTGTCAATCTGCTAGGGATCGGTCCGCGTGGAAATCCACGTTCAGCAGCGGACTTTTTAGGGTATAATGGTGATTCTGATGATTATTAAATATCATTTATGAGTGGTGTGCGTAATTGAGATTAGTTTGTTAAAATACATTTGATAAATGCAACTACAATGTGAAAAGAAAGTATCCACTGATGTCTAAGACATTGTTGTGTTTTGCGCTGAACGGCGAGATAGGAAAAGAAATTACTTGAAACTTAACGTGCTTACGTTACAAGATAGCAATTGCACTCAAGTCCCAAAAATAATTATTTGGAAAAAGTGCATTGTGCAAATTTTTTTTTCGGAAGTTTGCCTCAGAACCGGTGGTGTTAGTTAGTCATGAAATGACTAAAAATTACAATCTTTTATTGGAATGTATTCAAATCGATAGCAATATTTTTAGTCAAATGCGCATTACTTAACCAAACTAATTGACTTATCTCTGTTCATTCGAGACGTAGTTGCTATTAACGAGTTACTAAGAAAATGTTGTGTTTGGCACACATTAACAATAGGTACCTAATTTTAATCAATACAAGATGTAAATATTTCAATAAAAATATTTATTTGATCCTACGAGTAAACAAGCAAAACTAGTTTAAACGAGAGCTTGTTAGTAATTGTTCCAGCCACTAATTACTGTTAAACCTTAACTATAGGGAGACAGCGTCCGTTAGCCAATCTGCCCCCAATGTTACGGCAGTAACATGTCTTACAGTGACATAACTATGGCACTATGACTAGCCAGATTAGCGCAAACACCATGAAATCTGATGGACACAATTATATCCTGCGATTCTTCATCCACGCACGTGGCGTTAGTAATAGAACAGCGAAGTGGGGAGCCAAGGGATGACGAAAATTGTAGGAGAATAAAACTCATCGGCCGTTGCTTTCACCTCAAACATGAACACACGCCCGTCCGGCCGAGCGAACTCGCGGCTATAGACCATTGATTCTGCCGTGCTGCGGACGCGGCCGAATTTGAAATTCGAACGACGTATTCTTTTTTTTAATAATATTCAAAAATTGATAATTTTTTAAAGTGACCGACTGTCTGTGATACAAAAGAATGGGTTTTTGTTTATGAATAATAATATTTTTTATCCGTTTATTAATTCCTTTTTCCTAAATCTTATATTTTTAAAATCGAATAAAAATACTATTACGATGGGAAGCAAATGTGTAACAACGGTGCTGGTTCTGTGCTTGGCTGTTATATGCCGCAACGGCGAAGCGGCGGAAAATGAAAATTTTCTAACAACACGTGAGTACCTTGATTATATAAAGTAGATTAAAGGTTTATAGATTTAATACGATACTATTTATGCTGAAAATCTTATTTACAATAAAGTACGTAACAATACTTTTATTTGACACATCCATTTAGTAAATATTTTTTTCATTGATTAACTAATGAAATGTATAAACTTACTACAGCATTTTATTCTATTATAAATAAACACGAAACTTGGTACTAAATTAGAAAGGAAAAACAAAAAAAAAATTTTTGCTTTTAAGGGTTACCATCTCTTAAAACAGTATTACTATATTTTTTTTAACGTAACCATTTTTCTACCAGAAAAGGCGATTTAATATTATTGTAATACTGTTTTATGAATGGCGGGTAAGGCCCCAAAACTATAAGAAAAAAGTGTCATTATTACAATATCAACCTTTTTGGAACACATAAATGTCAAATTAAAAGGCACAAAATGTATTCAGCCAGTGCAATATACGTGCAATATTGATTGTATTCAAAAGAGATGGCATTGAGAAACATCCCAATACGGCCGGCAACAATTTAACATTTGTTCAGTGTTGTAACCAGTTGAGTAACGGTTGGGAAACGCGACCTTAGATTAGTGTTAGATATAAGTCAGCCAACTGATCACGCTGAGTCATTTTGCAGTTTAGTTTTAGGTTGCCTAATAATGTTGTCCTAAAGATATGATAAATAAATGAGATATAATAATAAAACTTAAGATATAATAAATAAATGAGGCTAAACGTTACTCGCAAGTTTTAAGTCCAATATCATATCAAAGGACACATATTACACGACCCATGTGGTGTGATGGTTGTAAGAGTTAAATAAATAGATAATCCTATACAGGTAGGCTCGTGCCCCTCGATGGGGACGTATATAAAATGAGATGATGATGATGATGAAATAAATGTAATTATATTTCTCATCAATAACATTTTAATTAAGTTACATAATTAAAATATTTACATGAAAAACATACATATTATACATAGAAACCCCTCAGCTCAATACAAATAAACATGTTTAGGCACACAAATATTTGTGCTGTCTGGGGATCGAACTCGGAACCCTTGGTGTAATAAATAGTCAGCGACTCAACCAATACAATTTAATAGCATTGTATATCACTGGACTCGAGTACTATTGAAAATGCTGCTATCTTTGTAACATCGTTATATTTGTCATGGACACTGGTTTCAAATCCGAAATAAATGTTTTACGAAAGTGATTATCAAATTATATAAATTTCTTAAAGAGCGTCGTTGGTCAGTGGTGTGGACTGTCGCCTTCCTACCGGGAGGGCTGAGGTTCAAATCCCGACACGTACCAATGTATTTTCGAATTTTCGAAAAATATATGTACGTTATTCGACGCTCTTACGGTGAAGGAAAACATCGTGAAGAAACCTTCATGCACGCCTGCGAAGAGATTCGAAGGTTGTGTGTGAAGTCGTCCAATCCGCACTGGGCCCGCGTGGACGACTAAGGCCTAATCACCCTATACGGGTAGGCTCGTGCCCCTCGGTGGGGGACGTTTAATGAGCTGATGATGATGATAAATTTCTTAACAATATGTTTTACAGTAGAGACTTTATGTGATTGGGAAAAATAGTGGTAATATTAGTACTGTGGAGCAGGGACGTGCACAGAGTTTATGAATAGGGTATTATACAAAGTGAGCGACACTAATCGCAAAAATAATAGTTTACATTTTTCAATTGAGTGCTGTTAATAACAGCAAAAACTCACCAATGGTTTCAAATCTGTAGAGGAAAATGGGCGAATAAGTGGAAATCATTTAATATGTTGGTGATTTTCCGGGTTGTCTGGACGCACAGGGTAGGCACTGTTAATTTGAATATATGGACACGCCACTATTGTTGGGAGGATTTCCTGAAGTCTTTTACTACTCATGCTATTGAGATTAAACTGGAGTTTATAAAAGTAAATTCTGACAATTATGTATGGTAAGAAGTTATCGGGATGTGCAAGTTGTAGTTGACTAGCTTGGCCTATTTTGTTACTAGGGGTATACGATATTTTCTCACAGTCAAACGTAGCCTTTGTGTTAATCTAGGATTACAGCTAACTCCATACCAAATTTTATTAAAATAGTTTCAGCCGTTTAGACGCGATGAAGTAACGAACCTACACATTCACAAAATTTCACATTTATGATATAAGTGTGATAAATAAAAACCATGATATAAATAACTATTTTTTGTTTATTTTTATTCTAGGAAGTGAACTTTAGGATAGTTAACATACAAATTCAACCAACATGCAATATTTTTTTTTAGATTAAAGGCGTATTTCACGTCTATAAGATATACATAGATGAATCCACTTAAATTTAAATGAACTCTTATATTA
Organism: Leucinodes orbonalis; assembly: GCA_019425675.1. Classification (NCBI taxonomy): domain Eukaryota; kingdom Metazoa; phylum Arthropoda; class Insecta; order Lepidoptera; family Crambidae; genus Leucinodes; species Leucinodes orbonalis. The sequence goes on along the minus strand of PQWD01006671.1, from coordinate 339,663 downwards.
TCTTCTACCAGATAAGAAAATTTCCTAATAATTGAAACAACTTAACCTTGATTCATAGACCATAACTTAGAAGCATTTCGTCTACCTCGATTACCAAAGACAAACATTATGTCATCTGTACACAAACCATAGATGTTTGCAAATTACAAGCTGCAATTATTCGTTGTCCACCGGTGATTATTTCCAGCCAGTTCATAATTTGACGATGGGAAGCCATTGTTGATTTTACTTAAAAAGGATGTTCATTTATGTTAAGGTCATCTTGGTACCGCTGGCGACACCAAAACTAATATATAGGGTAAATAAAGGTTTCGGATAAGGTTTGCCCACGAAGGCTGACATTATTTACACTGCCCTGTGTAAATGGTAATGATTTTTATGTACTGACTTCCTTTATGCTCTTTGTCTTGAGTAAATTAGAGAGGCAATGTGCTGGTAGCCAAACTCAAGAGTTGATATTCAATAATTTTATAGTAAGATTAAGATTATATTGATTATTTGTATCCAAAGGGTTAGATTTTATTTTAAGAACGAACCCTTTTTTCTCGCATATAAAACCAGTTGTTTGTAGCCGTTACAATAAAGTAAAACCTAGTTTGCAAAATAAAGTTACATTAAAAAGTATAAATAATTAATGTTGAACAATTTGTTAACATTGTTGTTCTTAAATCGAGCGTTTTTAGTAAAGATAGTCCTCAAATAAATGTGACGGATTTATAACCGCACGTTTTTACACAATAAAGTTAGTAAAATAAAAACAGAGAGACAATGAGAGAGAGAGAGAGAGAAACGATGTTGCCATTCCAAACTTTTTTTTCTATCCATAGATATATGTACATAACATGGTTTAATTACCGTCTGTTATATAACTATTGCTACAGCAGACGGAGGCGAAGGGTTGCACAAACTCAAGATCAGAATTAACCGTAATTAAGATGGTTTCGCAAAGAACGTTCCGATTGACCGATAGAGTGTACGTTTTTAACATAACGTGTTGTTTTTGAACAAGGAATGAAAATGGTTATTTAAACCAATAATTTTTTCACAGCTATGGTTTTACTCGAATGCAAATAAACCATTTGTGTGATTTGATTAAAATCACACAATTGGATGAATAGTGTTTTATTTGATATATGTTAAGAAATTCCGGGTCAAATAGAAGCGTGTAAATATTAAATGAGAACTAAGTAAAGAAAACATGTAAATTGATGTAAGTAGCTACACATGACTATCTTGCAGCTACAATGTGGTCCTTGTCATTTTATCGTTGTTGTAAAATGTTAAATTTACAAAATAGCAACGTACTAATAGTATGAAAGTGATCAGAGCTGATATATCTGAAAACTTTATCAAGAGAGACGATAAAAATGTTTTATTTTTGAATTGAAAATGCATAATTTTATGTATCTTTTTAAAATATGAAAATTATTTAAAACTAAATCCAATTCAAAGGTTTATTGGAATTACTGTAATGGAATTACCTACGCAAACTTTTAGATACTGAGCGTGTTATAGGTATGAAACCTACAATAATAGTAGTACAAACGTTTTTTTTTGATGTTCACATATACCAAACCCAAATTCACACATTTCAACCACTAGACCAGTAATTTGATTTAATAACACTTTAATGTTCAGGGTTATTCATAGAAGTAGTACACAATAGACAATAAACCGACCTCCTTGAGATAGGAACGTGTTGTGATGTTCCTTATAACATTGGTCATACATATTGGGCCGAGGATGTGCAGAATGTACCATGGTCATCTACTTATATAGAGTCGATAAATTTTAATGGTAACTCGAGGCGTGATGCGAATAATTTAAAAGGACTGGCTTTTTCGATGTCAAAAGCGAGATGTGTTTTGACTGTGGAAACAAAGGAGCGATTGTTTTTTGTTTTGAATTGATTCATGTTTTATTTTTAATTTTTTTAATATAAAACATAAATCAATGATCAGGAATGCAAGAGAATTGGACTAAGACCAATGATATCCGTGCCTCAAAAATGAACCGCCGAAGAGAGTACAGTTTGTACTCTTTTGTTTAGGTAAATGTGTTCGAAATTCTAAATGTGTATGTGTGCTGTCACTGCATTCGGAACACTTTTTTCTATTGTTTTGTAAGCATATCACGAATCATACTTTTTACATCATTGACTAAGACTAGCATTTTTTTTATGTCATTAAGTGCACGGGACGGTCAGTGCTCACCTGGTGGTAAGTGGTACGCCTGGCTATGCCGAATTTATAACAGTAGATACTACGTTAACACTACCCTGCACCCACCACTCGAGATAACAGATGTTAGGTCTCATATACCCGGTAATTTTCCTATCTACAGTGCCCACATCCGAAACACTGAAGTGCAATGCTACTATTTTACGGGATGATATCTGGCATCACGGTGGTTCCTACCTAGAAGACTTAGTATCGAGTCTACCACCTAATATTCATGATTTAAAATCATTAGCTGCAGTTCGAAAATTAAGGGTGTCAATCGTGAGGCTACTCGTAATGTGTCGCAAGCGGCGGAGCAACGTGTCAAGGTTCTGTCACAGCTGATTTCTGTGTCATTGCGGTAGATTTTTTGAGATTTTACCACGAGCTAGTTGATGACGGTAATCATCGTTGTAATCAACACAGGGCTATGGGAACCTTATTTCATGTAGGTAATTTGTTGGATAACCTTCCAAATACATGAAATTGGTCTGTGAATAGGTGCTAAGTCGGAAAGCAAAAAAAAAAGGAATTGAATCAAACTTTTTATAATCTATAGTTGTACATCATAATTATACATCCATAATTATAGTACATTAATATTTTCAAGAGAAACTTCTTAAATGCGAGGACATAAATTCCCGCAGAAATTTACACAGCGCCATCAACAACAAACATCGGAATAACAACGGATAAATATATACGTACTTGTTATGTTGTGATACATACTTTAACACCAAGACCATACAAACATAATGTTCATGCAAATTAATACAGGGCTTGAAACGCGAAAAATAACTATTCGGATGTAGTAAACATACAGTTCACACAAAAAGACATAAACAACATTTCATTCTTCTATTTTTAAAAACAAAAACAAAGCAACAGCATCACTCAGCATATGTCGAGGCAATACGAGGCAGCAGGCTGAATTATCTGACTGTCCGGAGAAAGATAATTCTGTGCTTCGGAAGGCACGTCAAACCCTCGGTACCGGCTGTTATCTTAGGACGGTAGACGACCCACCTGTGGCCAGCTATCCCCGTCTCAGTGACCTTTTGCAAATTTAACAAATTACCTCAAATTACGGTCCTTGGTTTTGATTGTACAAACTAAAACTTATTTATAATTGGTATATCAAATGATGTTTTTTCTGATAAAAGTTGAATGAACCATGATGACCACGGGCTCCACCACAGAATGGTCGTGACCCCATTGTGTAACCACAACAACCATTATAAGACAATTTCAACAACTTTTATAATGTCTGCTTATTAGGACATAAGTTACTAGTACTGAGTTAACACGAGACGATTGCATGTAACAATGCATATACGTTACGGCATCGGTATTATTATAGAATTTATTAGGCATTATATTATTTAGTTTCAATAAATCATGAATATTCCAATATTCCTTGCGAAAGTCAGGTGGAGGCTGGATGAGAAAAGAGGAAGACCGGGATATCTGGCGCAAAATTGGGGAGGCCTATGTCGAGCAGTGGACTGCGATAGGTTGAATAGATTCCTAGGCAACATATTGTAATTTGTTTACTTTACAACCTAGAAACTATGTGTCACTGTTAACCACTGATAGGCTTTCCTCACAGTTTTACCAGGCATAGCTTCTTTGCGATCTTTAGTTAAACTCTATAACGAAATTACATTCGAGAAGTTTCCAACTTTTGATGAATGTTCGTCGGTAGTATATTCAGGCCAGTCCATTAACTCCATAAGACAACCTTTTGCGAAAGATCGTTTTACTGGAATTTGCGGCATTAAGTCCCACTCGAAATATGATGTCGCAAACGGAAAGTGGCACACTGGTGCCTCTGAGACGAACAGCAAACGCATTGTGTACATAGACAAATATTGTTGAGGTTTTCTAAATTGGCTTTATATGGTACCATAGTGTGGCGTTGTCACCGAGTACTTGAAGCTTAAATCCCCGTCGCCTTGTCTGTTTTCTTTTTTTAAATCCTTTTATAAAGGTTGGAAAAGAACTCCTTGCTCCTCTGGAGTTGTGATTGTCCATGGGGTCCATGGAAATTGCGGGATGAGTCCTGGGGCTTACAGCCATCTTTTAAAGCAGTATTACAATAATATTAGTTCACCTTTTCTGTAACAACAATGCTGACGTATCATTAAAGTAACTATTTTATGAGATAGCGAAACTCGTGGTACAAGTATTAATTTACCTATTAAAGGCATAATGTTTGTAATGGTATCGGTGTTTTATATGTACGATATGTATGTATTTCCAAAAAAAATATATGAATATGTTTAGCCGTTGTTTAGTACCCATATTATAGGCTAAATGCTTAGTTAATAGATGGCGCTGTGTGTATGTCAGTAATAAATAATAATATATAAATAAATATCCACTGACATTCACATCAGCGCCATCTAGCCCCAAGTTAAGCGTGAAGCCTGTATTATGGGTACTAAACAACGGATAAATATACTTAAATACATTTTTTTTTTCGTAAATACATACATATCATACATAGAAAACACCCAGACCATTACAAACAGACATGTTCATGCACACAAATGTTTGTACTGCCCGGGGATCGAACCCGGAACCCTTGGTGTTGCAGCCGACCTCTCAACCGCAACACCAAATGGGTCGTCAAAGTAGATATTTATTATTTATATAAAAGTGACAAACATGAGCCCCTTTCAATATATGTAATCTATTTATTTATATAAGGATCTGAAACTTTGTACTTGTTTTTAAGAGAAAATAAATAAATTCGTAGTTTGATTCCGGTGATTTCCTCAGATTCATGATGGCCTTTTACAAAGATGTCCATAACGCAAGTTTTTACTATTTTACCAACTGATGTCATCACGATCTACTTATTGCCGTGAATGAAAGATTTACGTAATGTGTGCGGGATAATTCAACGTAATGTAATTAGATACGGTATGTCGAATCGTCTCATGTTATGACAACATAAGAGGAAAAGTTACGGTTGGTGTATTTTTAAGTGGGGATTCGGTAAGATCTGTTAATGTTGAGTGTTAACCTATTAACCGCCAAAACTCTTTATTTTTTTTATCTTCTATAGGCAGACATTTGACCGCCATCTCACCTGATGTGTGTAAGTGATGATGCGGCCAAGGATGGATCATGCTTGCCTAGAAACAGCCTATTCACTCTTGCCTTAAAGACGGCCAGATTGTAACGATCGGGGAACACATAAAGAGGCAAAGAGTTCGATTCCTTTGCGGTGCGTATTAGGAACGAGGCACCATAGCTTTGTAAATAAAATGCCTGTTGAATATATCCGTGGCAGTGGGCAGGGCACATAGTGCGTAGAACCGATGGCCGATGGGGCGGAAAGGTTCTCGAGTGGCGTCCACGTAACGGAAAGCGAAGCGTAGGCCGACCCCCAACCAGATAGACGGATGATCTGGTTAAGGTGGCGGGTAGCAGATGGATGGCAACTGCAAGGGATCGGTCCGCGTGGAAATCATTAGGGGAGGCCTTCGTTCAGCAGTGGACATAATTGGGCTGTAATGATGATGATGATGATGAATATATCCGTCTGCAGTCAAAGGGTTAAATTTCGCGCTTGTATGAGGTAGATGGAATACTAAAGACTTAATGCTGCAAATTCCAGTAAACGATTATAAGGTCTATGGTCTGTACGGTAGCACTTTTTCAATCGCACCCAAAATAAACAATGTCATTTAATTTTGTCAGTTAGCTTTTTCGGATTAGAGAAATCCCTGGTTCCTATAAAGAGTAAATTTGAATAAGAGAATGTTGCGACCCGTTTTCTGATAAGAAGTTGCCGCCTATAACAACGTATGAAGAGTAGGAGAAAATCACTACATAGGAAACATTGTATCTAATTAAGCTAGTAATCTGAAGACAATGTTTTGATTCATCCAGTGCAAGGTAGTAGTAGACCAGAAGCTCGCTTTTTCGCAGTAGGTATGTGGGTTTAGCCCGATAGACCGACGACTTGCGAAAGGTCGCTGGTGGAAGCTGGATGAGAAAAGCGGAGGATCGAGATATCTGGCGCAAAATGGGGGAGACCTATGTCCAGCAGTGGACTGCTATAGGTTGAAGAGAGAGAGAGAGATGTGGGTTTGGGTACCTTAAGAATTGTTCAGTTTTTTTTATGCTGTAGGGGGGTAAACGAGCAAACGAGCTCAATTGATGATAAATGACAGCGTCGCCCATTTAAGCACGTTTGCTATACCAGAGGCAACTAAAATGCGTTGCCGGCCTTTTAAATGGGAATAGTGTGACATAATATTGGTTTCCCTAAGATAAAAATAGTATTAAAATACTACGTAGATTCTTAGTTTAATTTAAATTGGGAGACTCATTGAGTGCGTAATAACTATACACTGATAAGATCGTGAAATTAACAATTGTGTCAAAAGTTATCTGCGTTCACATGTCCTAGTATCAAAAACACTCTTGAATCTATCACGTGTGAAACACACGTGTTACAGCATTATTTGAAAAAATATATGATTATTTCTTTTTTTGGTGCTAGGCCTTACCTCTCCTGTTGGTCTTCTGTTTAAAGGACAGGAACTTTAAAGGACTTACTGCTGACGCACTTTATACCTATGTAAAAAGTTTTTTTTTAGATTTCCCTAAAACATTCTAAAAGAGCACAGTACCGTATTGAATGGCTGTTCCAGTAAAATTAACTGTGTAATAGAGACTATTATTCCGGTCAAACAGAAATAAATAAAAGGAGTGCATTTCTTATTGTATTCCCATGTACTCTACACCACATAGATCAAAATTCAAGTATGATATTATAATTGTAGCACAAATTCTCCTTAATTACCATGACATTTACTAGGTAGTAAGGTGGTAGACTCGATACTGAGTCGTCTAGGTACATTTCTAGGTAGGTACCACCGCGGTGCCAGATATTATTCAGTAAAATAGTAGTGTTTTGCACTTCTGCGTTTCGGGATGAGGGCACTGTCGCTAGGAAATTTACCGGGTATATGAGACCTAACATCTGGTATCTCGAGTGATGAACGCAGGGTAGTGTTAATGGAGTGATCGTCTACTGTTATAAATTCATCATAGTTAGGCGTATCACTTACCATCCCTGAAGTATCTTCTTTCCGACAAATAAGAATCATCAGAATATATACGACAGAATATATACAATCGGTACATATACGACGGAGATATCCGCGAACAAACATAAAAAGGTTTACCTCGATTTCTCTGGTCGCTATCATCTGAACCTGACTTCCTTAAAACTGAACCACTTCTGAAGTATCCTTTTTCAAAAGTAAAATCATTGAAATTTGTTGATAAACGACGAAGATATCCGCGAAATAATAAAAAAAGAACATATATAGGGTCGAATTGAGTAACCTCCTTTTTGGAGTCGGTTTAATAATGTCCTTTTTGAAGTCGGTTAAAATACTAATAAAAATATTTTTATAAAATAACTTTAATTTATGTTAATTAAAGTTATTCTTAGAAAGTTATTCAGTTAACAAAAATACCACGCACTTATGAAAACATATAATTATAATCGGTTCCATCAATTTAGATAACACGTATACGTGATTATTAGTTAAATTCTCTCAAAAACAAGCAAAAAAATATAAACCATAAACAAAAATTGCATGAGAGCAAGAATGTTCGTTCCACGTCTTTAAGCGGGTTATTAGGTCGCTTGTTGGTTTCGGGGCTTAGCCAACGTTTATGTAATCAAGTGACCTTGTGCAAGAGGTTTGCTGGCGTTCAAGTTCAACGATATATAGCTTACGTGTTACTAGTTCTATGTTTGACGAGTAATATTTACTTTATGGTAATCCTAAGTAACTGTTTGTTAATCTACTCTGACGCAATAGAAATTGCACAAGCGCGTGATGTTTCTGATTTAGTATTTTTTAACACTTGAAAAATTGGGTATACCCACCCAGGTATGAACGATGGCTTATTTTTCCTCTGAATGATTTTTTGGTCCTTTTGAAGTGCGGAGACGGCGACGGAAATTCTTGTATTTTGTTAACGCGGAAGTCATTTTTAGGGTTCTCTATCGGGATTGATAGTCTATATTACGCATAAGTTCGTCATTTGTGGTCATCTGTCGTGAATCTGAAATTGAATATATGTATTATATACACTTATTGTAGATCCTATTTTTAGAAACATAATGAAATAGTCAACAGAGGAACTTTTTATTTCAAAGAAAGAAGCACTCAGAACTTTAGATATTGCCTTTTACACTATCTATAAGGGTATGTTTGCAGCTATGTTAATTTCATCAAAATAATGACTTTTGCCATACTCTTAATCTTTTAACATGGGGCGATATGCACATTTTCAAAGAATATCCCAAATAAAGTTTGTTTCTTATTTCAAAAAGTTGTCAGCACACACCGCGTATGTGTTTTTTTTTAATTTTGTAATAGGGTTGTGAGAATTCAACTTCTATGCCCAAGAAAATAACCAAACTAATGCCAAGCATGGCTTTGTTAATATGAGTTTCGGGCCGACCCAATTCTCAAGGACGTCTGCAATACTCGTACCACAACAAACGCCAAGCGGGTGTTATGTAACCAACGTGGGTGAACGGTCACTGGTGGCAAGGTGATGTCGCAAAGAGCGATGACCGCCATTTTCAAATATATTTTTTCCCTCTATGCCTTAACTTTCATGGCACAATGTAAGATGTTTTTTTTATTGGCCAAGTATAAGATTGGGTCAATCTAAATATGTTAAAAGTAATATAAGAACTGGAAAAGCATATCAAATTTGTAAGAAAAAAAATATATACCTGCCTAGCGAAGGCTAAGGCGGATCTGGCGGCTGAGCCATCGACGCGTCCATCATCATCATCATCATCATCATTACAGCCCAATTATGTCCACTTGCTGAACGAAGGCCTCCCCTAATGATTTCCACGCGGACCGATCCCTTGCAGTTGACATCCATCTGCTACCCGCCACCTTAACCAGATCATCCGTCCATCTGGTTGGGGGTCGGCCTACGCTTCGCTTTCCGTTACGTGGACGCCACTCGAGAACCTTTCCGCCCATCGGCCATCGGTCATCCATCCATCGACCATCGGCCATCGACGCTCCGTGTTATGTTTATTAAGGAAAAACAATATTTCCATAGAAATAATGAAATATCTTACTTTGAGATTATGCCAAATCTTAACGCCATTTTGACAATAACAACCACTTAACAAACCTCAAACGTCCACCTTTAATTTATTGAGGAATGTTAAATTTTATGTATATTGCAAATAAGTTCCATTAACACATTTCTAATGTTTGTGAAGCCATTAGTTCGCGCAAAGCTTATTCATTATACATAGTAAAAACTTAATTAAATTCTATTTTTACATTTTAATATCTTTGCTTGTTAATGTTAGTTAATGTCTACTGACTTTGATCATGAGTAGGTATATAATTAATATTTGTAGTGATGGTTAATTTATTTAGTTCGGTAAGCGACATGGCTGCGCTTTTAGCATTGATGTACTCCTGAAGATGGACTGATTTTTTTAAAACACCTATGTTTTTCATTTTGTTTCATATTTTACTATTAAATCATGGAGTGAATTTTGTACTAAAAGCAATCTGTGCTGGATGCTAGTCCAGTCCATCCTAACAGCGAAAAGTCATCATTGTTCAAAGTGGTAGACTAGTAAGGTTTTAGAAGCAAAAAAAACCTGTGAAGTTTAAGCTAAAGTGTGGTTAATTTTCCTGTGCAGCCTACCGTCTACGGTCTGTCGGGCACCGTGGGGCGAAAGGGACCACTGGGATATATTGCCACCGGGTGACAAATGGGAAAACGATCCTTTGTCAGAGCTAGAAGGGACTACTGGGAATAATCTGTTTTAAACCCTCAGTTAAAGAGGTTTTTCTTAGTATGATAAATCGTAATCGCTCAGAAGTCGTCTTAATACCAAAGGTGTTGCACTCTTTTCCCGTGATGTCCAAAGATTTCGTGTATGTATGTGTACTTTTGTATTGATCTGGGTCTGTTTCATATATAATATATGAATGAACAAAAAAATATGTATGTTTTTATGTCTCGTGTTTAATTACGATATTTTGAGTTAGTCTACTGTTTAAGGTTTTTATGCTCTCCATTACTATTCTGTGTGGGAATGCCTGTCCCTGCCGTTGGAAGGTAGAGGCTGATGTCAAAATTAGTCCACTAAGGACTAGATGGCGCTGTGCGTACGGCTAAAACCCAAACATAGGTATGCTAGGTTACCTAGCCCTCCCCGCAACGCCCTAAGCCAAGGTTCTCGTCCTACTTGGGACACCCATAGACTCGCTGTGTAAGTTTTTAAGCCAGAGAGCCATTTTGTTCGGCACTTTCCCGGTGAAGCTGTAAAGGCCATTTGCGACAAAAACGTATAGCTAAGAATACTTTTTACTAGGTGGTAGACTGGATACTGAGTCGTCTAGGTAGGTACCTCCGCAGTGCCAGATTACGTCCCAGGAAATAGGAGTGTTATGCACTTTTGTGTTTCGGGATGTGGGCACTGTAGCTACTGAAATTGCTGGGTATAAGAGACCTACCATTCGTCGTCTTGGGTGTCGGGCGCAGTGCGGCATTGATGGAGGATAATCACTGTCTATCTGTTGTTGGTCTCCTTGCCACTCTGTCATGGTTAGGCGTATCACTTACCATTAGCAGAGCGTCCTGACCGTCCTGTACACATATTCAAGAAAAGAGCGTACTCTTGCTTAGAAGGCTGACAACGCATTTTGTAGCTCCTTTGGTGTTGCAAATATCCATGGGCGGCAGTATTCACTTTCCATAAGGTGATCTGTCTGCTCGTTTGCCCCCTATACTATAAAAAAAATATTACATTGAAAAAAAAATTTGATAGCTAAAATTCAATTGTTATATTTTTCAGCGGAGTACATCCTACCATGCAGCCAAAGCGATCCTCAACTAGACAACTGTATCAAGAACTCGTTCAACCACCTCCGGTCGTACCTGGCCGCTGGCCTACCAGAACTTGGAGTACCACCGGTGGAACCACTCCTCATCGACCGGCTGGTGATGGAGAACGACGCCGGTCCCGTGAGGGTCACTGCTGCTTTCAGCAACATCACCGTCATCGGGCCCAGCAATTACACTATCACTAAAGTCAGGTATGTAATATCAGAAAATAAATAATAAATAAATAAATATCCACTGACATTCACACAGCGCTCTAGATAGCGCTGTTAAGTTAAGCGTGAAGCTTGTATTATGGGTACTAAACAACGGATAAATATACTTATATATATTTTTTTGTAAATATATACATATTATACATAGAAAACACCCAGACCATTACAAACAGACATGTTCATGCACACAAATGTTTGTAATGCCCGGGGATTGAACCCGGAACCCTGTGTGTAGTAGCCGGCGTCTCGATCATAACACCAGATCGTAAATCCCTGGAAACTCCCAAAACTGTCTCTCATCCAGCGAAACCAAGTCGCAATGTTTCAATCCGGTTTTCTGTAACAAAGCATGGTAGGCAATGTATGTAATATGTAGGAATCTATAATATTTTTAGCCACCCATTAGATCATCCACCACTGCGATAGTAACTTGCCCGACCGAACATGCTAGCCACTAAGCTACGCCATTATTACCCTGTATTCATTTTAAATATATGAAGAATCGCATGAGAGCAGTGATCAGAGCTAGAGGAGGGAATACCAAATATTGACACGAATATTTTTTTTTCTTACGCACATTTTGTTTCATTTAAACACAATAACCCCATACTGTGAAATTGTATGAATTTTCAACACTTTTTACATTATCATTAGCATTAACCTTTTTTACTAAACTACTGAATCGATTTGAACTGAACTTACACCATTTTAAAGCTCAATTACTAGGCTTTAATTATGTAAAACATTATATAGAGGTATAATAAGGCATTTCTTAGTTATATCACTTGTTATGCGTACTTGAGGCTTGAGTCGATTTACTTGCACGCGAGTGTAGATCAACAGCAATGAAACAAAACAATAAAGTTACCAATATTTGCCACATTCAAAAATTTGCAAATAAACATTATTATATTTTTTTGTTTTAAATACAATATCATACACATTTTCTTCAATAAATAAAAAATACTAGGTATTACTTAGAGCTATGTCATGACATTTCGAAGGCTCAAGGATAGCAGAATCTGACCAATGCTGAGCCGAAACCAATTATCATATATATTGTATCCGAACCACTTTTAGCATAATAACATAATGTCAAGGTTACTCAGCCTTTTTTATATATCATCATGATCATCATCATCAACGTCCTTCCCGCACAGCATACTGGTATATACTTGTAGCTATTGGAAGATTAGGCCGTGATCAGAGGTGAGGTAAGACCTGGGCGACTTGGGCCACCACCTACCTCATAGTCCAAGGGCCCCCGTGCCTTGAAGGCCTCAAACGAAAATATATATATAATTAATATAGTCTAGCAATAAATGATAAAAATAAAGCGTCTAGCAAGTATCTGGCAATACTCACCTAACTACCACATTCGTTATTTTAAGAAAATAATAACATTGAGAAGTTGCATTTTTATGAATAATATTTGAGTATACAGTTTTTTTTATGCTTATAAAGTGCGACCATTTGCGTCTTTCAACAGGAGGCCTCGCTAAATATTTTGCCCATACAAAAGTTAGGTCTTGTTAGGACAAGATCTGAATTTATATAATAGTGGTAAGTATTTATATAGTAAGGTATATAATAGTGGTGGACCACTGGCCGTAACTATATCCTTAGATACTAAGTAGCCGGGACCGATGGCCTCCGACGTACTTAACTATGTTTATTATCAGACTATCAGGTGATTTAAACTAGCCTAGATTTTAACTCTAAACAAAATTAAACAGGAGATATTTGTTAAGCAGTTAATATTCAGTTCATTGATTCCTATTCAAATGATCTTAGACTAATTAATCACGTCTCGATTGGCCTACTATCAGATGGTGCAAACGTAAACAGTTGGGGTTTTGCAATGTTTTCTTAGAAACATTACTTATTTTCCCTATTTGGAAAGCTTCAATTACTGAGTAGCCATGGGGAAAATTGAATGCATACAAACTAAATGTGTCTATAACAGTGTGCAGCGTATACAAGACGGGGCATGCTTCGCAATTGAATGAGTAACAATTGCAAAAGTGCAATAACTTTCCCAACGTGCGTCCATTTATGTTATTCTGAAGGTTGTTTCAAATGAATATGGATTCGTTGAAATGCAAATTCGACAAATATCTATTTATAAGAATTACATAATATTATGTTTATGAAGTATATAATATATTTAACGAAATATGTATAAATCCACAGATATTCATGACGCGCTACCTATCCCCAATTTTAACAATGAACTTGTGTTTTTGTTAACTGTTATTGAATTTAAGTGGGTAACAACAGAAACACATATTTAAACATACTCATTATGTACATATTTATTTGTGAATACAACACAATAAAAATAAAATCCCTGTAGAATTTTTGTATGACATAGGGAACTGCCTGTACTGTCACATCACATTGGTCGTCAACAGAATTATTAGCTATCTATATATGTTTACATAGAGTTGAATTGTCAGTGGGCTGGACACATATGTCGCAGAATCGATGGCCATTGGAGCAAACGATTTAGTGGAGGCTGGATGAGATGTCCCCCTTATTCTGCGCCAGATATGCTGGTCCTCCGGGAAAAGGGCTATGTCTAGCAGTGGACTGCGACATGTTGAAGAGAAAGAGGTAGAGATTACCATGATGTTTCGGCTAATCTCACCATATATGGTGAAACGGTTCTTTTCTTTTATACACACAACAATAATAAAATACAGAGCTTAAAATACTCGTATAAATATTTCACACTATTTAGAAGTATGCGCTTCAATTTCCAGGTCTGATCTGAGGAAACTCCGCATCGACATGGGGCTGGTGCTCCCTCGCATCGAGATCACCGGCCGGTACGAAGTCTCCGGGCAGGTGCTGCTCTTCCCCGTCAGATCTCAGGGGAACTTCTGGGCGGCGTTCAGTAAGTTTAAATTTAATTCAAACATCCTCAACACCTAATTGAACGGAAGTCCTCTAGAGTACGTTCTTTTTGAAGTAATTTCTGTAAAGTGGAATCAGTTTTTACCGGAGCTATTTTTTGAGCGATACGACATGGAATTCTTAAAACAAATTGTATTCTTATTTAAAAGCCCAACAATGCATTTCATACCCTCTGCTATTGCAATTGTACATAAGCCGGTTCACTAGTAACAGAGGACCTATTTGCTAATTTGCTCCCTATAGAATTAAAAAAGTTGTTTCGCGTCGTAATATTTTCTAATACGTACGTTCACATAATTAATACACAATAATTAGTATATTTGGAATAAGGCCTCCCTCATAGCTTGATTGTGGAGAGGTTGTACTGCTTATGCGTTTGTCTACAACACAAAAAATGTTCTTATCCATTTAATTCTTCAACGAGACACCTTTGAATCGTGACATTTAAAAGTTGAAATCTACTACCGACGAGTTGATTCTACTAAGAAGAATCCGGAAACTCAATACATATATTTTAACTTATGCAACTGCACTTCAATCTTATTTTCTTTGTATTGATAATTGAATAGCGTTCTAGCAAATTGCCACAACCTTGTTTTCTATTCTTCTTTCTTAATTTCTATTAAAATTTGTTATCTATTCAACTCAATGCACCAAGAGCAAATGAGGTTGGATTTGATCTTGGTTTTCAACTCTTCGTTCGTTTTCAAATCTGGTGCACTGAGTACTCTGACAAATTTGAGTCCTTTTTCCGTCATTAATGAAATTAAAATCATTACATTCAATTGTCAAGTTAACATGCACATATAAGTAAATTATTCACTACATAAGTCTTAAGTTGATCTACAAAGTTAACTATACAAACTACTTGCTTAAATTGGAGCATGCGGGCACACAGTGAATAATATTTATTATTTTCTGTTGATGTAATTAATGTTAAAAAATGTTTTAATCTATGATGAACAGATGACGTAGCAGCCATCGCCAAGATCTTCGGCAAGGAGATCGAGCGGGACAACGTGAAGTACATGATGGCCGACCGCCTGCTGGTCGACTTCAAGCTGAGGAGCTCAAGGTTCAAAGTCAGGGACACTGTTAACCACGGGAGTGTTATAGGTAAGGTGCTCAGTTTTACACCACAACTACAATTTAGAAATTATAACTCAAATTTTGTATAAAATAAAGATAAATAACGTTCTGCATTTATTTGTTGAGACACAAAGAAAAAATATCGGTTAATTATATTTAAGTTCCAGAACATAATACAATAAAAAAAATGTAAAGATGAGATTGAGAATGTGTATTCATCATTATTATCAGCATATACCGTTCCACTGAAGGGCACAGGCCGTCTCTCACAGAAACGTTATTGGAAGATTGGATTGAACCCACCACGAGCCCTGTGCGGATTGATGGGTGTTTACGATTACTTTAATATGACAGGAGTAGTTTAACGTGCCCTCCGAAGCACAGAATCGACTTTAATGCAGATAACTTAATCTTAATAGATTAGTATAAAAAATATATTGTAAGGGCACTTAACACCCTATACGGGTGACCCCTCAGTGGGGACGTTTAATGAACTGATAATGATGAGGGAACACAGAAATCTACATATTACATTCGCTTAAAAAACATACA
The DNA here is from genome assembly GCA_019425675.1 of Leucinodes orbonalis. Taxonomy (NCBI): domain Eukaryota; kingdom Metazoa; phylum Arthropoda; class Insecta; order Lepidoptera; family Crambidae; genus Leucinodes; species Leucinodes orbonalis. The sequence continues at coordinate 323,732 of PQWD01006671.1, read as the reverse complement.
TACATGATAATGAATCCTTTTTTACTTGATATTAACAGGTGAGGCCATGAATCAGTTTCTGAACAACAACGCAGCGGAGATCATCGATGAAATGCGACCAGCTGCCTCTATAGCCATCGCGAAGCATTTCCAGGCGTTCGTCAATACTGCCTTCACCAAAATACCCATGGAAGTTTGGCTGAAGCCATAAGTGTATCGTGGATATGTGATAAAGGACCATCAACATTATTGAACTTACCTTTGTAATTGTTAGCAAAGGAATCATCGATCTTGACTTCAAGAATTGTATGAGCCTAGTATTAAAGTAGTCACTTCTTAAAAAAACATAAAAGCAACCAAATAAGCTTTAGAACTTCGAAGTAAAATCTCTATTAATATCTGATAAAGCGCGGTTTCTATTTGTCAGCAAGTTATTTTAGCACTAAATTTTAAACTAAGGATGTGACGCTCCTCATATGGTGATTTTATTATCAGTAATGTAAATTTAGCGAATATATTGTACATCGAATCTATAAATAAAATTTGTCCTAGTTCTAAATATTTAAGAAAACTAAACATTTTAATGGCACTGCGTGTCATCAATATTTTAAGTTTCCTTTCAAAACACGATTCATAAGGAACAAATGAGAAAAGCTTGTAATTGAATAAGAATGCCTAAAATCAAAGTGTCAGACAGTCCGAATTATTTTTATTTTGCAATTGTAAACTAAATCTATAAAATCAATCAGAAATCTCGATGGTTTCAAATCCCAGTAAAAGTCTGTACAGCGCTTTATTTTACTCTGGGACAGACAGACATACCTTATACTTAAACAATTGTGTCTGATGGATATATCGCATTATTTTGTTTACGTAATCGCAAATTTTGTGAAACATGACTTCGATATTCGTTTATATCGATACTATAGAATTAAGGTTGTACAATGACATCACTGGTGTGTGATATCACAAGTTAAAGAATACTAAGTAATATATACTTTTTTAAATTTTAGAAACTAATGTATATTTTGTCAATCGTGTTTATGTGTTCTAGTACTAGTGAATAATGAAAACTAGGAACCTCAGTGTATCACTAAATCTAAAAAGTTCAATATTTAGCGGAAAAAAAAGAAAATCTTTTAATTGCGAGACATAATTTCTGGCCTGTTTGGTCAGTAATTACGATTGATTTTTATAGCTCCAAATACAGATTCAATGAAATCTACGTTTTCTGATATATCACCTTTGTCACATTCTGCTTTCAAATTTCAAAATATGGATTTGACATAATTTCAACTTTATGGGGCTTGCCTCTAGATGTTATGACATGCATATAAAATGACTGTAACTGAAGCTTAATATGCATTAGACCAACTCATAAAGGCTGACAGATACCCAATAATTTTGAAAACAATGATAAAGCAGTTACTTAATGCATTTAAGAGTTCACACAGTTTCAGGCCATAAGTAAAATTTTACAACTTAAGTTTTTGACTTTTGTAGTTTCACTAAGAGTTATATTTTTATTAAATAATTTACATAATAGTACTTAAATTAGTTACGTCAAATAATAGCGTATGCCTAAGCTTTATTTATTGAAGTAGTTACCAAAATTAGTCGTAAAACACTTTATATGTTTATTAAATTAATGCTTAAAATGGCACATCACATGTTAAGACGTGTGAATGTGTATATGACCGTACGTGAACTGTGATTGAAATAATAATAAATGGAAAAAATATTGAGTTTTATTTTTAAAAATACATACCTTAAAACTTCTTAACTTATATCCCAAGAATAAAAACGTCGATAACAAAATTGTTTTATTTTGCTTTGCCATTTAAAATTAAGTTATTTTTATTTTGTTCCAGGATTTTCGAAAAATTAATAATATATATGTATCCTTACGTTAGGCCAGGTCTCCACGAAAAGGAGATGTTTTTTAAACAACCAATAGGCCGGTCTCCACGAAAGCTCCACTCCTTTCTATTAATTTCTGTTAGTTGCTTAAAAAACATCTCTCCGCTCTTCTCATCTTCCCTTTTGTGGAGTCCCGGCCCTACTGTAAATATTCATCTATAGCGTTACTTCTAGAGACTGTGAATAACTATCTGCATGGTTTAGTAAAATTTCTATCTTGTCCATAGAAATCTTATAAAGCTTTGAAAGCCATCAAGAGAAAATCACAGAAACATTAGCCAATTAATGACTTATTACGACATGAGGTGATTAATATTACGATCAGAAAAATGAAAGCCTTCTTAAAATGTAAAATACTAATAATTTATTGAATAAATAACTTAACAAAATAGTTCTCAAATTAAAGCATAGACTGCCGTAAACGTCAAGGCTTCGTCAAGATTTTTCCTTCTTTTTGATTTGGCAGCGCTTAAAGTTAAGCATTGGGTGAAAGAATATCATCAGCGTTTAGTGTAGCGAAAGCGTGGTCTGCTAGAGGCTTCAAGAAGTCGTGCAGAGCTTCCTCCATTGGCGTTTGCAGTTCGTGAGCTAGCTTCTTCCAGTTTTCGTTGAGGAACTTGTTCATCGCGTGACCTGGTATCGAAATTGAATGTTAAATGGGTTCTTTAGAAGTCTTTTTCATAGTGAGAGCGTTATTCACTGCTTGATCAGAAGGCCGTGGGTTCGGATTCCATAGAAAATAAATTTCACATAAATAGGAGATTTCTAAAAGCCTGTTAGTGTTATCAAACTAATGTCACAAATAACACGGTAATTACTACGTAGTAAGTACGCCAGCCACCAGCTTTTGAGAATCCTTCGAATCTCATTTCTTTATTAAAATAACGTGTTAAGAAATAGTAGTTATCATTCATAATTCATCAATCATCATCAATAACCGAAAGCAGACCTATAATAACTATGAAATGATGATAACATTGATTCACATAAGAAGCAGTGTCAATTTTTAGCATATCTTTTTAGGGTTCCGTAACCAAATGGCAAAAAACGGAACACTTATAGATTCGTAAAGTGTATCTATTTGTCCGTCCATATGTCACACCCTTTTATTTCCAAAACTATGAGCACTAGACTTTTGAATCTTTGTAAGTACCTATATGTATTCTGTGAACCGCTATGACAAGAAACTTAAAAATAAATTAATATATTTTGGGGTACCCATACATTGAACTGGACTTCAAAAAACATTTTTTTATTAACGAAAGCAATTTACCCAAATCATTGTTGCCTCCGAACAAATTCTCCAGGTCCATTGAGGCATCGCCCATGTGGAATTTGACGTCCAGGTGTTTGCAGGTGAGCGAGTCCACGTCGTCGTCGTGGTGCTGACGGCCTAGGACTATCGTTACCAAGGCGTTTATGTCACCTGGGGATTTTTAATTAAATATGCATCAATAGTATCAAATGATAAGACCGATATTAAATACCAGGCTTTTTTTTACAAACTGTACAGGTTGGTCAGGACCATANGAGGAAAACATCGCCAAGAAACCTGCGCACGCCTTCGAAGAGATTCAAAGGTTGTGCGTATAGTCAGCTAATCCACACTGGGCCCACGTGGCCGACTAAGGCCTATACACTCAGTATACATCCTTTACGGCTCGTGCCCCACGAATTCCTATTTGAAAAGGCCGGCAACGCATTTCAGTGCCCGGAGGGCAATGTACATGGACGGCGCTTCATTTACCATCAGATGAGCTGTTTGCTCGTTTACCCCCAGCATAAAAAGCACCATAAGTAATGAGTAATATTGGAAATCAAATCTCTATACTTACTGTACTTCTTTGACCCTCATTTTGGAGGGTCCGCGCACAGTGACGTCAGAGTAAGACGATGTGACGTGGATGGGTCCAGTAGACTGTTGTACTGACAGCGCTGGTACTACCAGAGGCTCACATGGTGGTACTCCGTACTCTGGCACTCCTGTAGGAAACATCAATTGTAATCATATTTATTTACTTATTTATTTTCACAGTTTTAAAAGGCACTATCCCTTCTCTTTAACCTATTGCAGTCCACTGCTAGACATAGGTTTCCCCTATTTTGCGCCAGATATATCCTCCGCTTTCCTCATCCAGCCTCCACCAGCGACCTTTCGCATGTCGTCGGTCCATCGGGCCGGGTGGAGTCTCACGCTACGATTGCCAAACCGTGGTTTCTTCTCTTCTAATTTTTTTTTACCAAAACGCACTTTTATTGGTCGGTTCTCATTGTTTATCATTTAAAGTGACATTTATGTCACTTTAAATCAACAGTGTCTGGCAAATCAATGGCAATAATGCACGCAAATGTTTGTACGGAGATTGAACCTAAGTAACCCTTAGGTAGTAGTCGGCACTGCACTAGGATCGTATACCATACAAAATGGTACGAAATTCATTTTTTTTATCATTTAAAGGCAGACATTTGATTGCCATCTCACCTGATGGTAAGTGATGATGCGGCCTAGGATAAATCATGCCTGCCTAAAAACAGCCTATGACATGGCGTAAAAAATAGATTACTTAAACCGATTCTTCTACAAAAAACTTGAAGACATCTACAAAAAATCAAGAAGATTACAAACCTGTAGCTAATCTGGGTATATAGGTATTGAGGGCATCTCGCAAACACCGGCCCAAGGCTTTCTCCTCACGTGGGCAAACGAACCCTCCGACTGTGAAAATAGAGTGCATAATATTATGGTCAATCATACATAATCATTGCATACACTTTGTCAAATTGCGATAGCCATTCACATAGGTATAATTTGCTTGTCATTTTCGTTGGTATTCGATGAATGCTTTATTTGAATTAGCATATTACAAAATTGAATATGCATTAGTTTGACGCGTTATATGCCAGAAATCTAGACACCATAGAAAATCTATTGTTTTTGAAAGAAAGAAAAAAAGAAAGACAGAAAAAAATCTTTATTCAAATAAATCTGTTACAGATACTTTTGAATCGTCAAGTGTTATTATTATCATATTTTTTGTGACTCTACCACCGGTTTTTGAGTACTAAAGTTACAAAAATTAGAAAAATAGATAATAATAATAAATATCCATAAACAATCACACAGTGCTATCTAGCCCTTATATTAGCGAGGCGCTTGCTCGTTACATACCAACTTAACTCCTGATAAACATATTTTGGTACATACTTTTTTTTGTAAATACATACATAAAAACGCCTTGACCAAATTAGGTAATAGACTTTCATTAATGGCAGATTTCAAGATATAGGACTTTAATACGACCGGCAAGTAGGCGGACACTTGCATTTGCCAAAGTTTTAACAACGTATATTATAAAAACCATGTACATTATTCTGTACCTAAATATGACAAAAGCCCTGTAAAGTAATTATTGAAAGAAGGAACTGCACGAGTTTCTTGTCGGATTGTATATTTTAAATTAAAACCTACTTTCATTTGTGCTGTATTTTGCATCAATACTCGTACATTAAGATATTTTTTATTTAAATATTCTGAATTTCAATATATTAAATTTACTTACAATTAATGAAACCTTTTTGTGATCCCCCGCACACACACGTCACTACACCAAAAAACAATATAAAACTCCACATGTTTACACCAAGAGATTTTCAAAAGAACAGAAGTTTTCATAAGTTTATATCATATAAATATCATTGCGCACGTGATGATACGTATTACAATTATCTCGTTATTAATCACAGATGAATCAAGTTTATTACTTAATAATTGTAACAGATGAAATCATTAAAGATAAATATCAAAGTATTTGTACAGTCTGTGACAATTTAAAGATAACGACCCATGTGGTGCAATATTTTGAAAAGCCGCTTGTATACAAAACAATCTATCCCGTGTTCTGCACGAAGTTTAAATTTTTGTGTGCATGAACATAACCGTTCGAGGTTACTTATCATACCTTCCAATCAGTGTCGTTCACAGAGATTATGACTAGCAAAGTGAGTGACATTAATCGAAAAACCATAATTTACATTTTTATTAAATTGAGTGCTGTTAATGACAGCAGATCGCTGATGGTTTAGAGTCTGTATAGAAAATGGGCGACTAAGTAGAATATTTTAATATGTTGGTGATTTTCCGGTTTGTCTGTACGCACAGGGTATGCGCTGCTTATTTGCATATATGAAATGAAATGAAAAGTGTTTATTCAGTTTAGGTCCTTACAGAACACTTATGAATGTCAAATGAAGCTACCACTGGTTCCGACGGCAGTTTTCCACTCAGAAGAATCCAGCAAGAAACTCAGTAGTCACTCTTTAAAAAAAAGTGTTTTGTACAGAATCATATTATTTGTTATCACAATAATTATATAAAGCAAATTATATTCACAATTTTTATCATATTCAGTATTGGTAAAAATATAATAATCTACAAAAGTATTATTAAGCAGTTAAAGTATTACATAAATCTAAATAGATGATAACAAAAAAAACAAAAGTAGTGCAAGCCTGGAGATCAACGTGTCCATATGAAGTGCTCGCTTTTGTCATAAAACTCATAAATCATACTTTCAATGCATTTAAGTTTCAGCGCTTAAAACTATCAGTAATTGCTTCCTAATGCAGATTCCATTTTAAAACTAGCTAAAATAATATGCCAAAGTGCAAACTGGTGTTATTAAATAATACCCAGCGATGCTGTTACCGATGAATTACACATAAAGGCTGACAATGCAATCGGCTGCACCTTAATATTACGCGCGTAATCGTAGTTTGTCGACCCAGCGTTTGCAAATGGCATTCTCAACTCTAAAATGATACAAATACAGTCTCTTTTCGTATTCTTTAGTTTTGTTTGCAATGTTGCAAGACTTGCAATCGTCACAGGCCTGCGGTTGCGTTACGTCACATTCTTAGTAACAAGCGACAAGAAGAATGTTAGTGAATTATAATGAATTAGGTTTTTTATATATGACCACATTTTTGGCCTTGACCTGGATATATGGAGATGATGTTGCAAATAAAACATGCGTTAGCCATGCGTTTGACGCTATAATTCTTATATTTTAAACAGACTTAAAATACTACTCGTTTACTGTATACTAGACCAGATGAAATTCAATGGGTGAGAGGCTGATCCTCTCGGAGGAGAGCGTCGGTGGATCAATTGTAGGGACTGTCACCGTCCGATCGGGAGAGCGCAGGTTCAAATCCCGCCACGTACCAATGTGTTTTCAAATTATATGTACGTTTTATCCGACGCTCTGACGGTAAAGGAAAACATCGTGAGGAAACCTGCGCACGCCTGCGAAGTCATTCAAAGGTTGTGCGTGAAGTCGGCCAATCCGCATTGGGCCCGCGTGGACGTAAGGCCTATACACCCTATACAGGCTCGTGCCCCTCGGTGGGGACGTTAATGAGCTGATGATGATGAGACCGGGTCACATTCAATGTATGAGAGGATCAGAAAAGTAAGACCGTGGTATTCTTTATGATCCAGTGCGCTATGTCGGATTTACTATCTCTTTCGATCTTCGACAGGTTGCACCACGGACAGTTGTGGTTAACTTTTTTTATGATATATTTTTTTACTTTGATGATAATATGCAGTTTGACTGAAAACTCAACTGAGTTACATTTTTCTCTGCCGTCACGCAAGACATTATTTCATACTTACAACATAGAAAACAAAAGTTGAAATGAAAGGCATAGTCAAATTCTCATTAAAATAATTTATTTATAATCCGTTCGCTTAAGAAATATCGCTAGTGGAGGCTGGATGATAAAAGTCGGTATCTGGTACAGAATAAGAGAGACCTATGTTATCCAGCAGTGGACTGGAAGGTTCAGCCTATCACAGTCCACTGCTTGCACTTCTCAAAAATATTTATAATTCATATTACATTGAAAATAAATTAAATAACAATATTACAATTACGATATTATTTAAAACGTATAGCCGAATATACAGGTGACAGGCGAGTAGATGCCTTTCTTGGTCAACGTTTAAGTTTGGCTATACAACGCGGGAATGTTGCCAGCCTTATGGGTACTATGTCACAGACTAGGGACAGTGATCTGGGACACCTTTTTACGTTTTGTAGGTTTCTTAGTTTTCATTAGTGTACTTAATATTTATTTTTAAACGTTTCAATTATTTTATTCATTAATAACAATATTTAATGATTAATTTAATATTTCACACTAGTCTATAACATATACACGTAATCTAAAGTTAAAAAAAATAACGATTATCTTACCTCAATGTTCACATATAATCTACAATAAATATACTAAATCTAAGGGAAATAAATACATTTATAAAGGTGATTAGTTGGGGAACACCATGTCTGAGGGTACGTGCTTCAGGAATTTGTTGGCAACGTCCTCCAATACCATGGCTAGGGAAGTCTCCACGGCCGGCTGTATTTCCTTCACTATATCCTCGGAGTGCATCGCTGCAATGTGGTCTGTAATCATTTCTGTAAGCAAACATTGCCATATTATTATATGAGAACATTAACATTAAATTGCCATAATATGAGACAATTAGATAAACAATAAACTAGAAGAAATATCAACCAAAAAATGTCCGAGCCGCTTGACACATACGACTTATAGTTATTTTTATACGTACAATTATTCATTAAAATGTTTACCTTAACTTATTAAAAGGGACGAAATCAAAAGCACGAGCATACTTCTGTCAGTGTGACATGAAGCAAGTAACGTGATTATGACACATTTTGAATGAGATTGTGCATGTAGTTAATTTGTTGATTTTTCATAGACATTAACAAATTGAACGCCATGGCGGTCACCGTGTGTCAAATAAACAATTGAATTTCTATCGTATCTGGTTTTCCGGCCGTCAAGTGTTAAGAATCATATAGGTATTGACTACAAGTTTCGTGTAATGGTTGAGAAGTCGGCTATTTCCTTCAAGGTTCCGGGTTCCATGGCCGGACAGTACACATTTTTTATGCATGTCTGTTTAATTGGTCTACGTGCTTATATGTATAAAAAAGTATGTAAATATGTTAACTAATTGTTTAGTCATTGTTTAGTACACGCTACTTATTTAAACTAGTAAATGTCGGTCGATATTTATTTTATTATAAAAATAATAATACATAAAGTGCATACCCATTTCGCCAGTGGTGGAATGCGCGTCATCGAGACTTGCTTTGAGGTCGCCGGCGCATCGCAAATGCACTGTCGCGTCTCTGATCAGCATGCGCTTATGCACCCGGGCACCAAGCGCCACAATTGATGCAGTGCAACTTGCTGGAACATCAACATTGAAGACGAATGTGGTGTAATGGCTAAGAAGTCGGTTACTACGAGTCTATAACGCAGCTTTCATATCATAGGGGGCACAATTCGAAAAACATGATTTTTGGGAAAACGCGTTTGAAGATTCTTGGTCCCTTCTGTTCTCACAAAACTGTACTCTACTTTTAACATTACACTTATTAAATAGCCTAATTAACGAAAGTTATGTTCAACAGTCGTGTCATGCCACAACCGATATGCGTCCGTCTCGAGGTTGTGCAGGAGTATATCTACCTGGGCCAAACCATCCAACTTGGCCGGCATAACTTCGAGAGGGAGACTAGTAGGAGGATTCAGTTGGGCTGGGCGGCATTCGGTAAGCTACGTCATGTTCTAACGTCAACTATTCCGCAATGCTTAAAGACAAAAGTCTTTGAGCAATGCGTCCTACCCGTGCTAACATACGCAGCTGAGATGATGAGATGGACACTGACTGCGGGATTTAAGTCGTAAGAGAACTAAAGTTACCGACATAGCCCGCCGGATCAGCAAGTTGAAGTGGCAGTGGGCTGGTCACGTATGTCGCAGAACCGATGGTCGTTGGAGCAGACGAGTTCTGGAGTGGAGACCGCGTCTTGGCAAGCGTAGAGTAGGACGCCCTCCGACCCGATGGACCGACGACTTGCGAAAGGTCGCTGGTGGAAGCTGGATGAGAAAGGCGGAGGGCCGGGATGTCTGGCGCAAAATGGGGGAGACCTATGACCAGCAGTGGACTGCAATAGGTTGAAGAAAAAGAGAGAGAGATAGCCTAATTATAATCAATTTCATTGGGGAATAATCGTTTCTTTTTTGTTATCGTCCTCAGAATTTAACGTCCCACTGCAGAGCACAAAGAGCCTTCCTGTAACGCACAGCTATGCGATGGGGGGTTGGGTTGTAACACGCGGGCCCAATTTGTTGGTAAAAAATAAATTTATATTTAAAGTAATATCAATAAAATTATAAATATTTTTGCTATATCCTTACAAAAGTTGGCTGAGAGTTTCCCAGAGGACTCCACCGGCAGCATTTGGAATTCCCCAAGCACCACGTAATCGCTGGTCATCTCTAGTCGGGGAAGGCTGATGTTTGCTGTCACTTTAAGGTCATCCGGGAACACACTACAAACACGTTATATGATTTACATCAAAAAGTTATCATCGTAGCATTGCGCTCATTCGCAATTCTTAGAAGAGGTACAGTACTAAATCATTTTTTTAATCGGCCAAGTGCGAGTCGGACTCACCCGCGAAGGATTCAGCAGCAGCAAATAACATAAAATATTATAATTCCTATTTACTTAGGCACCTACTACTATGAGAAAATAGTGGTTCACCGTTTATGAGATTTAAAAAAACTACAAACCAGATATCGTTCTAAATAAATTTCGTTGTTAGATTGCATGGGAAACCCCAAAATATATAATTTATTTCCATGTTTCTGCTCAAAATTTTATAGCGATTCACAGAATGTATTGTTTGAAAAGCGTAGGTTTTCGGAGAATAAAGGGTGTGACATACGGACGGACAGATAGTCGGACGTGACTAATCTATAGGGGATCCGTTTTTCTGCCACTTGGCTCGGAACCCTAACAATACATTTTTTTAAATAGAGGCAATGGGTTCAAATCTAATAGAAGTCATTGGGCATACAAACAAAGGGAGCGTTAAAGTATTAGGTACGTAACGCAATTTTTGAATATTTCAGATCTATGCTACGCATGCGCTCCTTTTAACCGCACGTGACAATTCTAAACTCCGGATCTCTCCGCCGATAGAGAGGTGTTTTGCCATAATCCCTATTTAGCAGGTGGATTATTGATAGAAGTAGGTATCATATAAAAAGAGGTACCCGTGCTCTGATTAATATTTTACGAGTATCCTTAAACTGTCTCTTATGCACCAAGGGTAAGAGTGGGGGTGATGTCTATTGATTATTTTAAAAACTACCTGTTCCCCGCGGTAGTACCCGAGATATTATAATAACAAGCGACACGCGGTCCCCGCGCGGTACAAGGTTGGCTTATTTTTCTAAGATAAAAAGAATTTTTTTAAATAAACGCAGCCTATGTTATTCCTTATTACATCGGCTACCTGCCAAAAAGTCCCCTCCAAATCTATCCAACCGTTTCAGAGATAACCCGGAACAAACAGACAGACAGACCGAGAGTCAGTCAGAAACTTTAATAATTGTTATTTTGGCATATGTACCGCATCTATATTCATATACATGAAAAGGATCAATATTATTTCAATATTACAACAGACACTCTGATTTTATGTAAATTTAATTGATATTTATTTTAAATAAATTACTTACTCCAAATTGTTGAAAGTGTAATTGGTTAGTCCTTTTATCATGATATCGGTGAGCCAGGCGTCGTATTTGAAACCGTTCTTGGGCATGTTGTGCTGTCGGAGGCGTATGCTGGGCACCTTCAAGGGTTCTAATGACTGCACGCCCAGCGCTGGCACCCCCTGCGCCAGCAAATGTCTGGTCTTCTCTGCTACGTTTCTGATGCAGTCAGCGACGTTGGGATCGCTGTAGTGGCACGTGTCAGTAGTCCCTGGAGCTATTTTTAATGTTAATAAAATTTGTCGTTTCATCATTTCTTTAAAAATGAATTATAATTCATTTACTCATATATGAGTAACATGAAAATCTTAAGCTATTATTAATTGAATTTAATACGTAATAGAAAATGCTGCTGAACAATATTGTCCCCCAATGGTTATTATTGAGGAGTTTTGGACAGTAAGTTGCCAAGTGAGATGGTCGCCCTATGCTTGTACGCCTTCCGGCCAGTGTTGCAACCTTAGTTTATGGATGGGGCTGATGGAAAAGTTAAAAATTGTGTAATAAATTTATGCGATAAGAAAAAACAACGGCATTTGAAACAGCGAAAACGTTGATGTTTGCATGGAAAAACTTCACATTATGGCTATATTTTCGAGACTATGAAAAAGGTCTAGATAGCCCTTAGCACCTATAGTAAAAAGTGTTAGATCTAGCCCCAACAGGGCTAACATTGCATTCAGCCGGATACCATAATCCAAATAATTTTAGGATCTGTTACATTACATGCATTAGCTGTGTTTGTTAATTAGTAATAATATCTGTCTTATGAGCACAGCATTCGGTTTAGATTGATATGGGACCCGGGTCGTGGGTTCGGTTCCCGCGGGAAAAGTCATTTTGTGTGATTTTCTTTTGTGTGAGTTAGGTAAGGACATTGCAGACTGAATCACCTGATTGTCCAAAACGAAAGATGATTCCGTGCTACGGAGGGCACGTTAAGCCCGGTCCCGGCTGCAATCTTAGAATAGTTCATCATCAGCTCATTTAAACTTACCCACCAAGGGGCACGAGCCTACCCGTATAGGATGTTTAGGCCTTGGTCGTCCACGCGGGCCCAGTGCGATTTGGACGACTTCAAGAACAACCTTTAAATCTCTTCGCAGGCGTGCGCAGATTTCCTCACGATGTTTTCCTTCACCGTAAGAGCGTCGGATAACGTACATATAATTTCGAAAATACATTGGTGCGTGTCGGATTTGAACATCAGCCCTCCCGGTAGGAGGACAACAGTCCACACCATTACAGCTACCGACGCTCTATATATTAGAATGGTTAACACCTATAAATCTGTATTAATAATAATAAATACAGGACTGACCAATAAACCTATTTAGATCTCACTTCCTCTGTCGTTGAAGTCAACAACCAAGGCATATATCATACTATTAAAAATGGGTCACAATTATGTTTATTGGGGGAGGCCTATGTTCAGCAGTGGACATTATGTGGCTGAAATGATGATGATGATGGCATTTATGTTCGCTAGAATAATAAATTTGCACACTAAAACTACATACCGGCATGATGCTCGCCACTCTCAGAACTGTTGTTTGGGACCCTTCTGCCCAAAGCACCAACACACAAACAAACAAATAAAATAGTCGAAGTAAACATTTTTCTTGTATATTAACTGCAGTTAAGGTAACCCGTGTAAGATGTCAGATAAAGTGTAGAGCCTTTATAAAAGGGTTGGACTAGTCTGTATAGACCATATGTGGTGCACGAGGTTATTCAGACCTTAGGATAACGTATATTATGTTAAATGCATCCATTAATGCATACTTGGATTATTTTTACACCTCATCGTCGCACGCGGAAAATGCTCACCATCAGTGTCATGGTCGCTTCTCGAAACGGTATTTTTATTTATTTCTTATAATGCATTATTTAGGTACTGTTGTGGAATTTACACTATTATTAAACTAGTAATAATCTGCATTTTTATTGGTAAACAGTACACACTTTATTATTATTTAATCATCTAATATATTTTTAAATAGGCTCAAATTTGTTTAACGTTTTATCTAGAGGCTGTAGTTAGGTCCTTTCTGTACGTGATAAGATCCAAAATGAGGATAGAAAGAAGGAAAAGAAGAAAAAAAAAGGAAAAGAAGTCATTCGGGGATTAGCCTTCGTTCAGTAGGTAATTAAGGCTGCAATGATGATGATGTTTTTTTTCAAATTATAGAGAGAAGTAAAAAATACCTAGTCTATCGATAAAGCTCATAATAGGCTAACATAGTGTTTCTAGAAACTTGAAAATGTTCATGTGTTATATAACCACCAGTTCACGGGTTTCCAGAGTAGCTCGTTTGCTTTCTTAACCACAAAAGGCACTATTTACAAAAAAAGCGATGAATACGTAAAATTTAAGCTACTAGTTACATGGTGAACTTAAGTAAAGATAACATATAGTTGAAAAGGGGCCAACATAATCAAGTAGTTTTGTTTTGTATGAACATGTTAAGTATTACAAATCGAATATTTGATTAGGATTAATATAGCGGTTCGTCTGCGTTTCCTAATCTATGCATTATGTTCTAACTTGTATTTTGTGACGATTGAACATTTCACAAAATAGTATTCTTATTTTGTTATTATCTTGTATGTAAACTTTATCTCTTCAACCTATCGCAGTCCAGCCAGATATCCCGGTCCTCCGCTTCCTCATCCAGCCTCCACCAGCGACCCTTCGCAAGTCGTCGGTCCGTCGGGCCGGAAGGCGTCCTACGCAACGCTTGCCAAGACGCGGTCCTTAAGGAAGGAAGAGGTTAACCTTTATGTAACTTAATGTACCCTTTACTACAATAATATGAAAAGAAATAGTACTTTTAGTTTTATAAAAGTTTTTCTTTAAATTCATATGGGTAAAAAACGCGGAAACTCATCCCTTTTACAGTAGTTAGTTTTACAGTAGGTTACATGTTGCCTTAAAGAATTTTAGATCACTAATCTATAAATTCTTTAAGGCAACATGTAACCTACGCGTTTTAAGTTGCTTGGTGTGTATTTTTTGCCAAACACAAAAATTGCGAAGATTTTTCTCTTTTAATGTACAATGCCTGATATTTTTTGTTACCCCAACTTTATATATACCCTTCGTTTATGGATTAGAACGAACCCTGACTTCGTTATTTAATTGATCTGTTGCATTTGACAGTAGGAACAACTGGGTTAAAATTATTCAAAGAAAAACACAAATATAAGTGTAAATTCTATATTAATACTATTATTTACAAACATTTTAATTTTATGCGGACCGAAACAGGTAACAAGATCTTTGGTGTCATTCAAAAATATTAAGTACATATCTAATTAATAATATAATTTTATTCTGTACAATTCAGTATCACAATCGCAATTGACGAGTCATAAGCCTTAATTTAAAAGCTTTTCACTTAAAACTAATTTGTCGTAGGTAAGTACATAAAGTAATTCGATATTTTCTTTTATATCATTTGGCCTTATTTGTTCAATAATATTACCACTGCAATAAACTTTCTATAGTATTGTAATAGCTGGTAGTTAGTGTTAAATTACTAATTGCATAGAACATACAAAATATGGTGTGGAAAAACTTATTCACCTTCAAAGTGCATTGCCATTGTTAATTCAATAAACTCTCTTACGTTATTGTACTTTCAAAAAAATCTGTGCACCATTCTTTTGAACATAATACTTGCACACATTGAACTTAGGAAATAAATCTTAACCTAAAAATAGCACAAGTTTAGAAAATTTCCAATTTAAATTCAACCTCAATAGGAAACACCGAAAACTGTAAATTAAGTAACCTTCTACAGATTGGCATAATGTGCAAAAGCCAAGTAAATTAAAACCTGTCCATATGTGTCATACATCAACGTTTAGTCTACGAGTACTTCTTTCAGCGGTATCGCTCCGAGGACTTTGTTGACGAAAGCCTTGATGACAGCGGCGCTGGTTTCCTCTATCAGCGGGTTCAGAATGTCGAGGACCACCCTTGGGCTGGCGTTGAAGAATGTTGCTGCTGATACCGCTGTAATGTAACAAGTTATTAGTTTGAGTATTTGACGTAGACAAGAAAATTCCTGAAGTTTTCTATTGTGAAACTGTTTAGGCATACACATTTTTACTTTGAACATAGGCGCAAGCAAACCCAAAAACCGCAAACCATTCCGATCCTGAGCGGCCCGCATCTTTTCTCTGCCCGCAACTCTTCGCAAATCATTAGACCAACACAGGACGTCCCACACTACGCTTGCCCAAAATAAAATGATATTTACATATATAGTTCGTTATGAATATAACAGTTAATATTATTGAATTGTTACTCTTTTGAAGCGTCGGTGGCTCAATGGCGTGGTCTGCTGCCCGCCTGCCGGAAGGACTGAGGTTCAAAACCAGCCACGTACCAATGTTCGAATTTTCGAAATCATATGAACGTTATTCGATGCTCTTACGGTGAACGAAAACATCTTGAAGAAACCTGTGCACGCCTTCGAAGCGATTCAAAGGTTATGTATGAATTCGTCCAACCCGCAGTGGGCTCGCGTGAACGACTAAGGCCTAATGCCTTGATCACCCTATACGGGTAGGCTCGTGCCCCTCAGTGGGGACCTCTAATGAGCTGAGATGACACATTAATAGTGGCTACTTTTTATACAGACAACAGGAACGACATCCGGGGATTCAACTATAGATATTGATAAGAAAAGACGTTATAGCGACCAAGGATTTGAATAGGTAGGTACAGATCTTTGCATCAATAGTCGATTGGTGACTATGCCTTTAGGTTGCTTTGCCTCTTAGCCAGCCCGACGAAGCGTGAAATACACTTTCTGGGGCATATTTTGTTGTTGACTTTGGCAATACATTGGTTTGGTAAGTTCCTCTCTTGGCACACCCAATAATTTATACGTGTTTGAAAGTATCTTTGCAACACTTATATTGCAAGATTAACATTTGTGGTCTGCATTTAAATATTTTTTGTCAATCGAATGGTGTGTGTTACTTTTGTTAGCCATTAAATAAATGATTGAATTAAACTTTTCAATGATGAAATGGTTAGTTTCAGCTTGAGCAGTGATTCAAAGTTGAATCTCAGTATAGTTTAGTTCTGCCAAAGAAATGTCAAATCAAGGAATCCAGAAATAACATGTTTCTTTATGTAGTTTATATATTATTTAACCACCGCCGTCGTGGTCTAGTGGGCTCAGTCAGTTTGAAAGGAAACATGAATATGTGCTTTCAATGGCATACTAAACAATGTTAAGCCGTAATTCCTGAGAACTATCTTAGGATGGTAGCAGTAAACACCCACCAATCCGGATTAGGCCCGCGAGGTTACGGCCCAAACTCCCCATGACTTCGCAGTGTGGAAAGGATTGTTCGCTGAAGTGGGCTGTTATAGGCCGATGGTGATGATGGTTTCGCATTAGGCCCGCGTGGTTACGCCCAATCTTCCCATCGATGTTGTTAAGGGGTAAGGAAGTGGTCGTCGAATCGTGACAAGGGAGTAGGAGGGTCTCAAATTTGGTGATGTCACATTTAAAATCTTATATAATCATTATGCTTAAATTATAATAAATTGAAAAAATGTGACGTTACACTAGGGAGGGGTCGAGTCTCTGAAATGTTACCAGCTGTGACATGGAGCGAGGACGGGCAAAATATCATGAAATTTTTGACGTAATTTATGATACCCCTATATTGTATGTGAAAAATAGCCTGGTGATGTCACGTGCTGATGATGAATTCTATAATCTCACCTGCCACAGGTCGCTCGGTATCATCGAAGGCCACTTGTCCATTGTTGATCTTGACTCGAGTCACCACCTTCTCGACCTGGATGTATTCCACTCCATCCTTTTCTACCGGCTTTCCGATGCCCTTGGCTACAACTGTTATGCCGGCTGTAAAGAAAAATAAAGATTTTTATTTCTTATGTTTGACAACCCTTTTGGTGTAATAGTTGAGACACTCCGCTGATACACCTAGCGTTCTAGGTTGGATCCCCGGGTAGAACAAACAATTGTATGCATGAACATTGAACATGTCTTTTTGTGCGTTTCTATGTAAAATATGTATGTATTTTCAAAAATAAAATATCTAAGTATGGTTATCCGTAGTTAAGTACCCATATTAAAGTTTAATGCTTAGTTCGGGGTTAAATGGTGCTGTATTAATATCAGGGGATATTTATTCCAACGCAATATTGATCTGTTAGTAAATGATATCGCGAAGCAAGAACGGTCGCAGTTTCGAAAAAACAACGAAAGGCAAAATAGTTGAGGAAGAAGGTAGCAACAAATGCGCTGCCTATCTTAAAAGGAAAAAGGAAATTAAGCCTTTGATCGCCAGAGATGGCTTAAAGCATCACACATAATAGATTTTCCATTGTGTGGAAGGAAGATTACCAAAAACTCACTCATTACCAGGCGTTAGGTTACCTCACAATATTTTCCGTCACCGTAAGAAAAAATAAAAAATCTTTTATTAGTATCTTATACAGAATTACATTACAATGGCTGGAGTCTCCTTTTGAGTGTAATACCTGTGCAAGGAGACCCCGCTCCTTCTTACAATTTTAAGATACAAAAGTAAGGGCGTCGGATAACCTTCATATAATTTCGGAAATTCGAAAACACATTGGTACGTGGCGGGATATGGACCTGCGGCCTCGCGGTCGGAAGGCAACAGTCCACACCATTGAGCCACCGACACAATCACGGTAATTCACTTGGCGAAACATAATTTCAAGCATTGTTTTACTATTTTGGTTGTGTGATGGTCGAGCCTTCTAATCCGTGCCGTTGATTTTCCCAAAGTATATATACATTTATTTAGTGGGCTATTTTTTTTCGAAATCCATAAGATTCACGGGCCAAATAGTGGCCCGGTCCTTTGAAAGACATGTGATGCCTCACATAGATATTTTGAGTTTGATTTTAAAAACACATATAAGTACTTACTGAAGTTGCCCTTGAGTTTCCCCTTTCCGCTGATATCCAGGGTGAGGAGACGGGAGCCTCGCACATCATAGTCGGCAACCACGGCTAATTTTGGCAGCACTATTCTTATTTCGGCGGCATACTTATTGTTTAAGTTCAGTCTGGAATTAAGGAAAATTCAACATGTATTGTATACTTTCAACATATGCATTTCAGCTTTCACAACATCAGCTGTGTCACAAGCTGAGGTTGGTTCCTATTATCCAACACCACCATAATATTACCTGTTCATTGTTTTGTGTTCTTTTCTGTTTGTACTTTTGTATGTATGTCATAGGGCAATAAATGTTTTTCTTTCTTTTCCTTTTTTCTTTTTCTTTGTATATACTATGTAATTGTAGCAATAGTCATAATGATAAAAGTAATTTAAAAGATTTCTGAGAAGTTAATGCAGCCGATGCTCTCGCGTAATAAAATTCCAATCTAAAAATATTAATAAGCATAATATTATCTTCCGGTCAAGGTGATCACTGCTGAATATAGGCCTTTCAAAGGTCGTCTGTCCAATTTCTAGTGACCGCCCGCTTGTATGGTACGAAACCCTCACGTTTTTTCGTCATTAAGCGGACGGGACGATGGGTATACTTATCTGGTTGTAGGTGATACGCCTCATGATAACAGATGAAGTGTTACGGGATAATTACACTAATAACAGTAATTAGTCATCATCATCATCATCATTACAGCAAATCATCATTACATTAAAATGTCCACTGCTGAACGAAGGCATCCCTTTAATGATTTCCACGCGGGCCGATCCCTAGCAGTTGACATCCATCTGCTATCCGCTATCTTAACCAGGTCATCCATCCATCTGATTGGGGCGGCTACGCTTCGTTTCCTACGTTGGACGCCACTTGAGAACCTTTCCGCCCATCGGCCATCGGTTCTACGCACTATGTGCCCTGCCCATTGCCACTTCAACTTGCTTATCCTTTGAGCTATGTCTATCACCCTAGTTCTCCTACGGATATCCTCATTTCGGCTTCTATCGCGTAGGGAAACACCTAACATAGCCCTCTCCATAGCACGCTGAGCAACCTTGAGCCTGTTCAAGAGGCACTTAGTTAGCGATCACGTTTCGCTTCCGTATGTCATAACTGGCAACACACACTGGTCAAAGACTTTCGTCTTGGGACACTGAGGTATTTTGGACGAAAAGATCTGCCGTAACTTCCCGAGCCCTGCCCATCCTAATTGGATTCGACGAGAAACCTCCTTCTCGAAGTTGGACCTACCCATTTGGACTACCTGTCCCCGGTACACATATTCGTCTACAACTTCGAGGACAGAACTTCCAATTAGTCAATGAAATGAAATGAAAATTGAAATGAAAGAAAAAAATCTTTATTCAATTAAGTCTTTACAAGACACTTTTAAATCGTCAAATTAATAATAAAGTTTAAAGCTAGTTTGAATCTACCACCGGTTCGGAAAGTTGGTTCCACTGAGAAGAGCCCGGCAAGAGACTATGCCGCAATATAATATAATATATAATATGACAAAAGGTGTTAGGTCTTATAAACCCGGTAATTTTACTAGCTACAGTGCCCTCATCCCGAAACACCGAAGTGCAAAACACTCCTTTCTTACGATTTCTGGAACTGCGTAAGAATATATCGTCTACATCGTTGGTTGAATATACAAACAAAATTTGGGTATAAAAATGCAAGCAATAGTTCCATTGCACTATTGCAAATTAGGTTTATATAAAACGAGGTTCAAGAGTACCTACTTCGTTACCACTTAGGATCAAATGTCATTAACGTCATAACTACAAGTTAACTGACGCAAACATTTTTTAGACACGATAGTTAACAAAATGTATGAAAATGATAACAGGTATAATTAACTTTTTACGTAATACACAATGTTTAAAATCAAAAAGACTTCAATTCAGGTTCTTAAAGAAAACTTATAAATGTCTAATGAAGCTTTCTCTGGTTCGGATAATAGTTTTCTACTAATAAGAATCCAGTAAGAAACTCAGTAGTTACCCATTTAGTAATTATTGTTTCTGATCAAAATAATCATAAAAAATCAAAACTGATTCTTAATTATAAATGTTGTCTTTATTAAAGTGAATCTTAAAATAAAGCAAAATAAACCTAAGAATTTAACTCAACGCCCAACCTGAGGGTACAGTTGCAGAACTATAATGACGTACCTAAGTGGTATGTCGCATCAGCCAGATATTTAATAAAGAAATTAAATTAAAAAATATCCACTGACTTCACACAGCACCATCTAGCTTCATATTATGCGAGAAGCTTGTAGTTGAGGTACCAAATAACTAATAAACATACAGATAATGTTTTTTTGTAAATACATACTTATTGAAACACCCATACCATCACAAACATGCATGCACACAAATGTTTGTAATCCCGGGGGATCGAACCCGGAACTCTTGGTAAACTCAAGGACCCCGGGGTCCGGACCCCCAAAATGGGTCGTCAAATAATTTCTATCTACCAAACTATCTCCTATAGGGTATTGATAACACATGTTAAATACACATAGCACACAGTATGTGGTATGTTTTTATTACTTAATGCGTCACGTTATAATGTTATTTAGTATTCAGTCACCATAACTTATTTATGTTCTACTTGACCTTCTTCTGAGTACTACTAGTATTAATAAAAGTTATCATACGCATTGTTTAAAAATACTTCAAGTTCACACTTTCAACCAACTGGAAGTTATCATTTTATCCGCTAAGTGTAAAGTTATTTGTACCTACTACATTAAAGTAATTCCATACTTTAGAATGATAGCCGTTAACCGATCTTCATTGGACCTTTGGATTAAATTTCCCAAGAGCCATGCTGCATGGAAAAGCCTGTGCCTGGCTTTTTACTTAAGGATGATCGATTGATTAATTGATACTAAGATTAACAGAGGCTTAAAATCACGCTTACCCCTCCCTGCATTTCCTTACTCTCACTCGTTAATCATCATCATCTCATTATAATATCCCCACCGAGGTGCACGAGCCTATTCGTACAGGACTTGCTTGGTGGTAAACTCGATACTAATCGTCTAGGTAGGTACCGCAGTGTCAAATATACCGTCCCGTGAAACAGAAGTGTTAAGCACTTTTGTGTTTTGGGCTGAGGGCACTATAGCTAGTGAATTTACCGGATATAAGAGATCTAACACCTGTTGTCCCTGGTGTCGGGGGCAGTGCGACATTGATGGAGAATAATAACTGTCTATCAGTTATTCGTTCTCTTCAATGCCGTTCTGTCATGATCAGGCATATCACTTACTATCACATAAGCGTCTTGACCATCCTGTACACATTGACATAAAAATATCATCATGATCAGCTCCTTAAACGTCCCCACCAAGGGGCACAAGCCTACCCGTACGCGGGTGTATAGCGCCTTAGTCGTCCAAGTGAGCCCAGTGCGGGTTGGACGACTTCACGCACAACCATTGAATCTCAGGTTTCCTCACGATGTTTTCCTACACCGTAAGAGTGTAGTGTAGAGAGAATAACGTACATATATTTTTCGAAAACTCGAAAACACATTGGTACGTGGCGGGATTTAAACCTCAGCCCTCCCGGTAGGAGGGCGACAGTCCATACCATTGAGCCACCGACGCCTAAATAAACATATATGTATATGAAATAAAATCTACTTACTTGAGCTTTTCAACTTTAAAGTTCGACCCTCCGTACGCTATCGCATGCTTGACCGTGGCTTTCAGGCGTAGATTAGGCGCAGTTCTGTCCAGTTTCAGTGTGGGAACAGTGAAAGGTTCCACGGGTGGGATGTTCACCTCTGGGATGCCGGCGTTGAGCTGCGGCCGCATAGCCTCGATCGCGTCGAGCACGCATTTCTCAATTTCCGGATCGCTCCTCTTACATGTGGGGAAATAATCCGCTGGAATGCGAAATATTGAGTTATTCATTTAAAAAATTAAATATTAAGATAAGATAGGATAAAAAATATTTATTGCACATAAGAAAAAAAAGCATACAACACAACAAGAAACAACAAAAAATGAGTACAATGTAGGCGGCCTTATTGCTAAGGTAGCAATTTCTTACAGGCAACCTTTGGATGAAAGAAAAATGCTTTTAGATAAGCGGGCTAGTGCAAAAACATAATCTAATGCATTATTATATAATAATAGTACATAAATAAATACACATTACTACATACATAATTGTAAAATAAACTAATACATAATAAAACAAAATATAACGCAATAAACTAATGGAATAAATTTTAGATTTACATCCATAGAATGTTAGTACGTTAGCAACAATATGTTTTAAGTTAGTGTACAGTGTTAGTAGGCATAAAATAAAATTACTAACACTATTTGACCTGTAACTGTTCTTATCCAATAGCTTTGGATAGGACAGTTAGGTCGGCCAATAATACTACAATATTTAGCTATGAAAACTATTATCTCGGTTTCTTTATGCAAACGAGTCCGGCCTATCAAGGACGGATATAATGACAAAACTCTTCACTACCCCTGTTGGAGCGCAGGTGCCTTGGGATGGCATAGGAATCGATCGGTGTCCTCAGCGATCCCCGCCACACGGTACTTCCTTTCCACAACTGTACGTACCGGACGCGATCCCATTGTTAATACGACCGTATTAGTAGTTTATTGTGTAGTAATTTGTGAAATTAAACTAGTTATAGCCCGCTACATTTGTCATTTCATTCTAATTAGATCCTACTCCAATATAACCTTGATATGTCTCCTATCTTTTACAGTTCATATTTATTTTATATTTAAGGCTCTTTAACCTTGATGCTACTAAATAATATTCATCATCAGCTCATTAAACGTCCCCACCGAGGGGCACGAGCCTACCCGTATAGGGTGATTAGGCCTTAGTCGTCCACGCGGGCCCAGTGCGGATTGAACGACTTCACACACAACCTTCGAATCTCTTCGCAGGCGTGCATGAAGGTTTCCTCACGATGTTTTCCTTCACCGTAAGAGCGTCGGATAACGTACATATATTTTTCGAAAATTCGAAAATACATTGGTACGTGTCGGGATTTGAACCTCAGCCCTCCCGGTAGGAAGGCGACAGTCCACACCACTGAGCCACCGACGCCAACTATGTACTAAATAATATTAATTTTCGTTAAATACATATTTAATGTAAAGGTTGTGGTTACCTCAATAAGACTTTTGTAAACTGATTACTCATATGTGAAGATTTGTAATTAGTATTGTACTCTTATCATATTGTTATTCTTGAATATAGTGTATTTTGAAACAGTAAATCTTTAATAAGATAAATAATTAAATCTAGTAAAGAACCTGGAAGACTTACTGAATGCCTATAATGATACACCAATGTCTAAAATCGGACATACATTGTGTCAGTGCCTTTTAAAGTTAAACTGACGGAAATGCCTTGTCCCACATGCATTTCCTCCACTCTAAAGTACGTATCGTAATAAATAGTGCTGTGGATGCATAATGTATTTAGTATTAGTACAATCAAATCAAATCAGAGCGTCGGTGGCTCAGTGGTGTGGACTGTCGCCTTCCTACCGGGAGGGCTGTGGTTCAAATCCCGACACGTACCAATGAATTTCGAATTTTCAAAAATA
Source organism: Leucinodes orbonalis (assembly GCA_019425675.1). Classification (NCBI taxonomy): domain Eukaryota; kingdom Metazoa; phylum Arthropoda; class Insecta; order Lepidoptera; family Crambidae; genus Leucinodes; species Leucinodes orbonalis. The sequence goes on along the minus strand of PQWD01006671.1, from coordinate 299,566 downwards.
TACGTACGTTATCCGACGCTCATACGGTGAAGGAAAACATCGTGAGGAAACCTTCATGCACGCCTGCGAAGAGATTCGAAGGTTGTGTGTGAAGTCGTCCAATCCGCACTGGGCCCGCGTGGACGACTAAGGCCTAATCACCGTATACGGGTAGGCTCGTGCCCCCTCGGTGGGGACGTTCAATGAGCTGATAATGATGATGACAATCAAATATTACGTTATTTTGTGAAGTGCCTAATGATGGTGAATTTCATAGATTAAATGTCAATAGCTTTTTCTATAGGTAAATGTGCAGGTACTCTATCTTATTAAAACTAGAACCTAGCAACATATTACTAATAATTCTCTCTCTCTAAATTATAAAATAAATTTTACATATACAAGCGAGTATGACAAGTAAAAATTATTTACAAGGTCTACAAGCAGATCCAAGCCACAGCCCTTTAGCTTAATTCGCAGCCTTTCTTTAAATTTACATACGTATATTGGTTGTGAGGTGATCTTTACTATTTAAGGCTTAGTAAGATTTACTCATAAGGATAAACGAGCAAACTCGCCTGTCGGTAAATGATGCCGCCACCTTACTCGTACATTTGCAATACCAGAGGGCATAGAAATGCGTTGAATGACCATTGATACGCTCTAATTTTAAGGCCGCCATGATGTTTTGGGAGTCGCCAGATGAAATGTCTGTTTGTAATGGTCTGGGTGTTTTCTATGTATAATATGTATGTATTTTTATGTATGTTTATCCGTTGTTTAGTACCCGTAATACAAGCTTACCGCTTAACTTGGGACTAGATGGCGCTGTGTGAATGTCAGTAGATATTTATTTATTAAATAACACTAAATCTATAGAAAGACAATTTAACTGAGTTACAATAAAGATGACAATCGGCTATGTGTTCAGAAGATTTCCTATTTTTGTGTGTACCGAGTCAAGGTTCAAATGTATGTACACTAGCTAGCTAAGGCAGAGTAAATCCTTGTATTTAACTCGTTGGCATTATTCTGAAACTATACAGCTGTTTTACAAATATTCACCGGAAGTCGACTTAACACAAAAATACTCAGTGTCATGGTTATATGCGAACCTTCGTTTTTATTTGTGAAAATAAAATCACAAAGCCTTAATTTCCTTGTGTGTTTATCTCTTAACTTAAACGAGGTCGAGTTCCAAATATCAAAACATCTGGTAAAGAAAATATGATTCTAAATGGGGGAGACATTATATTCAAAGGTGGAATGCATTAGTTAAGTGAAAGAGAGATTCAATTATTCAACATATTGCTGAAACTGTTATAATTGTCAATTATGTAAAAAGTTCATTAACAGCCTATAACGTCCAACTGCAGGGACTGGCTTTCCCACATAACACTGCTAATGGTGGTTTGGGCCATGATCCACCACACGGCCCTAATGTTGATTGGTAATACACAAACTGTTACAATATTCTAATGTAATACAAGCATCAACTTGGACCTTTAATGAACCGTCTTATTTCATTTCAAACTCGTACCATGTTTGTAGACTTTGGTGTCACAGATAGCCTAAAGTTTTGAAAGGAATCAACCTTGACAGCAAATCGCTAATGTAATATTCGAATCTATTAAGCCCCGAGACACAATCTATTGCAAATTGCATACAGAAAGGATATGTAAAAACTTGTGACGAAATAGCAGTAAAACCTATTCGTTATAAATAGTTATCGGGTTAATAGTATACTTTCAAATAAAAAAGCTAATGGAAACCGCTAATTGGTAACTTACTTTTTGCACAGGTAAAAACTTCTTATACGAGTACGCCGTATCGTCTCGACTCATATGTCATCGCGGAAAAACAAGAGGAGATTTTACCCAACAATCAATCGAGGATATATTTCCCATGTCTGTAAAAATACTATTCCCTCTCTATCTCTGTAACCTATCACAGTCCACTGTTGGACTCAGGTCTCCCCCATTAAGCGTCAAATATACTTTATGTTAAAAGTGTCAGGACGGTCAGAACGCTCACCTGATGGTAGGTGACACGACTAACCATGACAAAGCGACATTTAAGGAGACCAACAACTGATTTTCCATCAATGCCGCACTGCGCCCGACACCCGAGACGACAGATATTAGGTCTGTTTATACCCAGTAATTTCAGTAGCTACAGTGCCCTCATTCCGAAACATAAAAGTCCAGACCTCCGCTGACGGAGAAAAATACTAAATGAAAAATATATGTAACGTCAACTTGTCCAAACGTGCCTAGAGGATGCTATTTACTACTTTGAAAATGGCATTTTTTGACGTGAAAATTTTTTGCCTTTTATACACAAAAATATGTTTCCAGGCCACGTTAAATGTTTTTATGAGTCCGAATAGTATGTCGGACATCTTAGATCATTTTGTGCAGGTTATAAATACATATTCATATCAAGAATAATATCATTAGTATCTGAAATATCAATTGAAATGATATTATGGCAAAATACGTTTTGTAGATTCTAAATAAAACTTATATTGTCACTGGGCATTGCATGCTGTAAATATTATTATATTATATAATTATATCGGTATATAATAACTATAGAAGGTAAGGTCTAAGGTGATTTCTAAGTATGAACATTTTATATTACTTTGATTATTATACTCCGTAAAACAATTTTGCATTAAGTTCCTTATGTATTGATGTTTATTGTTGAGGTAGTAGAAGTAGTACTAGTATTAGAATAGCTTTTGTTATATTCATTACTAGCTTTTGCCCGCGGCTTCGCTCGCATTAAATTCGGGTTAACACGGTACTTTCATTTATCACTATACATAGAATTTCCCCTCCCTCCAACTTTAAAGGTTTCGGGGTCAATAACAGATTTTTTTTTAGCAAAAAATATGTTATAGTGAGCTAACCTTAAAAGATAGACATATGCTGTCGTGGACTTTTTTGTAGACCTTTAAAAGGAGAACAATACTCTCATACATGACTTTTGTGTAACTTTAACCGGTTACGCAGCGTACGCAGCGGAAGCTCCAAGTATGAAAAAATACCCCCGATTTTGAAACATTTTTCATTACTGCTCCGCTTCTATTACTCGTAGCGTGATGTTATATAGCCTTCCTCGATAAATAAGCTATCTAACACTGAAAGAATTTTTCAAATCGAACCAGTAGTTCCTGAGATTAGCGTGTTCAAACAAACTCTTCAGCTTTATATATTAGTATAGATAAAGAAGATCAATGAGTGAGCCAAAATAATATTTTAATTTTGATCTGCCATAAAGGCAGCAGTGTTCTCTGTAGTGGGACGTTAAATAGGCTGATAATTATCGAATGCTACAATTATTTAGCGTCGGTGGCTCATTGGTATGAACTCTTGCCTTCAATCTGGAGGGTGAATGTCCCGCCACGTACCAATGTATTTTCGAATTTCTAAATTAAATGTACGTTTATCCGACGCTCTTGTGGTGAAGGAAAACATATCGTGAGGAAACCTGCACACAGGCGTGTGAAATACAGAGGTTGTGCGTGAGGTAGGGCAATCCGCACTTGGCCCGTGTGGATGAATGAGGCCTAATGGGTGGGCTCGTGCCCTTCGGTCGGGAAATGATACTGGGCTGATAACGATGACGACTTGATATGATTAAGACTTACATATTGTAATCATGAGATCACTTGAATTATTTAATACTCGTAAATATTATATTAACATCCTAAAATACATTACGATGTCACATATAAAAAAATATGTTAAACGAAGTTTCACATTCAAAACCTCTTTCGTACACCAAACTACGGGCATTTTTTTTATGTCTATGTACGGGACGGACAGTGAGCTCACCTGTTGGTAAGTGATACGTCTGACCATGACAAAAGCATTTTTGAAGGAAATTAATAACAGTAGGTAGTCATTTTGTTCCGTCAACACTGCTCTGCGCCCGTCACCCGAGACGACAGATTTAAGGTCTCTTATACCCGGTAATTTTAGTAGGTACAGTGCCATCATCCCGAAACACAGAAGTGCAAACATACTTTATTCCCGGGATGATATCTATCACTGGCGGTGGTACTTAGACGACTCAGTACCGAGACTACCACCAAGTTAAGTCGAAAAGGCTAATAAATCATCTAACTTATTGTTTATTACAACAAAACGGAATAAAAAGAAACTTGCTGTCCCAAATCTTAGACTAAGTAAAGTGGGGAATTCATTCGTTGAAAGAGGCATAAATTCTTTAATAAGATACCACAAAGTCTTGCTGAATTGCCCTTTCACCAGTTTATTATTAGAGATTGAAAAAGCCCTCATGAAGAAAGGTAATAAATAAACAATACACGAATATTTATCCGATAAAGATGAGTCTTGCACAAAGTGTCCCAGTTACAAAATCTTTGTAATATATTATTGTAAAGTAACGTGTAGATAAATGACTAAACTCCGTAACCAATGATATAAAAAGTTTAAAAGAGTGTCTTTCAAATTTCTTGCCGGCTGTTTTCGAAGATCCTACTTATTTCGAACCGGTGGTAGAGTCATAAAAAATATAATAATAACAATTGACGATTCCAAAGTATCTGTAACGGATATATTTGAATAAAGTTTTATTTGTTAGGATAATATTATTGAAGTAATTAGTGTTTTGTGCCAAAATTAACTAAAAGTGAATCAAAATTAAAAACTAAAAAAGTTAAATATATATATAGAGAACACGTATGAATGTCCATTTTTCTACCGAATAAGATATGCCTTAAAATTCCTATATTAAATAACTCACGTGTGACTTTCGCCAAAGCGCCGGTCACTAGTATCGCAAACCACAACACTTTCATTGTTTTCTTGCACTGCTACTGTAACGAATAACTGAGGTTAACTCGACTTGCTTGCGTCGATCGCCCGGCGTGGAGTGCGCGCGGTCGCCGAATTCCACCATATTTGTACATCGGAGGGAACGGGGTTTAGTCGGCTTGAGCAACTTCAGGATGCTGTAGTTTTGGCAGGGTATTTTCCTCATCTGAACATTTGACAAATTAAACTTAAATTTTAAGTTTAAAAAGTTTTAAATTTTTCTTTTAATTTTGACCTAGGTCAAGGATAAAGTCAAATTAAAAGAAAACCTAATCAATCCCAAATAAGCAACTGTCGTATAATCATCATCATCATCAGTTCATTAAACGTCTCCACCGAGGGGCACGAGTCAACCCGTATCCCTTGAATCTCTTCGCAGGCGTGCGCAGGTTTCATCAGGATGGTTTCCTTCACCGTAAGAGCGTCGGTTAAACATACATACGGTTTCGGAAATTCGAAAAGTCTTGGGTACGTGACGGGATTAGAAACTGCATCCAGAACGGAAAGCAACAATCCACACCATTAACCACCACGCTCAAGTCGTAAATAACTTACCTATAATATAGTAAATATATAGTTTTTCATAGCCATCATAAGCAACAGCCTATACCGTCTCACTGCAGGGAATAGGCCTTCCCGCTTAGCATAGCCTCAGAGATTGGGCCGTAAACGCGTGCCTTTGCTAATTGATGGATGTAAACGGCTACTATGCGATGGCATATATGATTTTAGCTGGGACCGACGGCGTATCGTGCCCTCTCCAAAGCACGGAATCATCTTTCTTAAAGGACAATCATGTGATTCCTGCAATCTCCCAATCTATCTAAGAAGATCTGGCAGCTACCTTGGTCAAAGAATTAGTTTAGCGATTTAAAGGGGTAACGCTGCCAGTGTCTTCGGAACTTTACCAAAGGGGGGTTCTTTTAATTATTTTATTTAGTTATTATATTTTTTATTTATATTTTAGTTATAATATTTAATTTTTAAGGTTTTTAGTTGTTAGTATTGATTTATTATTATTATTATTTGTTAATATCTAGGTAGGTATGTAGATACCTAAATCTATACAATTCTAAGAAAGGTAAGTAAAGTAGGTAAATCATTTGTTGGAAGAGGCATAACATTATTTAATGAAATATCACAAAATCTTGCCGAATTGCCTTTTCACCAGTTTAAATTAATGATTAAAAAAAACCTTATAAAAAAGTTACTATACAATAGACGAATATTTATCGAATAGTGGTCTTGCACATAGTGTTCCAGTTACAAAATCTTTTTAATATATTATTGTAAAGTTGTGTAGGTAAATGACAAAACTCAGTAACCACCACTGATATAAAAAGTTAATAAAAGAAACTTAATGTTAAAGTAACTAAGAATCTATTAATTATTCTAAAAAAAACGTCGCGTTGGGGGACCGCTCCTAATTATTTCTTTCTTATCTACGATATTTTTCATATCAAGTTCAGTCCCCCAACGCGACGTTTTTTTTTAGAATTATTAATAGATTCTTAGGTACTTTAACATTAAGTTTCTTTTATTATTTTTACTTTTTAAAGGGAAATTACTTAAGTTCTTGAGTCGGAGGTTTTTTAAATTTTTAATTTCATTTTTATTTCATACTTTTTATAGGTAGGTTAGGTTAAGTTAGATTTTAGTATTTTATAATTTACTTACTACAATTAAGGTCAAGCTCGTTCGCTTTACTTATTAATAACGAGTTTTTTTACTATAAATAGGCTAAAGGTCACATTGTTACTGATTCCAAGTATATTTGCAGTCATTCGGTTACTCTCCCCACTTTCACTCCTCACAACTTTTAAACGGCTCAACCGATTTTCATCAAACATGTCTAAGAACACTCGCACATAAGTCACCTTTAATACAAAAAAATCACTGCATGCGTTCGGGAGTTATGATGCCACAGACAGACAGACACGTCAAACTTATAACACCCCTCTTTTTGCGTCGGGGGTTAAAAAGTGTAACTCGAGTTTAGCTTGCCAGCTCTTCTCGAAGATCCTACTTTTTCCGAACCGGTCACAAAAAATATGATAAAAATAACAATTGATGATTCAAAAGTTTCTGTAACAGATTTATTTGAATAAAGATTATTTTCTTTCTTTCTGACATTCCCTATGTGGTTTTTCCGATTGATTCAAGCCCACGATCCTTGGTGATCCAAGATCTCAAACCAACGCTCAGACATCTAAACCACGGAGGCAGTTATATATGGATTATATATTATTTACAAAAATTTATATATTACTTCTAAAACATGTATGTACTATCCTTATGTTTGTCAAAATCTTAAAAGATTGAGACAAGTTTAAAACATTAAAAATCTTAAAATAAAGAAAATGTCAGCAAAATTTACAGCATCCTGATATTAATCAAGCTGACAGAACCCCATTGCCTCTGATGTACAAATATAGTAGAGCTATGCAAAAACAAAAATTAGTCCATTTCAAGGAGAGCTTGTTATAATATGAGTACCATACTTACATTTTCTGTTATACATACATAACATACATTTAAACACCCAGATATTTACAAACAGACATGTTTATGCAGACATATGTTTGAAAGTACTGCCGGGGGATCGAACCCGGAACCCTTGTAGCCCACATCTCAACCATTAATAATGGTTGAGACGTGGGAGACGTGTGAGAAGAGACCCACCACACGGGTCGTCAAAAAAATGTTGTCTTATTTATGTTTTTAATTGGCTACTTACATAAACTGCTGATAAACTTTTACATAGTTTAACAGACATACTTTGTTTTATGTAATATGACCTTATAAAAAAGTTATTACATATAATCATTGAAGACAACATTCGTAGCATTAATGATTTAAGAATGTCCATAAACACGCAGGCAGCGCATATAGCCTGTAATAATGGATAAACATAGTACTTTTAAACATATGAACAATATTTTGTCATCATCATCATTACAGCCTAATTATGTCCACTGCTGAACGAAGGCCTCTCCTAATGATTTCCACGCGGGCCGATCCCTAGCAGTTGACATCCATCTGCTACCCGCCACCTTTACCAGATCATCCGTCCATCTGGTTGGGGGTCGGCCTACGGTTCGCTTTCCGTTACGCGGACGCCACTCGAGAACCTTTCCGCCCCATCGGCCATTGGTTCTACGCATTATGTGCTCTGCCCACTGCCAATCCTCTGGGCTATGTCGGTCACCCTACTTCTTCTACGGATATCCTCCTAAAATAGCCCTCTCCATAGCACGCTGAGCAACCTTGAGTCTATTCAAGAGGCCCTTAGTGAGCGAACACTATTCGAATATTTTTTGTTGTACCCATCTTTACTATTGACCATAATATCTATATTTAATAGTTCTTCTTAAAGCTAAGTATATAATTTATATGTGATATTTACATTTACAGCTCAAATTCCCAATTTAAACAAGGAGGAAGCATGAGCACACTACTATGTCATTATGACAAATAGCGAGCAACGTGGTTATGAATGAAATTCTGCTCAATTGATGCGATGGGCAGACTTGCCGCGAACAATTTTTGAGAAGTATTGTCCATCTTGTTAGATTATTGTTTATATAAGTAAGCAACAGATAAAATACATAAAAAATCATATATATTAATATATAAATCATATATTAATATATATGATTTTTAAAACTTTCTCTTTTATATTATGAGTGTATAGCGATCAGGACGCTCACCTGATGGTAAGTGATACGCCTGACCATGACGTAGCGGCATTGAGGGAGACCAACAACTGATACAGTTATTATTCATCGTCAATGCCGCACTGCGCCCGACACCCGACAACAGATGTTAGGTCTCTTATACCCGGTAATTTCATTAGCTACAGTGCCCTCATCCCGAAACACAAAAGTGCATAACACTCCTGTTTCACGGGACGATATCAGGCATTGCGGTGGTACCTACCTAGACGACTCAGTATCGAGTACATAAATATTATTTAAATAAGTAGCTGACTTCTAAGCTATTTAACATAAATTATTTAAATAAAGCAACTTTAAGCAATCAAAACAAAATCTTATTTCAGCTGCCTCATTTACCAATGAATATTGATCGTAAATTACTTATATTATGAAAGACATATTATACACAGCACATATGAAACTGTAAAATCCAGACTAGGAAGCTTATTGAAAGGTCTGTGCTACTTCAAACTGGTTTGATTTTTACTTCCTTCACCTTCGAAGGTGGTGTAATTTTACACAATGTTATTTTTATATATATATTTATATTTTATTAGTGACCTAACATCTGTCATCTCGGGTGATACGCGTGGGACAATTATAGTCTCTGTTATAATGGGATGACCCCATTCTCTTCATAGCATACATGGACGTATAAAAAATAAGGATGGAGTCTAATTAACATCAAGTGTGTCAAAATTTGGCCAGTTTTTTATGGAAAACCACAAAATATTACGACATTTGACGCGCATCTGTCAACAAAGCTACAAATAATATTAGGAAAAAAAAAAAGTGCATGGCCTGTGTTCAAAAATAGGAAAATAATCCAGAAATACTTATTATAGTAAAATGAACAATACGATTACATATTTATAGATTAAAACACTAAAATTAGTATAGAAAAAAATTGAATAAAAATTACATCATAGAAAACAGCTGTGACTTCAGGGACACATGTATTAATGACAGTGCGTCCAATAGTCCGTATTTTTATACGTCCATGATAGCATATAAAAAAAACCGAACCCTAGACATTTTGTGTAGCAGCTGGCTTACAGTAAAACGGTCATTAAAATATATTAAATAAAAAATCCAAATACCCAGTAAAACTACTTTCAAGAATTTCCCACATTTGGGTACCTATAAGGGATTTTCCGTTTACAAAAGCCATGAACTGTAAAGTTTAGTTAGCAGCGACGAAGCAAGACAAATTGAATAATAGTCACCGAATGAGTAGTCTTCTATAATCATGGCGTAACCTCTCATCAAAGACCGCGTCCACAATTGTCATTCGTACAGTCTTCTAGCAATTATTGCTCAAGTGACATATAATATGCGACTGTACTTCCATTGTCTACGGAAACAATTATTGGTGAGTCTTCCGAACTTCAAGGTTCTATGATTAGTCTAGCAAATGTATCTACAAGTCTTAGATAAACTATAAACTAACTAGGTGTGCAATCACGAATAAATATCAACCAAAAAATGTCTGAGCCACCTAACACATACGTTGACTTATTGTTATATTTATGTCAAAATTATTCATTAAAACTTTTACCTTAACGCGTCATTAAATTAAAAGCATGAGCATACTACTATGTCAATATGACATGTACCATGGAGGTGAGACTGTGCATTGTATTTGTAAGCTCTTTTTAAATTTCGAACATCCAAATTCCTCAATCACCTCAGTCGAGCGCGAAGCAAACACTGCCGTACCATCCTTTACAGGATCCATTTCGCCGCATTTTCAGACCCCAATTTGAGAACTTTTGGATAATACCAGGACGCTAAAATTTTCGTCATCTAGTAAGATATAACAACCTACTTTAAATCCAAAATTTCAAGTCTGTAGGTCATTTATTTCCAACCTACAGACTTGTAACTTGTCTCTTGTTGGATTGACTTGTCAGATAGACACTCACTCACTCACTCATGATCATCAAAATAGAACTAGTACTTCCCATTAACTCAGAGAGCTGAAATTTAGTACAGAGTTAGGGTTTAATGGCTACATAAAGGGAAAACTATAAAAACTTGGATTATCGAAGATCCTGGTGGTATATATATTGGTGCAATGGTGTCATGGTGCGCCTGGTTTTATATCCTTGTGTACTCTTTAACGGCCAAGTCCCACAACATTAACCATAATAATAAAGTGTTTACGCAAAATAGCAGACAGGTTAGAGGCACGTGGCTTTTAGGCGGGATTTATCACGAAGTGGTGTGGTTTACGATGATTAGGATGAAAGCCCACCACTACTTCCCCTTCTTTATTTTCTTTAGACCTCGGCCTCAAATCCAGCAGGCAGACCCGTTCTTAAAACGAGCAGGTAGATCGCACGCCACCTTAGCGGCCTAATGTTGTATTCGTGGTTGCTTTGTAGAGTTATTTGTTTTAGCCGCTCCATTTGATTTTACGCATAGTGCCGAATTAAAAATTGTATATTTGAATATGTGCCTGAAATCACGATGAAGGCAATAAATTATTATCTAATTGGCAATGACAAGTTAACACGCAACAGATTGAGTTGTGCACGGTTCCATGACCCGTTACATAAAAATGCGCGTGCGCCGGAACGCGCCGGTCTCGCTTGTGTAACCTGCTATGGGTAATCTCACTGTAAACGATTTGAGGGCTAAGTGACGTAAGCACGTTATGGATTTCAATACAGATATTAGATCAGGATTGACAGTGATTATATTTTTTAAATTTATATGTATCTTATGCCTGAAGTCCGTATTCTAAAACGATACTCAAGCGTTGATCTTTACTGACGACCCATTCGGTGTTGCGGTTGAGAGAGTACAAACATTTGTATGCATAAACATGTCTGTTTGTAATGGTCTGGGTGTTTTCTATGTATAATATGTATGTATGTACAAAAAAAATGTACATACGTATATTTATCCGTTGTTTAGTACCCATAATACAGGCTTCACGCTTAATTTGGGGCTTAATGGCGCTATGTGAATGTAGTGGATATTTATTATTATTATTGAAGTAGAGTTAGAAAGGGATTGCGCTTCATACAATAAATAGCAGTATCCCTTTCTAACTTTATTTATGTAAAGATCAAAGCTTGATTCTCGTTACAGGCTTGAGTCTCCGAGAGCCATCTTGAGAAATATGTCTAGTGAAGCTGTGAAGGCCTGCAGAAGTCAACAGCCAAAAGAACCGTTTAAAATGAAACGTAACGGTTTATAAAACCTTTAGTCTGTGGCGGCATTTCCAGGAAACATCTTTGAATTGCGTCACTGCGTCTCTATTCGCTACAGTCGATCGATTATGTCTTGGTGTTATCTAGGTATCTTAATCATCATCCTAAAACGCCCACTGAAGAGTACAGGCCTCCCCTCACACATAGCCATGGGGAGATTGGTTCGTAACCCACCACGCGAGCCCAATGCAGATTGGTGGGTGTCGCCAACTATTATCCTTATATTGTGAACGAAATCGATAGCCTAAAGAACCGGAAGCATGCAATTAAGTACGGAATCCTCTTTGGTTTCTGATAATTTGGTGATTGAACCGCAACATCTTTACCAAACTGGAAAATATTGCGTGAAGAGACTTTCTCAATGGTGGAAAAACCTACGCACGACTTCTAGCGCATAATGTTACTAAAACCAAACTGCCATCGAGCTTGTCTATAGGTTAAGTTTTTAATGTTATGAAGTAATCAGGATGATTAGTTCGCTCACCTGATGGTAAGCGTCACACCTGACCATATTAGAGCAGTATTGAAGAAATAGTCACTAGAAATAGTGATTTTTCCTTGTCAATTTCGCCCTGCGCGCTTCACCCTAGATGACGACGGATGTAAATCTCATAGCCGGTTATTTCTTTAGCTACAGTGCACTCTTCCTGAAACACACAAAAGTGCATAATACTCAAATTTCACGAGACGATATCTGGAACTGCGGTGGTACCTACCTAAACAATCGAGGCTACCAACTAGTACAGTTGTGGGGTTTTAAGAAATCCCACCATAAAAAACTTAGAAGAATAGTTAAAATTAGCTACTGGAATCACCAAGTGGAAATTGCTAAAGACAAAATACATGTCAGATTTAACAAGATCCTGTCTGATCATAATAAATGAAGACGGCATTGAGGTTTGCTATTATCGAAAGTATCATTCGGCATTTGTTATATAGGTTAATATGAGTTATACTCTGTGTGGTAACATCTAGATAATGGTAAATACTGAAGGTGATGACCATAATTTACATAATATTCGTGGGTAAATAAAAGAAAGTAGACAATAAAATTGTGAAGTCTTTGTATATGACCAAGAGTTTAATATTACCTCGAGCAGCTAAAGATTGAGTAAATTCGGTTTAAAAATAACTTAAAGGATATATTTTTATTCATTTTCAATTTACCAATGGCAATTTTACAAACGCTTATTCCTTTTTATATTAACGTTCGTTTATTGCACACCTATTAAAAGGCATATTCCTATCTAAAAGGCAAGCAACGCACCGGTGGCATTTCTGGTGTCACCGTCGTCCCTGGCGGAGGTGAACACTTACCATCAGATGATTGTCTTACTCGTTTGCGCCCTCTATTCAACCTATCGCAGTCCACTGCTGGACATAGGTCTCCCCCATTTTGTGCCAGATATCCCGGTCCTCCGCTTTTCTCATCCAGCCTCTACCAGCGACCTTTCGCTAGCTAACCCAAAACTCCGAAATATTAATTCGCATGTATGTGAATGTGTGTCTGTATATATGTGTACTTATGTGACTAAATATATAAAATATATTAGGTACTTGTCTGTAATATCACTATACAGAAATGTGTGCCTAAAAAGTAATTGTATAATGATTGTACCTACCATAGACATATTATAGGTAGACAGACTGTATATTGAAAGCGTGTCTAATTTTTGTTAGTGTGCAGTTACAGATTTGTATTAGTGTGCGTCACTAGGGATGTGACCTTGGTATCGAACATATTGCTAGAATTAAGCCGGGCGTCGTCGTCGCACCTGCAGAATTAGATGATTATAAATTGTGTTAAAAATAACATGGAGTCAGATACAGCAACGCTGTTAATTTTATCTACAACAAAAATTAAAAATAAAGCGTTACCATAATAAATTTTATACGCAAATATTTTGAAGTTTGGTCTTCCTGGGTTAAAAATTAGATGATGTTGGAACAAATAAAACAAAATATTATTGGTAGGTATTAAATAGACTATATTATATTTTACGGTAAAATAACAAATTTTAAATAACACTCACAAACTCAAACTTAAAAATTATTTTATTTAAAAAATATATACTGAAAGCCTCATTATCATTTTTAAAGACCCATACATACCTACATTGATAACCCACAATAGTGGGTATCATGAAAAAAAAGTTTCAGTTTAAAATATGCGACCTAAAAACATTTTTTTTTCATGTTTTTTTGTTAAAATTATAATGTGGATTACAGAACACAAATATGTTCTTGCAAAATTATAACAATATTTTTATAGTTTTTAAATTTTCTGAGAAAAGTTGATGTGATATTCGGACAAACATACAGACATGACGAATCTATAAGGGTTCTGTTTTTTGCTGTTTGACTACGGAACCCTAAAAAGAAATTAAAAAGTTTATTTATCTAAAGACAAAAATTATTTCTCTAACCAGTTATACAGAAAAGACTCGCATAAAAGGGTCTAAATAGTAAAAATAACTAACAGGTTGATAATATCCAGGATATCCTTCAAAAATGGTTGGTACTGCATCGGATTTCAGTTTTTTTATTGATAAGCCTACGATGAAACAGGATTGCTCAAAATGTTTTGAGCAAAGCCTGGAGTTCTTCGTAGGCTCCCAGTTTTCACGCCTTACACTTTTAACCCATTCTTCTCTGATTTGTGGACATTTCGGGAACCTAAAAATTCAATAATTGTATAAAAGAAACTGTTAAAGAAATACTATCGATGGAATTAAATTCTATGTTGAGTACATCACTATGTAACATCCTTAAATTTTCATGCATAATATTAATTGTTTTAGACGTAATTTCTACAATTAATACAAGCTAATGTATGTCTAACATTATTTAAAGTCTACTACTACATGTTTTTTATCCATAAGTCTCATTACAACTACGTAATATGAATGAAAATGTCGTCAAATATTTACTTATGAAATGATAATTCCGGGTCTTTTACTCCTCCTTTGGTGGTTCTTGAAGAACAATTTACCGCAGAACACGACATTTTTCTACGTTTACTTATTTCTTTTCAAAATATTTATTAAAATTATGACACTTTGTGAAAAATTTGCACGACAGCTCGTAATGTTTTGGCCTCTTTGGAGGCCACTAAATGACACGACGTCAGAGTTGTGAAACGTCTATCAACCGTCTCTTCTACTCGTAACTAGGATTCGTGTGATAGACAAAGATACATGACGTGTATTGCATTACAATGATATAAGAGCGGCAACGTCTTATGACTACATCTAGTACATGCTTAATCTAAGTACCTACAATTTATTTTGACGATTTGCAATAATGTCTTCAGTTACGTCATAGTTTAAAGTTTTTAGCCAATGAAAGATAACTTTCTTGCATTCTAAATGAGTTTTGATATGTATCCTGATATGTATCCAGCCGCCATTTTATTTATCCGGCATTATTCCAGCGCTTCACGACATAACTTGTAGTATGTGCCCCAGGTTCGGCCCAAAGAATAGAACCAGGGCCCATTACCTATCGTAGTACTTTAGACGATCAAAAAAATCCGAAACATTACAGTATTTGCAAAAAAAATAAAATTCGAAGGTTGATACATTGTAATTTTATAGTAAAAAGCCTTATATAACACTTTGCAGCTATTTCTTTAACAGGAACTACGATCATAGTGTTTTTACTCATTGTTAATTATGAAATCAGTACACATTTAAAGTATTACTTCCAAACGACGCCTTCTGAAAGAATTTTTACCACAGACTGTCTCCCGCAAAATGAATTCTTCCGGAAAAACCTTTCCGAGTTCTATTCCGTTTTCCAGACCGTCCAGGGTAATATTACCTTAAGATTTTCTTATGTTTACCTCTGATTGTTTAAGTCCACTATAAGATAATTAATCGGTGTATTCATAGCTTATACGGTTTGCAGGAATTGCAGTAGAATTAATCCATACTAATATAAAAAATGAGTAACTCTAACTGTTATGCTGTCACGCCTAAACGGCTGTACGGCTTTTGATAAAATTAGGTATGGTGATAGGTAACCTGGAGACGGATATAGGCCACTTTTTGGGTACTTCCATTTCCCTATAATGAGAGGTGGAAGTTTATGTATAGAATTTCGAATTTTTTAAGGATGAAAGCTAAAAATTGGTTTGCAAAGTATTTGTCACTAAAAAAAGTCTTGAATTATTATATTTTTTGCGAAATTCGCCCCTTAAATCCTAAAAAAGAAAGATTTTATACAGGACTTAGTAGGTGGTAGACTCGATACTGAGTCATCTAAGTAATACCACCGCAGTGCCAAATAGCGTCCCGTCAAATAAGAGTACTATGCACTTTTGTGTTTCGGGATGACACTACCATTCAGCTAGTGAAACTACTGGGTATAAGAGACCTAAAATAACCTTTTGTCTCAGGTGTCGGGCGCAGTACGGCATTGATGAAGAATAACTGTTTATCAGTTGTTGGTCTCCATCAATGCGCTCTGTCATGGTCAGGTGTATCGCTTACCATCAGGTGAGCGTCCTGACCGTCCTGTTCACTTTGTAACATAAAAAAGTATCAAGGTGGAAAGCTAAAACGATTTAAAGACATATAATATGTACCATCAAAAGAAGCGTCAAAGTCCATGCTTATATTATTGGTATGGTGATAGGTGGTTACCCGGAGGTGGGCATAGGCTGGTTTTCGTCGACCCTCGACTTCGCTTATAAAAATGGGTGTTAGAATATGGTATGGAGCATTCCGCAATCTTTGTGCCGACTATTTGTCACTTACAAAAAAAAGGAAAAAGCAGAAGACGCAGCGTTAAAGAATATATTCTGTTTACGCAACTAGAAAAGGGGAACCGTGTTTACAAGAAAATAATGCGAGCGAAGCCGCGTGCAAAAGCTAGTTAAACATATTTGGGAAATAAAGATTAACTTTGTGTTTCGCACAACAAAAGATTATGAAAAAGTAGTTTCAAAATGATATAATCTTAGACGATTACACGACGGACTGGAATTGTATTGTGCTTTCGCTACTACTTGCGGTGGTATCCGAGACTGTATCCGCTCCAGAAATTTAATTTTTTGGGCTGAGAGTATGTAAGACTTAAAATTATGATCTTAAAAATATCGAACCGTATATGGTTATGACCCATGATCACTTAGATGATTTATTGTTTCTTCTAAAATAATATTAAAATGCGTGCCACGGGCATTTTCAATTATTAAAATATTTTAAAAAAAGACCCTTATGTATTCTGTAAATAAATGACATGAAAGCATCACTTGAAGTCTTTAACATTTCCATCACATAAGACACAAGGACCATAAATTATTAATATAGCAAAGCAAACACTGAATAATTTTTAAGTTTTTAATGTTTACACTTAAACAATATTGCAATAGTTTTAAAGACAGTGAAATAAACTATATTTTCAATATATGTTATTAATTGAAATCAGTACATACTGAAAATTTTAACAGTCTAGTTTTTGATATGATCGAATCAACTTGTGCATAATACAAATACACAAACAAAATGCTCTAAATATAATTAAACTATATTGTATAGTAAATTCATCACAATTGATAAACACTATTTAAATAAGAACAAAAGAAATAAGAAAGACAATGAATAAACACAAAACCAAATATTTAAATAAGAAAAACAAAAAAATAATCAGGTAAAAAAGCAACCCAAGAATGTTATATATAATTTAATTCGAGTAGGTACAAAAATATCATATAGTAAGATAAAAATAAATATTAATGAAAAGATATTACTAAGACTCTTTATAATAAATTAATGTCTTAATACCCTTATAGGGTTATAATATAGTTCAGAGGATAAAGCAATTTCTTCAATAATAATAATAAGATTTTATTATAAAATTACAAAAAGTTTAAAAAATTTGCGACAATGATCATTACAATTTGATGGTTTCTTTCCAGTATTCTCTATAGCTCTGTCGCATTTACGATTTGTAAAAACAATAGTAACCACAACTGATAACAAAAAAATAAGTATGTTTAAATTCAAGTAAGGGAACGTGCACAGCAATGCGTAATAAAAATTGTCATAGAAAAAAGTATATTCGAGTTAAAATATGTTCCGTCATTATGAATTTGATGTAATTTTGTAAATCTTTCGATAGAATAAGATAAAATATTTGAACCACAACGATATATATTATGAAAATATAATGTGCATATTCCCTTTTGTAATTCCACATATTACTATCACATTCGGTTGACCTTACGAATGACCTAAAAAATAATTCTAACACTTATAACAGACATCACAAACTGTACAACTAGCCTTGTCAGGGAAATAGTTCTTTGTATGTAAACTTAGATGTAATCTTATTCGCCATTTCAGTGAAGAGTTCCCCAAGGCTCTTTTCTAGGACCGGACTTATTTCTTGTAAGAAAACCTGGAATAAAATAATATACATAGTAAATAATAATAATGGGTAAAACCAAACTTATAAAAAAAAGTAAAGTGATGGACATATTACTTATATTTTCAACCACAAGGATGTATGTAAGCTTCTCACAAAAAAACTGAGAGCAATACCCATGCAGTACAAACATTCATTTTTTAACCCCCGACGCAAAAAGAGGAGTGTTATAAGTTTGACGTGTCTGTCTGTCTGTCTGTGGCATCATAACTCCCGAACGCATGCAGTGATTTCAATTTAGTTTTTTTTTTTGTATTTAAGGTGACTTATGTGCGAGTGTTCTTAGACATGTTTGATGAAAATCGGTTGAGCCGTTAAAAATTTGTGAGAAGTGAAAGTGGGGAGAGTAACCGATTGACTGCAAATATACTTGGACTCTAATGAAATCTAACTTAACCTAATCTACCTAAAAAGTATGAAATAAAAATTTAATAAAAAAAAAAAAAACCCCGACACAAGAACTTAAGTAATTTCCCTTTAAAAAGTAAAAAATAATAAAAGAAACTTAATGTTAAAGTACCTAAGAATCTATTGATAATTCTATAAAAAAAACGTCGCGTTGGGGGACCGTGACTAATAAAAGAACGTAAAAGCCTAAAGAGGTAACCATCTTATGAAAATATCGTAGATAAGAAAGAAATAATTAGGAGCGGTCCCCGAACGCGACGGTTTTTTTTAGAATTATCAATAGATTCTTAGGTACTTTAACATTAAGTTTCTTTTATTATTTTTTACTTTTTAAAGGGAAATTACTTAAGTTCTTGTGTCGGGGGTTTTTTAAATTTTTAATAGCATATGTATTTCAATTGGTCTGGGTGTTTCTTTGTATCTCCCTTCAATCTATCACACTCTCACTGTGCATAGGTCTACCCTATTGGTACTACGATAGATAAACCGAACCTCCACTTACTCATCCAGTCTCCGCGAGCGAACTTCGTAAATAGTCGTTGGTCCATAGGACCGGATGGCGTAATACCGACAGAAAGGGGAGCTTCTGTGTTTGTTATGTTTGATTTAGAAACAATCGATATGTTTATCTTTTGTTTAGTACCCATAATCCAAGCTTCAAGCTAAAAGTGATGTCTGTAGATATTGATATATGTGTCGGCGCACAAGGAAGATCTGTACTTATCCCTGCGTAAAGCTGAGTGGAAATCTTTTAGTGCCTTCGGCTTCTATTATTAGTTTTTAAGATGTTGTATCTTTATAAATATGTTTTCATCATTTATCATCAACGTATAACGGCCCCCTGGAGTGCACAGACCTTCCTGCACAGCAGAGCACAGGGGAGATTGGGCCGGAACCCACCAAGCAGCCCCAATGTGGATTGATGGGTGTTAATGTCTACCAACCCAAGATTGTAGCCAGGACTAACGGCTTAACGTGCCCTCCGAAGCACGAAATCATATTTTTGGTAAATCAGGTGAATCCGGCCTGTGATATCCTAATCAAACTAGGAAAATTGTACAAAGTGATGTTTGCCCACGGGGTTCAAACCTCCGACCTTCAGTTCACGCAGCCGAACGATGTACTCATTAGAGCACAGAGGCAGTAAAGCTTTATGTGGAAATGAATTATTCATTAGGCCAGTTTTGATCACAAGTGCAAAAAAACTGTTCTGTGCTGTAACATGGCTTTCCCATATTTTCAGGTTATCTTTATTGTTATTACCTGTGAGTTTTCGTTGATGACCCGGTTCGTGGCTGGCCCAAGCACTGGGTCGCCGTCGAACAAGTTGGTGAGGTAAATGGAGGACTGGCCTACGCGCAGGCGCACTCTGAACGGGTCGAACTGTAGATACTCGTCGTCTCCGCGCTTCTCCTTGTGTCCCCTCATGGTCACGTTACACGCGTAGTCCTCTGCAAATGTAAGAATGGAATTGATTTATTGTTTTGACAGCTTATTCTTTTTTCCCAAAGAATGTAAGGGTTATTAAATATTATAGCAGCCAGAATTCCAGACTAAATAGAATATAAATTGTGTCTGTTGGAAATCAGCTGCTGCATTCTATGTTTCGGGATGAGGGCTACAGTTAGCTAGTGAATTTACCGGGTATAAGAGGCCTAACATCTGTCTCGAGTGTCGGGCGCAGTGCCGCGTTGATGGATAAAAATAATTGTCTATCAGTTGTTGGTCTCATCAAGGCCGCTCAGTCATGGTCAGGCGTATCGCCATCAGATGAGTGTCTCGACCGTACTGTATACTTGGTGACATATACAAAAATATCCGTCTCTGGCGGCCGAAGGGTCATATTAAAGGCATCTTACTAGAAGTGGATATTATGGCTGTTGTAATAATAGGGATTTTATGGTTTTCAGTTTCCATCCAAACCTCATGGCTACCAAATTATTGTTTTATAACTCTACTATTTCGATCACTCAGTTAGTTGTTTTAAAGTCTATCCATCGTAAATTCCCTAACGGTATATTAATGTCTGTTTCAGATTAGCCAAATTGTTAAGTTTCCACGTCCAATATTCTTTTTTCTAAAATGACTTTATTGTATTATAGCGGGGTTACCGCCATCTCTTAAAACAGTGTTACAATAATATTATTTCGTTTTTTTCTAGTATAAAAATGCTGACGTATCATTATAACAATACTGTTTTAAGAGATTGCGGTAACCCCCCTGATAGTTTTGAAATTTCGATGATTTAAAATATATGCCGCCACGGTACTGTGTTTGAAAGATTTAAGTAATATTTTTGACTTTTATTTGTATTAACCCATTGAACGCCGAGAATCCAGACACAATAGAAAATCTATTGTATCTGGCACCTTAAAGCGTCCTTGGCGGTCAAAGGGTTAGGAACCCTTTGAATATTTCAATTTGTTTAATTCCGCGTTCAATTTACCTTGATGTACAGTTTTATTGTGCCATGTATTTATAGAATTGTTCCCAAAAACCAATTGTTTTCATATATTCAGCAATTACCTCAATCGAAACCAAGTCATATGTAAACAAACGGAGTTAATGACCAATACTCCATCAGCCGGCACGTTATATAAAGCCTAGTACCAACACGCTGACCGCAATGTCGACAGTGTGATGCCATATGCCCTGCGCGTGACTAGATATAGACTCCCTGATGAATTTAAAACGAATTGTTGCTTTAAAAGAATTTTGACGTACATAAGAGCGTATTGAGCCTTAACTGAATCTTTGAATTCGACATTGAATTGACTTAAATTAATCAACAATCCAATATATCAAAATCCGCCTACTATACATATTTTTTTTAGTTTTCTTTCATTATTTTTGTAAATGTACGTGTATAATTATACTTTATAGATTAGAAATCTAATAATGACGTCACCTGGGTCTGTCAGCATAAAGAAAGAAAGAAAAAAAAATCTTTATTCAAATAAATCTGTTACAGATACTTTTGAATCGTCAATTGTTATTATTATCATATTTTTTGTGACTCTACCACCGGTTCGGAATAAGTAGGATCTTCGAGAAGAGCCGGCAAGAAACTCGAGTTACTTTTTTAATCTTTTTATATCAGTGGTTACAGTTTTGTCATTTACCTACAAATAGCTTTACAATAATTTATTACAAAGATTTTGTAACTGGAACACTAAGTGCAAGACCACACATCTTTATCCGATAAATATTCTTCTATTGTATAGTAACCTTTTTTCATGAGGGTTTTTTTAATCTTTAATTTAAACTGGTGAAAAGCATACCAGGTGTCCCGTAATAAGACTTATTTATTACAACAGCGTATGCTGAGGCCGAGCCCATTTGACCACATATGTGTAAATATTTTTCCCTTTGTTATTTTTTTATTTTCATGTCCAAGACCTTTTTCTCTTTTCCTTTCTGTTATACATAATTATCTTAAAGATATAAACCTGTAACTGTGTGGTCAAATAAATGTTTTCTTTCTTCCTACTGTCTTGCAAAAAATCTTACCCGATTTGATCCTCGTCTTAATTTACTATATATAATATATACTTATTGTAAATATCCTAAATATTGAAAATTCAATGCTATGTTGCACTCGGAGTTAGGAGACATCGAAATATGTTACTAATAAAAAGGACTAAACCATCTAAGTTTGTGGCCTAATGAAATAACAAACTTAAATAAGTTCATTGTCAATAAGGATTGTACCTACTTAAGTAGGATCCGTAAAAAATCCGAGATATCTTCTATATCTCTCTTTATCAATGTTTTTGCCTTGCCCTACGATATAATCCATTTGGACCCACATCATTCATCGTGAAACTTAGATCGCAAAACCCTGAAATAAAAGAAGCACCCACTTCCTCATTCAGAATTTCAATTCTAGAATTATCGACGATTTTAAACAAATCGAGTCAAGACTTAACTAAAATATTGCGGTGATATTTAATTTAGGCCACACCCGAGCCAGTGTTCAAGTGGTTTTTTAACCCTTTGTCCACCAGGGACGCCTTTTAGCGTCACAAACAATATATTTTCCATTGGTCTGGATTGCTGGCGGTCAAAGGCGGTCCTGGATGCATGACGACCCATTTGGTGTAATGGTTGAGACGTCGGCTATTACACCAAGGGTTCTGGGTTCGATCTCCGATCTCCGTGCAGTAGAAACATTTTTGTGCATTAACATGCCTATTTGTATTGGTCTGGGTGTTTCTATGTATAATATGTATGTATTTACAAAAAAGTATATAAGTATATGTATCCGTTGTTGAGTACCCAAACTACAGGCTTCACGCTTTACTTAGGGCTAGATGGCGCTGTGTGAATATCAGTGGATATTTATTTCATTTTATTTAAAGGTTCAAGTATTCCTTTAACGAAAAATTACAAGAAATACTAACTGCGAGTATAACTACTTACTAAATGTTCCGTTGATGTTACCACGGCCCTGCAGCCGTAGAAGCAGCACCTGGATGTCCATCTTGTACTTCCCGGTGAATTCCAGCTCAGGCAGCAAAAGTTTGAAGTCAAACCGATTCTTGTTCAGGTCCGATCTGAAGAAAACAATCAAATTTTGATATCGTCATCAGCTCATTGAACGTCCCCACCGAGGGGCATGAGCCTTCCCGTAAGGGTGTTAAAGCCTTAGTCGTCCACGCGGGCTAAGGGTGGATTGGCCGACTTCACGCACAAATTTGAATCTCTTCGCAGGCGTGCGCAGGTCTCCTCACGTTGATTTCCTTCACTTTGTAACTTCACTTTGTAAGAGCGTCGGAAAATGTACATATATTTTTGGTACGTGGCGGGATTTGAACTTCCTCCTGATAGGAGGGCTGGTGTGGACTAACACCATTGAGCCACCGACGCTTTTACGAATTTTTAATTAAAATGAAATCCAGACACAAAAGAAAAACTGTTTTCTTCAGAATAGAAAAACTATTGTCTAGTGCCCAAAGGCGTCATTGGTGGTCAAAGGGTTTTTTTATGCCATTAGTGACCGGGACGTTCAGTGCGCTCATCTGGTGGTAAGTGATTCGCCTGACCATAATAGAAGAAATGTTTCAAGGAAGTTAACAACAGCAGGTAGTTATTTTTTCCCGTCAACACTGCTCTGCGCCCGTCACCCGAGAAAATCGATATAAGGACTACAAAAGCTGTTAACTGAACTAGCTACAGTGTCGTCAACCCGAGCACAGAAATGCAAAACACTCCTATTTTGCGAGACGATATCTGGTAGCTACCTAGACGAATGAGTACCGAGTGTACCACCTAGTAAATATCACTTTATTTCGATTTTTTTTAAACTAACTACTTCAATTTTTTTAGGTTATACGATTGAGTAGCTCAAACAGGCAGTGAAATTATTTAATGACTCAGGACTGCTTTCTTTTAATTTAGGTAACTGTACTGTAACTTTAAGAAAAACATTTAAAAGTAACAAATATTTTAATACTGTAACACAACTCTTCCATAGTTTGCATCAGTTTATCCTATATATAGTCCTCTGCTGTCCTCACGACCTTTAGAAACCTGTCACATGACATCGCACCAAATTACGCACTAGTTATGACGCAGTCACACTCCAGAATTAGTCTGCTCTAAAAACATAATCAAGAAAACCTTTTCCTGTTTACATTAGGTAGATATTTATTTACATGGAGTTAAGCTTCCAGAATGTTTGAGTAACCTTGTAGCGGTGCTGCCTTGAATAAAAGATGATCTCTGATCAGATTCTCGCAACTTGACGTGACTTGTTTAAAAAAAAGTATCACAGAGTTTTATTGATTCTTTGTTTGTGGTGTGGTGGAAAAGCCATGAAAATATTTTAATACAGTTAATGCATTATGTCATAGATTATTAATTTTATACGAGACCAATAAGAGCATCAAATCAAATGTTATCTCTAAATACCCTAAGCCACCAGCGACGTCTATGAGATCAACAATACGTTTCTTGCTGTCTAAATTTTCAGCAATCAACTTATCATATGCAGCCATAGAGTTGGAATTGGCGTGTATGCAGCATATTTCTTGAGTATCCTCTTTCGTGTAACCATCCTTATGTATATTAATTGCCAGTATTTTTATCTAATACTCTAATAATATTATCTTATGATGAATAAGTAATATCAGAATTCAAATTTGCTAAAAATGTTTGCTAACATTGTCGATACGGACCAATCCCTGCAGTTAATATCCATTGGCTACTCGTCATCTTAACCAGGTCATCGGTCGTCTTCATACACTCGTGTCATACTCACTCAACGGCGGATCCAGGGGAGGGTCATGGGGGTCATGACCCCCCCCCTTAGCTATTTTTAAGTACTATACTAAAGTACATTAACAAAATATATTATAAGTTCTCAACTTAACTACTACTATGTGACCCCCTCCTGGCGCCTAACCTGGATCCGCCCTTGTACTCACTTCAGTTCTTCAATGATGAAGTTGCTTGGCCCACGCACTTTAACGTCGTTGACCACCGCCGTAAGTTTAGCGCCTTGAGGACCACGAGCCAGCGCGATCTGGCCCAGGCTCAAAGGTTCAAGGCCAGGTACGTCCAACTCCGGTATACCCTGGAATACATAAACATTACAATCAGGTTGTACTACTTTACTTTGACGACCCATTTGGTGTTCGGTTTGAGAGGTCGGCTGCAACACCAAGGGTTCCGGGTTCGATCCCCGGGCAGTACAAACATTTGTGTGCATGAACATGTTCGTTTGTAATGGTCTGGATGTTATCTATGTATAATATGTATGTATTTACAAAAAAATATATAAGTATGTTTATCCGATGTTTAGTACCCATAAGCTTCACGTTTAACTTGGGGCTAGATGGCGCTGTGTAAATGTCAGTGAATATTTATTTATTTACTTCGTAAGGCAAAAGAGCCACTGAACGTGCAATGGAGCGGTCTTTGGACGGAATTTCTGACATGTATAAAATCAGAAATTGTGTTGTTCGTGAGAGAACTACAGTTGTAGTTAACAGCTCACCCGATCAGCAAGTTAAGGTACCAAAGGACTGGTCACATATGTCACAGAACCTATGGCCGTTGGAGCAGACTAATTCTGAAATGGAAACCGAATGATTTTTCGAGGGGATTTTGGGCCACAAATCATCCATCACATTCTCAGAAATGAAGAACAAATCGCTTTGGATGAAAGTGGTCTGGCAAGTATCCTCTTTAGCTATTCAGCAAAATACATTGATAGGGTAACCATGGCTTTAGGTTCAAAGTTAATGTACAATTATAATAATTCATCCGACTTATAAAATGTTAGTTTAAAAATTACTAGTAATAAACTGCACTGTCCGAGTAAGAATTTACATATGAACCGCCTTCGAAATGCACTCCAATATTAATATTAATTTCGGCTATTGCAAGCAATGCATTAATTTCGACCGCTCAATCTCGTGGTGCCATCTTGACACACTTGCCCTGTGTGTCGACACATGACAATGACACACTTTCCAACGTTCTGCACAGCAAATATTTCCACTGCTCTCCTGCCAAAAGGCCACGCTTACTATCCTTGTCATTTAATTACGTATATGAAAACATAACGCACAAGGTTAAGTAAACAAACATAATTCTAATTTGAAACGTGCTAGAGGCGCCTCTGATGGAAATTATTGATAAGTGGTTGACACAATGAAAAAAATGGCGGCATTTTTAGCAGTTTTTATAGAGTATATAAAACTAGCTTTTGTCCATGACACTGCAATTTGTATTTGCAATTTCTTTATCCTCTGCCACATTACTACAAAAGTCATAAATTGCATTACTGAAGCAATTTCTTAACATATATTGAGCTTGCAATCCGTAACACACCGTTTTGCTTCAATGCGTGTTGCAGATAGTCTTGTTGGCTATACCTTCCACCCTTTACCAGGTAAGGTTGAATTTCATTTTAATGTCGGTGTCAAGTGCCAAACAAACTCTTCAGCTATAAAATTAAGGAAGTAGATTCGAAAGTTAAATCCATACAGAGTTCTTGTTTTAAACGGCACCGACTTCAAAATTGTGATAGAATTTAACAATTCCTATTTATTTAGATAAAATTTTATTTCTTACACTTTAGTTTGAATTTGGTAAAATTTGTAAAAAAAAAATTTAAGTACATAATTAAGTGTCCCAATGCAGTTCGCGGCTCGCCCAAGGGCTCAAGGATAAGTGACGGACTCTTGCGCAACCAATTCACGTGCCTGTCGCCTTAATCGTAAACCTAGTCATTTGTGAGTTGCATCATGCAGATTAATGCATTTAATCTGGGCTAATATCAATATTCAATTAATCCCTTAATGGGGGCCGCATCTTAGGTCGTTTATTTTTATAAGAAAAATAAATAAATATCAACTTACATTACCCAGCGCGATCTAGCCTCAAACTAAGCATAATCCTGTAATATAGATTAGATACTAAACAACGGATAAACACACTTAACCGCCCGTGACCTTAGCTTAACAATAAAATAAATATATGCACAATCACGAAGAAATATCAACCAAAAAATGACAGAGCACCATTACACGTACGTTGACTTATATACATATGACATAAAATTAATCATCAAAATTTTGACCTTAACGCGTATTAAAAGGGAACAAAATCAAAAGCACGAGCATGCTATTATGTCACTATGGCATGTAGCGAGCGATGTGATTATGAATGAAAATTCTGCCCAATAGACGCGTTGGCCAAAATTTGCCGTAGACAATTTGAGTGAAAATGTGCATCTAGTTCGTATATTGTTTATCAAAGCCTGAGACCAATTTATTCATATCCAATCACAATTTTGATACAATTTCATCTTTTTAACGTTTAAAATAAACAGGCTAAAGTGAATATTTCGATAAGCTGCAAAATGTCAATGATGTATTACCTTTTTTTGTTCAAATGCATAATCATTCAACTACTTTTAACATGAATGGAAAATGAATGAAGTGCACCCTGATATTATCAGTTAGATAGTAAATAACTAAATTATAGTTGCGCGAAAGTGTTTCGTTATAATACGCGTAATGGAGATCAGAATTCGTTTAAAATTTCACGTTTACATCAAGGTCGAGCGAACCAACGAACAATCAATGCATTTCACTCACGATCTGCCAAATTGGAATTGGTAAGTTCTTACCCAATATTACAACTACATATCTGCAAACCCAATAAATCTCCCGGAAAAGAAAACTTCTTACCGTGATAATGAATCGTGCTGTACTTTTCGGATATATTATTTTTTATTAAACTCAATTAAGATATATACGCAGTTAAGGAATAAACTATTTTTTTGTTCCGCTTCTAAAGAAAACATTTCAAACAAAGTAATTCTTTCCTGACATGGCTTATTAGAAAAACAAGAGGCATTTTATCATTTTCCAATAAAAATAATAACAACTACGTGCTTCCACTGCAGTGATAATGGACACCAAGAAATATATCGGCAAGTGACGAATCATTAAGGCATTCTATCATCAAACTTAAATGTATATATATAAGACCGTTTCATTAAACCAGACTTCATTTCAATAATTATGGGGTTGTGTCAAGTGCTACTTATTGCTTTCGTCTGTATTATCCAGGTAAACTCATCGCTTTGTTTTGTATGTGTGTGTGTTTTTAAATTAAATTAGTAATCGCATGGCACAAAGTTGTATTGTTATTTTGAAGAAATTCATTTGTTAAAGTCCGGTCGATAGTTTTAAATCAAACAAACAGTTCACCCGGCTTACCGTCGCCTATAAAACTTTAACTAAATCCCAAAGAATAGATTGCAATTCCGAACTTAATCGTAAGATGTTAAGTAATAGTTTCCAGTAATTTTAATACCTACATATTTCCAAAGATATTATTTATAATATCAAAGTGTAACTTATAGGTAAATTTGTAATAAGTAACAATTTTAACAATCTAATTTATACAGGATCGTCTTTAATAATATAATATGCCTCGAGATATTTCCCATGGTATAAGATATGATCGCGCAGTAAAACGCCTGTACTTTGATTGTCATCTCTCTTGGATTCACCATGTCAATAAAATTGGTCAGAAAATGTTCTCCTGTTTTCATTCTTTAAAGCGCTTGCAAACTAAAATAGTTTTAGCTCAATCACTCATGCTTCTTATACTCGACTACGCTGACTCTTGTTTTCTTGATATAACGGAGGAACTTTTAAACAGGCTTGAGCGTTTTCAAAATTTATGCATTCGCTTTATTTTTGGTCTTCGCAAATTCGATCATGTCTCTGAGTACCGTAGCACTCTAAGGTGGCTTACCATTCGGCAGCGCCGAAGCTATCGGATTCTTGTGTTATTATTCAACATTTTGAAGAATCCTTTGTACCCGAGCTACCTGAGGGAGCGCTTTACATATCTTTCCTCGTCTGGACGTACACATCGTTCTTACTATAATTTGTCTCTAAAAATTTCCAATATGTACAGTGATTCCTTTACAGTTGAGGCTGTGAGACTTTGGAACAAACTTCCTTGTGTTTTGCGTGGATGTCCAACTGTTGGTTCTTTTAAAAAGAAATTTTAAAAAATCCTGTTACGTAAAGTAGAATTGGGTGAGCTCTTGAATGTGTGATTTTCTTTTAAAGTTAAATTTGTTTAGTCATTTATTTCAGTATTTTGTTGGATTACACACATCATATATATTTTTATATGTATATATATTCGTATTGTATTGTATTATGTTATATATTTGATTGTATTGTGTATATGTATTGGTATTTACGTGTACAATATATTCATATATATTAGTATATTTATTTATATGTGTGTACATGTACTTATATGTATATATATTATATATATTATATGTATATATATATATATATATATATATATATTATATATTAATATATCTTAATCATGTGTTAGTATTAATGTATATTGTGCATGGTTGCTTTCGTCTACCGCTCTAATTGGCTAACATTTTAGTTTTCTTTTATATTATTTGGTCTGCTGGAAGAAATCTCTTTTTAGAGATAAGCCTACCTGTACTTATTGTTCCTTTTTGTTACTTAAAGTTGTCAACCTTTGTACGAAATTAATAAATAAATAAAACGTTATCCCGGGTGTAAGCTAACTTTATACAAATTTTCATTAATATCGCTTTGGGCACTCAGCTCAAGCGCCGCGTACCGCCGCGCGGAAGAGCATGCTTCATTTTTATAAATAAACTAAAATTTACCTTAGTTTGATCAAACGGACAAATAGACAAAAATTTAAAATACATATTTAAAGAAAAATGGTTATTTCAATATTACATCAAATAGTCTTATTTCATTTATAATTATTATGTCCAGATTATTCAAAATCCTGCCAGTACGTTAATATAAATCGAAAACGTATTTATCATAACTTAATAGAAATATATATATTGTTATCCAATTCCGATTCATTTTTAAGAAATAAATCTTAACATTTTGAAATGACCTTAATTTAACTACAAAAAATGAAAAGAATAAGAAAAAAATTCACGTATAAATAAAATAAGTTAATTTAACCACCACTGACATTCACACAGCGCTATCCAGGTCCAAACTAAGTATTAGCCTATAATATGGGTACTACTAATCATTGGATAAATATACTTTGATGCTTTCCTTATAAATAAATAAAAAAGTTTAACACATAGAAACACCCAGACCAAAACAAACAGCCATGTTCATGTGTACAATTGTTTGTACTGCCCGGAAATCGAACCCGGAACACTTGGTATAGCAGCCGACATCACAATCATTACACCATAAGGGTCGTCATCGTATCGTATGTATGGTTTAGCAAATACTAGTTAAAATAATATAATCACTACCAAATAACTTTTCAGTTCGAGCACAGTGACTCTCGAGTATTAGTTAAAAGAAGCGCAGATAAATTCACAAATACCATTAATTATGTCGCGGAGAGTGATACATTGACTGTACCTGAAAACATAAGACACCGCAGAGATGCGCCTACGACACCACCAGCCAATAGTAATTCCCACACCGCCAAATCATATTCCGTTGTAATTCCTATTCGAAATGGCTCTGGACCAAGGGTCTCTAAAATTATATGGGATACAACTAAAAATGGATCTACCCCACAAGAAACGCCCAGCACAAATACTACAGGTGATAAAACGGAGACGATAACAGTGACAGATGTAAAGACAGTAACTGAGGAAGACATAAGTGGATATGTAACTGAATCTAATGCAACTGCAAATGGTACAAACGCCAAAGTTGACGCATCATCAATACGCGTTAAAAACACAACGGATACATTAGTTACATCTGAAACTTTAACTGTAACAGATACACCTGATGAGGAATTGATAAATGCGTCCGAGGTATCAGACGATAAAGGGGTCAAAAGTTCAGAAGCCGATTCAAATTCTAACTCAAGTAGTTCTACTGACGAACCAACTGATGGAAAAGTTACTGCCGATTCGGATGCAATATATTTCGATGACGACAAAGTAACGACTACAGATACTAGAACTGTATCTATAGCAGAATCAAGTGCTTCTGCCAGTGGCAACAATGCATCAGCTTCGGTTGGTTCGGCAACAGATGCCACGAATAATCCTGATTCGGCAACGACTGATTCTGTTGCTAGTGGACAGGCAACCGGTGAGAATGCTACTGCTGAAGCGTCAGATATAACTTATACTGACACTACAAAAACGGTCCAAGAAACGGATACTGTGCATTATGCAGATGCCCAATCATCAGCCTCTGGTGAAAATGCATCCGCAAATGCGGATACTTCAGCAGATAGTGATCAATCAGAAGCAAGTGGTGCTGCAACTGGGAAAGACGCACAATCTAAATCCGATTCAGGAACTTTTACTAATACGAAAACCAGTACCGAACAGTCTCACAATGTAGCCAGATCAGAGGCAAATGCATTTGCCAAAAATGGAACAGCAGAAGCTGTTGCAGAGTCAGAGACTGCTAATGATAACAATGAAGAACCCGTTGATGCAGGGGACTTAGCAAATGACCCTGTTGTGTCTGAAGATGCTGGAAACACTGATCATAATGATAACACTGCAAATGGGGAAGTTGAACAGAAACAGCCCGATGCTGATGCCGCAGAGACATAACGGGGTATTTAAATATATTATTTCCGTTCATAGATGTAATTATGAACGATAAAGATTCACTTCAATAATTATTTAATGAAATACAATAATAATAGTTCTAAGACAAACTTAGTTTTAGAAGATAAAATTCCCTAATTCTTATGAGTTATACAACAAAAATATTCATAGTACAATTAAATTATTATATTTCGCATAAATTTATAAAAAATATTTAGAGTTTGAGGAATGGGAAAACTTTTTACAAATTATACATATAAATCACAAAAACTAATAAAACATTAAGTTGTTTCAAAAGCTTAAAAACTTTTAGTTAAATTAGATCCTACAAATGTCCATATTTAGATTATTTATTGCCTTTACTCTTATTATAATTATCCTAGAATACTGCATCTATGTGTACAAATAATCAATTTTATGATAATTAACTTTGTCCTTAATTATTTTAATTTCAGTAATACAATGTCTATTGATGTTTTCTACTAATAAATGAAATTTTAGTACATTAAAACTTTACACTTAAACTTACCTCATTTATATATTTGGACAATCAAAAAAATATAAGAATAAAGTGAAAGCTAAGTATCACCTTCAACCTATATTCTAATCCACGCAATGTGGACTGTATTGTGGAAAATAAACAATTAAAGTGTCCTATTTCTGGTTTCAATTAATTTCCTGAATTGGTCTAGGTGTATTCAATTTAGTAAAAAAAAATTATTTTGTAAATTACCTTAATCATTTTTGGTCGTAACTCCTCCACGGAGTTCATGATGCACTTATCGACGTTGGGATCATTTCGTTGGCAGACCTTTATGTATGGCGCTGAAACAATAAAAACATATTAAACGTAAGGTAAGGTTTATATTTTGCGTAATTAGTAAACAACAAATCCCACCAAAAACATTCTGTAAAAAATCTAGCCAAGTCTCGATGGAGCTGCTTGATTATCTCTAAAAAGTAATGAAATCAAGACAAAGACGTGCCAAGTCTAAGGTTCCTTACTACAATTAATTAATTATTATGGTTGATGTTGTGTGACTTGGCCGTTGAAGAGTACACAAGGATACAAAACTAGGTGCTTCATGACACCATTGCACTAATCTGTCGCCAGAACCGCTACCCATTGACGGTACAAATTTGCCACTTGGAAAACGGTGATTCAATAGCCCATCGATTGTAGGCTTGATAAAGCCACTAACGTATAAAGAATGTTCAACGGCCAAGTCACACAACATTAACCATAATAATTAATTAATTGCAGTAAGGAACCTTAGACTTGGCACGTCTTTGTCTTGATTTCATTACTTTTTAGAGATAATCAAGCAGCTCCATCGAGACTTGGCTAGATTTTTTACAGAATGTTTTTGGTGGGATTTTACTTCTTTTTGTAGAAACTTGAAAGGAATATTAGACGACCCATTGGGTGTAATGGTTGAAACGTCGGCTACTACACCAAGGGTTCCGGGTTCGATCCCGGGCAGTACCTACAAATATTTGTGTGCACCAACATGTCTGTTTGTATTGGTCTAGCGCGCTCGACTTGGCGGGGGCACTTCCGTGCCCCCCGATTTTTGACATCGGATGAAGCGGCCCACCATGTTAAATATATATTGTTTAAAGGCGGTATGTCAATCTCTTATAGTTTGGCTGGGCTCTTTTGTTATCTAAGCAGGGTCACCAGGTACTCCAGATCTTCGATTATCCAAGTTATTATAGTTTTCCCTTTATGTAACCATTAAACCCTGACTCTGTACCAAATTTCAGCTCTGTGAGTTAATGGGAAGTACTAGTTCTATTTTGATGATTTTGTTATCTAAGCAGGGTCACCAGGTACTCCAGATCTTCGATTTTCGAAGTTTTCATAGTTTTCCCTTTATGTAGCCATTAAACCCTAACTCTGTACCGAATTTCAGCTTTCTGAGTTAATGGGAAGTACTAGTTCTATTTTGATGATCATGAGTGAGTGAGTGAGTGTCTGTCGAAAATGCGAAACTTTACTTTCGCTTAACGTTGGAACTAAATGACCTACAGACTTGAAATTTTGGATTTAAAGTAAGTTATTATATCTTACTAGATGACCAAAATTTCAGCGCTCTGGTATTATCCAAAGGTTCGCAAATCGGGGCCTGAAAATGCGGCGAAATGGATCCTGTAAAGGATGGTAAGGTGTTTGCTTCGCGCTCGACTTGGCGGGGGCACTGCCGTGCCCCCAGATAAGTCCGCTTGCTGATGGTAAATATCCCAATAGCTATGATGTGCGAGCAGGCGCGGTGACGGCGCAGTGTCGCGGAGAGAGAGGTTATGGGCTAATAATAATGATTACTGATGGTAAATTACTACTAGCAAGTTAAAAAACTTATGTTAAAACATCAATTTTACCTATTGAACGCCGGGGAATCCAGGTACAATAGAAAATCTATTGTGTGTGGCGCCTTAAGACGTCATTGGCGGTCAATGGGTTAATCTGTTCAAATTTTCAAAAGAAGATTTATGAAAAAAGAGGAACGATAGACGAGTTTTAACGACTTTATGAAGAATCGAAGCAATATCCAAATGGTGTAACGCATCGTATGTAATCACCGAATGGTCTGCGCGTGCGCAATGCACGCGATTGCGTCACGAATGTGAGCAACAACCTATGTATACTTGTTGGAATTGCACAAAAATAAACAGTACAAGATATGGCTTATTTAGACGATAGTTCTAAGACAGACATCTCTGGAAGTGCTGAGCATCTCTGGAAGTTAGGCTTTTTATAAGTCAATTTTTTAAACATACTTTTTTACACCTGCAACTGACTGCTGGATAGGTAACATGTTTTGAAGAAGAGACTGCCATATTAGCCAGCTCATTGTATGTCCCCACCTAATCGTCATTATTTTCAGTCAATCATGGTGGATTACTCAGCGATCTGAACTCAAGGCTCAGAACATTGGACCACGGAAACTAGTCCAAACTCCCACAAATGTTCTGCTCGAGGACTTATCGCGGAAAAACCATAGAACATCTATCAAATGTGTGGTTGGTTATCCCAGCGAATCATTGATCATATTAAATAATTGGGCCCTTGTCCAGATTGTAAATGTTGTTTGAATCAAACTTAAAATATCTTTATTCAAATAAATCTTTTCCTATGAATTGTATCATACTATATTATACTTTTTTCTTCTTTCTCCATCCTAAGGTTGCCTGGAAGAGATCGCCTTACGCGATAAGGCCGCCCATTGTCCTTAATGTTATTGTATTAAATTGTATTAAAAGTTTTTAAAAGTGCAATAAAGTATGTAATAAATAATATATTTTAGGACACTGACTGCCATTTTTTATGACTGCAGTAGTACGAGTAGAACTCATAAACATTCTCTTAGAGAAATTATATACGATCGCAACCAACTCGATGTTATGCAACGCTCTAACGTTGCGAAGGAAATTCCTTGGTGCATTGCCATTTGACTTTGACTTTGAATATTTGTGGAACACATCAGTTTTGTATTTAACCCAATAAATTTTCAACTAGTGGTAAATAACATATATAATACATATATCTATCTATCAGGATCTTATTTTATTGTTCATTCATTCATTTTATCCGAATGGTGGCAGTTTATATGCCGTCTAAATATGACGACTGAGGTCTCAATAACTTTACGTTTTATACATTACCTATATAAGATTCAATCCCTTTTGTTTACCCTCAGTCTATTTATAAATTGTTGTTTAAAATTCTAAACGAGATCATCATATCAAATTTTAAGTGGAAAAATGTATTTGCCACTCCTAACGACTTTATTCATAACAGGTTGTTTAAGCCTTTCGTTTGTAATATTCCAAAGCTGAGACCCACAATCTATTTATAAATTGTAACATTTTTGTTAAAAACATATAAATTATGTCTAATTTTATACGAGATTGTCGTATAAAACTTTTAACATTGATATAAATATCAAAGACTTCAAATATATCGTTTAGTGTATTTATCATTTAGCTGCTAGCGATCGATCGATTTTGTATTGTCTAAATACAAAATCGGCAATTAAAGCAAAGCAAAATAGGGCAATTTTGCTTAAAATAAATACTTGTGATAAACAAAGTATTTATTTGTATCAGGATTATTATCATATTTATGAAAACACCTCCGCAAATGATGCATTATTTTAGATTTTTTTTTAGCAAAATATATTTTATATTGTGCCAACCGTAAAAGATAGACATACGAGTACGCTGTCGCGGACTTTTTTGTAGACCTTTAACTGGGAAACTATACTCTCATACGTGACTTTTGCGAAACTTTAACCATTTACGCAGCGCAGCGTACGCAGCGGAAGCTCCAAGTATTAAAAAATCCCCCCGATTTTGAAACATTCTTCATTGCTGCTCCGCTTCTATTGCTCGTAGCTTGATGATCTATATATAGCCTATAGCCGTCCTCGATAAATAAGCTATCTAACGCTGAGAGAATTTTTCAAATCGAACCAATAGTACCTGAGATTAGCGCGTTCAAACAAACAAACTCTTCAGCTTTATAATATTAGTATAGATTATATTTTTTTCCAACAAATCTATATGTTGAGATAACTAAAATTAAGCTAGACATCTCCAGAGATGCATATACACCCTTTGCAGGTAGGCTCGTGCCTCTCGGTAAGGACGTTTAATGAGCTGATGATGGTGATGATTAATTAATTTGCATTCCATACTCACAATCAAGCGGTCGCCACTGGGCAAGTATGATTGTTAGTTGGACTTTATCACCGATCAAGAATGACCAAGGTTTACTGCTATATTTCTCAACTATTATAAACCTAAAAATTTTAGGACTAACTTGGGTCACTTTTCAACCATTAATAGGATTCAGAAACAATTCAGTCAATTATCACGCTCGCATAGCCATAAACTCGATTTGTCATATTCACAGCGCAAGTTTAAGTCTACTTTGCAGGCACTAGCTGCCAGTAATGAGTAGAATAATGTAAATTTTAACTAAACGATTTTAAGCGTTCTGTCTGTCGACTCATTAATTGGTTGTGCATGGCAGCCTTTAACTAAGGCAACACTACAATCACGTATTTATAGATATAAGTATAAACTTATATAAAATTTTAAAAAATAAATATAAATTATTAAAATTTATTATAAAATTGTATGGTGTTTGTTTGGTTGGCTGTGTAAATAAATAAATGCTTGCAAATGCTGTGTCGCTTAACCTCTGGTAACAAATGCCGTTAAACGAACTAATACAATGTTTATAATTAATGTTGGTTTGTTAACGATTCCATAAACGTGAAACTAATCGTTGACCTCGTACTTTGATTACAAGCGAATTACATTCAAATCACACCTAAAGGCCTAAGTGTGCATATTTCATGGTTGGAATATAAATGACTTCTAAGAATAAAGTGAGAATCGTACATATAATGCTCAGTACTTACTACTAACATCACTAATGTTCTTTAGGAAACCCCTAAACTTTTTCTAGATGAAAACACTTATATCACTACATAGTATAAATCAAAGTCGCTTTTTCAGTCCCTATATACGTTAAATGTTTAAAACTACGCAACGGATTTTGATGCTATTTTTATTTAATAGATGGAGTGATTCAAAAGGAAGGTTAATATGTATAATAGCACCCATCACATATTGGAGAAACACTGTTATTTTTGTTTGTGGCGGTACCGGCCGGCTAGGGCAGCAGGGGCGTGCCTATTATCAGCATTGCACCTGTGCGAAGCCGGGGCGGGTTATATATACAATGTTATAATAAAACACAATTTAAAAATAATAAACATTACATACTATCAATATCAGTAAGAGTTATTTGTGGGTAATAAATAATATGCTCGTTGGAACCAAACACCAGAGTTGGAGCATCGGCGTAAAGTCGCCTGCCCTTCGGTTTTTATAAGGTCTATTTCGGAAAATGTGCGCAGAAACTACGCAGCTTGATACCACCCTCTATATATTTACCATATGACCACTAGACGCCGGGAGTGCTTTCACTCCCATGTTTTTGACTTTTCGGCAACCCGCACTAAGCGGTTAGCTGCGTCTTTTTGGTGCGCATTGTTAGAGAGTGGAACGCCCTTCCTGCTTCTGTATTTCCAGAGACTTGTAACCTCGGTGTCTTCAAGGCAGGTAAATAGGCATTTTCTGGTTGAGTTCCAACATCGGCCTCGTCATTACTTACCATCTGATGAGATTGATACCAATTGTAAACCTATTGAGAATAATGGACAATAAATTTGAAAAATGTGACTGATAAATGTTACTAAGTCATGCTTCAACACGAACACGAGCCATTTCAACAAGAGGGTGGGATTAATGAAGGCCTTTATCCCGCTCGTTTTTTTCGAGTACGTCTGCTCATATGTCTATAGTTAAAATTTAACCACAGATTAGGCACAAGTATGTATTGTACCAATTAATATATAGAAAGATATTTTGGAATTTTTTTTAATCTATTTACAATTAAATAGATACTAAGGAAGGATTTGGCACTTCTATCTCATTAGGCTATGGTATTACCGAACAAGCGAGATTCTTGCCAACGCCCAAGGATAAGAATATGATAGGTAACAGAACACTCATTGTTCGTTAACCCTTTGAATGCAAATTATAACTAAAGTAGTCGAAAACAATATAGTTAATATGTCTTATAGTGTCTGGATTCTAAACAATCACAACACTTATTAACGAAACATATCATCAATTCAGTCTACCTGATTCCGAATTCAAATTACCAAAATGAACCAGGGAAGAACTTCATATATACACATGATATTTGAAAAACCGTTATTCTCATAACTGGTACGTTTAACGTTACGTTACCGTCGATTACAATGCTGCGTAAAAACCGGCAGACTGGACATGTCAAAACAAACCGGGTTGGTAGTTGCAGAAGCGATTGCGATACTGTGATGCTCTCTGATTCAACATTTACGTACCGTATTCCCGTGATCCCATGTCTCTAACGCTACATAGTGCTTTAACTAAAGAATATTGTTCTTGGTTTAATAATAATAATAAATATCCACTAACATTTACACAGCGCCATCTAGCACCAAGTTTAGGTTAACTTGGTGCTAGATGGCGCTTTAAACAATGTCGCAAGTACATTTTAAAAAGGTACAAATTAAATTATTTCGGATATTGTCTTTGCATTTATTGGATTTTTGCTATGTAATTGAAAAGGAGATCTATAGAAATCTTCATACAACATGGCAAAGTAGTAGATTTCCGTGTTGTTTACGACACGGCATTTTCCAGCGTTTCTGGTAATTAAATATTTTATCATATTTTTCTGGGATTACTTATTACAGAAATACAAGGTATGTATAGTTTCAGATCAATCACTGAAAAAAAGTATTTTCGGGAACAAGTAGGTTAAGCGTGAAGCCTGTAGTAAGGGTACTCAACAACTGATAAATAATCTTATATACTTTTTTTAAATACATACATATTATACATAGAAAACACCCAGACCAATACAGACATGTTCATGCACACAATTGTTTGTACTACCCGGGGATCGAACCTGGAACCCTTGGTGTAGTAGCCGACGTCTCAACCATTACACCAAAAAAAAAACAAAGTTTTAATTTAAAACATTAACGGCGGTGATATTTTATCGTAATTGTAAGCTCATTTGCTTCCCATTTCATAAAAAACGTACGTTTAGTAATACGTAGTACGTTTATCCGACGCTCTTACAGTAAAGGAAAACATCGTGGAGAAACCTGCGCACGCCTACGAAGAATTTCAAAGGTTGTGCGTGAAGTCGGTCAATCCGCACTGGGCCCGTGTGGACGGCTAAGGCCAATACACCCTTTACGGGTAGGCTCGTGTCCCTCGATGGGGATGTATAATGAGCTGATGTGGTGAAGTTACAGACAAAAAATATGTCAGGTGTGACTTTCAATAACTATGCAATCCGCGTAGCCCTTAACTTATGATACACTAGGAGTTAGACTCGGTACTGAGTCTTCTAGGTACTACCGCAGAACCAGATATTGTCCCGTAAAATAGGAGTCTTTTGCACGTCTTTGTTTCGACATGAGAGCACTGTATCTAGTAAAATTAACGGGTATAAGAGACCTAACAACGTCTCCGGTGACGAGCGAAGTGCAGAAATGTACTCGTATTTCCATAGCTTTAAAGTCCAGCTTCAATATGGTGAATTTATACAAAATTATGCGGCCATAAATCAAGTTAAAAAAAAAAAAGTTGAATAGACTCAAGGTTGCTCAGCGTGCTATGGAGAGGGCTATGTTAGGTGTCTCCCTACGCGATAAAATCCGAAACGATGATATCCGTATGAGAACTAGGGTGACCGACATAGCCCAGAGGATTAGCAAGTTGAACTGGCAGTGGGCAGGGCACATAGTGCGTAGAATCGATGGCCGATGGGGCGGAAAGGTTCTCGAGTGGCGTCCACGTAACGGAAAGCGAAGCGTTGCCGACCCCCAACCAGATGGACGGATGATTTGGTTAAGGTGGCGGGTAGCAGATGGATGTCAACTGCAAGGGATCGGTCCACGTGGAAATCATTAGGGGAGGCCTTCGTTCAGCAGTGGACATAATTGGGCTGTAATGATGATGATGATGAAATCAAGTTAATTCGAATACTAGCGACCCGACCATGCTTCGCACAGGCTTCTTATTAGGCACGCTCCCGCCTGCCCGGTTGGCCGGTCAAACGCTACGTACTGCAATTTTTAAATCTGTGATATCTTCGAAAATGTTCAAATCATATGCTGCATAGGGACATACAGATCTTTATTAAATCAATAATATATTTAAGGTATTTTATTGGATAGGGATTAATGCTGTATTTTCCAAAATTATTATTTTAAGTCCATTTTTTTTTTATTGTAATAAATGAATCATTGATCAATCGCAAATTGTTTAATATGATTTTAAGGCCTAAAAATCTTTGATTTTTGTATCAGTAGATTTGCCTCATATTTGGGAGATGTACCTGTAATCACGAATATGTTCTTATTTTTTTTAAATGTCAATGTTCTCGAACATCCTGTATATTATTATTACTTGGACAGCCCATGGCAGTTCACTACTAGTCTTAGGACTTGTTCAACGTTAGTAAGGTGGCAACACTGAAAACATGTCACTGCAAAGCACAGGCGCGTAGGCGGTCCCACTCGGCACTGCTGTAGGGAGATAGAACCGCATCCCACCACGGGGGTCCAATACAGATTGTTGGGTGTTAAAAGTCGTAAGACTACAATTTAGTTCGTAAGATTACAAATAATAATAATAATAAATGTTTATTTCATAAAAACAAAATAGTCAGGATAGACGGCTGAACGTGCCTTTTGAAACACTGAGTGAGTTGAGATAATTATTTTCAGACACAATTGGTCAACGGCCGGTTGTCCCTTTTGAGGATCCCTCAATAAGTAAAAACTTAACAATTAGACTATGTTCCTACTTTGAGATATTTGGTTTGCTTTGAACATATTTAGGCTACGAACTTAATTGATAGAGAAGAGAAGCCTAAGATGACTGAGATGCCACCCAAAATCATTCCAATTAATGTGAAAATTAGCAGTCCGAATACTAGATATGGTTAAAATATCCTCATAATCAAGTTATATCGAATTCTATATTTTTGCATACCTTTAGTTTTTTTATGTTTAAAGTGTACAGGACGCTTACCTAAATGTAAGTGATACGTCTGACCATGACATAACGGTATTGAAAGAGATCAACAACTGATAGGCAGTTATTATCCTCCATCAATGCCGCACTGCGCCCGTCACCCGAAACAACAGATGTTAGGTCTCTTATACCCTGTAATTTCAATAGCTACAGTGCCCTCATCCCGATACACAAAAGTGCATAATACTCCTGTTTCACGGGACGATATCTGGCACTGCGGTGGTACATACCTAGACGACTCAGTATCGAGTCTACCACCTAGTCATTCCGTTGAAACTTTGGTTTATATTTCAAGGATAAGTGAAAAGTTGCTCCTTGAGTATGCAACTGTGCAACTTCAAATGGCCGAGGTTAATGTAATAACTACTGTATATCCAATAGCCTTAAAATGGTTTTCAATGGATACTATAGTAGTCAATAACACAAAATCAATTTATGCAAATACTTCTGTCACATACGTCTAGGATTCTACGAAAAGTTTAAGTGCTCAATTATTATTTCACATACGTATATGTTTATGTGAATTCAAAGAAAATATTACCGGGTATACGATCTGACATCTATCGTCTCGGCAGACGGGCTCAGATATGTTATTAATTTTCACAAACACTGCAACTGTCCGTGGTCAGGCGTATCACTTACTACCAGGTGAGTGAACTGACCGTCCCGTTGACATATTAAAAAACAAAAAATGACACGAGAAATACTTACTTTTTATGTCAATCATAAAATCATAAGTGTAGTATAATATTGGTTTCTTATTCATATATGTACTAATGTAGGATACAATTGAAAATATATGCCATACATCGACTGGAGATGCTATAACAGACAAGAGAATAGAATTGTTTATATAAAGTCTTTCTTTTGTTAGAGACCTTCCCATCTAAGTACGCTAAAAGTTGTGGGTTTCAACCCTACAAGTACAACCATTAGCATAAACATTTGTGTTTGAATTATATCTAAGTGCCAAATATCTACATCATCATTAGCTCATAATACTTCCCAAACTTCACCAAAGGGTACGAGCCTACCCGCGGGCCCAATACAGATTACATAGCCAACTTCACGCACAACCTTTGAATCTCTTCGCAGGCGTGTGCAGGTTTCCTCGCGATGTTTTCCTTCACAGTAAGAGCATCGGATAAACGTACATATAATTTCGAAAATTCGAAAACACATTCCTTACAAAATAATATCTATATGAGGGCGCGTTGTTAAAGCCTCCTTGTGCTGTCATTAAGCATTGACACCTAACATCAGATTTCAGAATTAGGGTGACGGACAGCTATCTCTCTAGCGAAGCGTTGGTTTTGGAAGTACGGCGGCGATTTGGAGAGAACTTATGAACGAGCGGCCGCCGGTACAATCCGTGAGCAACGAATC
This sequence comes from Leucinodes orbonalis, assembly GCA_019425675.1. Lineage (NCBI taxonomy): Eukaryota > Metazoa > Arthropoda > Insecta > Lepidoptera > Crambidae > Leucinodes > Leucinodes orbonalis. Next base: position 256,797 of record PQWD01006671.1, on the reverse strand, counting down.
GCTAAAATTCTGTATCATCAAACGGAATTTGTTATTTTTTATATTGGAATTTAATGAAGAAGTACGAATATCTACCTAAATTACAAAAGCAATATTTTTGTTAAAAAAATTTTGCTTTTAACAACCAGTAATATTGATATTAACAACATTTTTAGTAACACCCTCGCTTATAATATCCACGACGATGGATGAATCCACTAAGAGCCCTCCTGCGCCTACATATATAAGAGAATTTTGCAGTTTACAATTGGAATTTGAAGGGTTTCAGTATTAGAATACAGTCTTATTTGCTATACGACGGTTCATCCTGTCGTATAGCAAATAAGGCTCTGGAGATCTGACTAAATCTGACTAAACTTTCTCAAAAATTTCTCAATAGTAAAATTTATCGGAGGAGCCTTAGTCCAGCAGTGGGCGTTGTCATCATTGTAGTAGTTGTATTCACAAATTAAAGTGCTCGTCAATAAATAAATAATAATAATAAATATATATTTAAATTTATAAATGTATCAGCTCATCATACGTCAATACCGAGGGACACGAGCCTACAGTAGGGTGTACACAACGACCACATTAGGCTGTGTAGTCGTAGGGTGTATAGGCCTTAGTCATCTACGCGGTCCCTATCCGGATTGGCCGAATTTACCCACAACCTTCGAATTTCTTCGTAGGCGTGCACAGGTTTCTTCATGATGTTTTTTATCTGCCAACATTTTATTGCTCAATATAAGCAACATATGAATTTGGAAAATGTTATTTAAATATTATACGATATTAAATTCCGATTGTTTATTACATTTCACAAGTTAAAACATTTGTGAAACTAATTTGGTTTACGACGAAATAAATTGGATACTAGCATAGTTTTAAGTTTATAGTGTAAATTACAAATTTAAGACTCTAAAGTTTATTTTACTATAATTTCACCTATTTATATCTGCAAAGCTATAGGTAGTCTAAATATTAAAAAGTTTCTTAATATTTTAATTCGCAAGACGGTTTCTTCAAATTTTAAGGAAGATATTTTTTTGAGTAGGTCTTAATCTTTGCTTTATCTTATTTCACTGGTTTTGACAAAGAAAATATTAAATTATTTCATTGTATTCAATGATTTCATATAGTCCATCAACTTGTTTTATTTCACTACGATTGATTCGAACTTAGATATCGAGGTACTCAATAAATGAAGTTCAAGGTAGACTTTGATTTCATGTTATTATTGCGTGTTTTAACCTCAATCAGAAAACCCTAATTACAAATAATACATAAACCTATTGATTATATAATCAAAATGAATTAAATTGGCCTTGTTAGTCTAGTCTATAAACCAAACGAACGAATTTGCTGATTTTGAAGGTAGGTAAGAACTTTGTTATTTATAACTTTTAAAAGTTGTATATGTTATTTTTAACTTATCTTAAAAGAAAAGTATTAATTTTCTTTGTTATTGTAATAAATAATGATTACAACATATTTTATTTCATATGGAATCTTATAAGATAAATATGATATTATCGACGTTACTCACTATCGTACTCATATTATAGAAAACATTAAGTTAGAGCGTATTCCAAAAATGGAATTTTAAGTCAAATAAGCTTTTTGATAAATATTTCGTGAAAGCTTCCGTCAAAGAAGGGAAGTTAGTATTAGTTTTTACTATGCGAATTTTATTTTTTCAAAAGTTTAATTTTGCATTAATTTCAACTTAATTATTTTTATTAAATAGATAAGTTGAGATTAAAGTGTTGTTTGAAAATGTCTCACGGATCAATACCACAATTACTGAATACTCAATTGAGTAGTTATGAAATAAGAAATAAGTAACTTGTAAGAAAAATAATATAAAATTAGAAAGATATATTTATTCCTAAAATAAAATAAATTTTAATTCATCATTGTATAAATCGCAAAACTTATTCGTACTCAAAAACCACTTGCAACCGCAACTTGACCGTAAAGAAATAAACAAGTAAATTAAATCCCGTTATTACACCTCAAATAATGGACCGACGACTTGCGAAAGGTCGCTGGTGGAGGCTGGATGAGGAAAGCGGAGGACCGGGATATCTGGCGCGAAATGGGGGAGACCTATGTCCAGCAGTGGACTGCGATAGGTTGAATAGGATAGGAAGTAATCATCTGATAATGACAATAAACAAAAAATATATAAAGCAATTCATATAAAGACACGAAAACAAACTAAAGGGAACTCTACAAAAATAACGCAACCCGTAAATTACACTTACGTATATCGGCAGCGGCGTATTGCACCACAAACAATAAAAGCGCAGCGGGCCACATGATGTGAACGCGCTCGGCCGGCTCGATGGTCGGCCCGTGACTGACCACGGTGCGATTGCAGCCCTTCTGTCAAGTCACAACAACCATTACGCACCTTGCAATATAACTGCACGCTAATTGCTGCTGATGCGCCCGTTAAAGGTTTTCCTAATGTCCGCTGAACTTGGTCGTTGCGGATTATGCACAAATTAGCAGCATAGGTACGTATTGAAGTTGTCGAACACTTAATACTGAAACTCCCTTGAAATGCCCTAAGCCAAAGTTAGAGTCCCACTCTGGGAAGCTCTCTAGCTCTTTGCATAATCTATTCAAGGCTGAGATCCATCGCCACTAGCCAGTAAAGCTGTGCTACGGCCAACTATGACAAGTCCATAAAAAGAAAATTTCAAATAGTGGAAGCATAGATTTTATTAACATGCCCCGTGCTCTACAGGTCCCATCCAGGTTATCGTTAAAAGATTTGGAACCGTTACACTCTGCACTCGTGTAATGTGAGTCACTTAAGCCTCGTTCGCTGGTCGGCAGGATTCTATGTCAATGAGGATAAACTCTTAAAGTCGTATGCCAGGAGATTTAATTCCAGGAGGTTTGGCTGAGACCCATCTAGACTAAGAGCCATCTGCGTTCGCCTCTTGTCCGGTGAAGCTGTGAAAAACATCTGAGAGCAATAGCAAAAAGTCCATCCAAGACAAAAAAACAGGACCGGGTCCTTATAAAGTAACTTATAAATGCCAATAAAGTAATTTAAAAAACGTTTGATCATTATTTGTTTCCATTAATATATCTCAAACCTTTGCAGCTGCAAGTCACACATTTTACAAAGATTTTATTTTGTGATTTGTCGTATCTGCCTAAACGTGTAAAAATTGTCTTTATACTAATGTATAGAGATATTGTTGAGTTTTTAATAGGATATTACTTTATAGTAAATATTTTTAAGTCCTTGACTATTAACTACAACTCTATTTAAGTATATTTTTTTAACTATTCATTCTGCCTATGATTTCGAAACGGGAAATCACTCTAATCATATTATTTTACAAATTGGTAAGTGTTCTTAGATATTCATAATAAATAGCTACGAATGTGTCAGTGGGTTTGTATGACAATAACATTGAGCAAATTATAATAATACGTACGTTTATTATGCTTATAATTCTATCCAATGTAAAAAGTGGCTACAGTGATCGAATCGTCTTAAAAAAGACAGAAAATAATTGCATTTAATGCTTAAATAGACTCAAAATTAATTTAACCTTCCCAAACTTTTTTATGTTTCTAAATGTACAAGATGGTCAGGATGCTCATCTGATGGGAAGTGATACGCCTGACCATGACAGAGCGGCATTGATTGAGACCAACAACTGATAAACAGTTATTTAGCTTCATCAATGCCGCACTGCGCCTTACACCAGAGACAACAGATGCCTGATACTTCATTAAAATAATATTATTAAAAAGAATTTCGTATCAAAATATTTTCAAATATCTATTTTTTTCAAACCACACAATAAGAAAAAGAACATTTAATGGTGAATCTTGAGTTGGGCTGGGCATATTTCCAACAATAATTAAATTAATTATAATTGAAAATTTTGATTCTCTCTCTCTCTCTTCAACCTATCGCAGTCCACTGCTGGACATAGGTCTTCGCCATTTTGCGCCAGATATCCCGGTCCTCCGCTTTTCCCATCCATCTCTTATTGAAAATTTTGATTATATTGAAATAATTGTCATTCATAGTAAGTACCAAAACAGTTAATTTGAGATAGTTTTCACTAATTTCATATCATTTAATATGAAATTAATTATACCTCGGTAAAGTCAATTAAAATTCGTTTGGAATAAATATTTTCTCAATTAACAGTAATTATTTGCTTTACGTGTGTCATGTTATGATGTTATATTAAGATGTTAATACAATAATATTAATTATGTTGTCATTAAAATGTTTTCTTTTTGTTTACCATTACAAGATATTTTAACATAATTGTGTGTAACCTCATTTTTACTAAGAATAATATCTATTCTATATTGACTGCCTCCGTGGTTAGTGGCTAAGACCGTAGCGTAAACCGGGATTCGTGAGTTGGTATCCCGCGGGGAAACTTTGTGCGATTATCCCTAGTTTGGTTGAGATATTACAGCCTAAAGCGTCGGTGGCGCAATGGTGTGGACTGTTGCCCTCCTAACGGGAGGACTGTGGTTCAAATCCCGCCACGTACCAATGTGTTTTCGAATTTTCGAAATTATATGTACCTACGTTATCCGACGCTCTAACGGTGAAGGAAAACGTCGTGAGGAAACCTTCACGCACGTCTGCGAAGAGATTTAAAGATCCTCACCATGTTTTCCTTCAATGTAAGAGCGTCGGGAACATAGGTAGATGTATGTATCCAAAAATATAGGTATGGATGTCTGTTTGTAATATTCATATGATAATTTTTTTCTTCATGCTTATGATTATATATACGGTACATACACCTAAACATTTTTCTTTATATTTTGTGTCTGTCCGTCTGTTTGTTCATGGTATATCTGAAACGACTGGGCCGACTTTGGCATGTAAATGTCGTTATAGGGAAAAACATGGGGTACTTTTGAAAATGCTTTTTATATTAGGAAAAAATAAAGCAATATATATACGCGGCCACGCGTCACACGAGCTGCGCGCTTTCACGTTATGTTTTACTGCGGGTGAATATTTTATAACGCGGGTAATACCGCGGGGAAGAGCTAGTCTACCATGAAACAAAACGAGAGATTACTAAATTTTACTACTGAGATAAATAACGATTCTATAAACGCTTATATTAGTGGATTTGGGGCATTGGAGTCGATAGCCGTAAACATATCAGAATAAGGAGAGCATTACAATTTACCGGCGGCAGCAAGGAAACTGGGCTTCCTTTTCCTGGACGTATCGTGCAAGATCTTCCGAATCGACGCACGTGACTGTTGCGAAGTATCCTTTAATACTATTAATAATTTCATGATATTATTCATCAAGGCAGCCACCAATTCATGAACGTCAAGATGGCAGGGCAATGGCATGATTCTCATTACGATTTTATAATAATAAATAACCTTTTTTTTCTGAAATTACGCTTGCCGTTGTGTGGCCTTTTGATCTGGAGAGTGCAGGTTTAAATCCCACCGCATCACAATGTCTTTTCGAATATTCGAAATTGTACGACGTTTATTCGACTCAAAGGTTTGGGGTAATGTAGGCCCATCTGCACTGGCACCGCGTGGACTAAAGCCTATTCATACCCTATACTGGTAGGCTCGTGCTCCTCGGTTGGCACCATGCCTAAGACATGTATAGTGTTGAAGGAAACCGCTAACAGTAGATACAAATTATTTTCTGTCAACACCTGAGCCGTCGATACTGAGACGGCTCTTATAGACTTTTTCTTTAACGACCCATTTGGTGTTGCGGTTGAGATGTCGGCTACTACACTTGGTAAAGGGTTCCGGGTTCGATACCCGGGCAGTACAGACGTTTGTGTATATAAGTATATTTATCCGTTGTTTAGTACCCATAATACAGGCTTCATGCTTAACTTGGGGCTAGATGGCTCTGTGTGAATGTCAGTGGATATTTATTTATATTTATACCCAGTAATTTCACAAGCGACCATACCCTCTTCCCAAAATAAAGGTGCATTTGACGACCTATTTGGTGTACTAGTTGAGACGTCGGCTACTACACCAAGGGTTCCGAGTTCGATCCCCCGGTCAGTACAAACATTTGTGTGCATACAAGCATACGCTTGGGACACAGTGGATCACGCGGTAATGATGCAGCGGACGAGCTGGCGAGACGAGGCTCAAATTCCAAAGCCATCGGACCGGAACCAATAATACTAATTCCATTCAATCAGATTATGAACTGGCTAAGAAACCACACACAGACACTAGCAGCGGAGTGGTGGCACTCGACACCAGAGTGCAGGCAATCCAGGGAGGCCATGCCATTCCTGGATAGGAAACTGTCTAGACGTCTTCTACGGATGGACAGAAATAGCCTCAGACTGGTGACGGGGATCATCACTGGACACTGCGCACTAAACAAACACTTTTACACAATAGTTATCACGGACAGTCCTCTGTGCAGAGCGTGCATGGAGGAAGAGGAAACGGTGGCGCCTGTGCTTCTTAGGTGCACAGGCGTAGCCCAGATCCGCAGGGAGACTATCGGCTCACCGGTAACAGTCGCGGATGCCCTGAGGAGACCGGGAAGACTTATTTGCTTTTGGAGGGAGGTGGGCTGGCTGGAATGACCAGAAGGCCGCCGAATGACTTCACGGACTAAGTGCGGAAACCGAACCCCGTAACATAGAAACAGAAGCATACGCTTGAGTTACACCAAATCTGCGAAAAGAACATTGTAGTAATTTTGTTGTTTAGTTGCTATATTCTGTTAAAAAAAATCATTAAAATTTATGAAATAATCATCATCAGCTGATTTATACGTTTCCACCGAGGGGAACGAGCCCATCTATAAAGGGTGGATAGGCCTTAGTCGTCCACACGGGCTCAGTGCGGATTGGCCGATTGTACGCACGACCTTTGAATCTCTTCACAGGCGTGCGCAGGTTTCCTTCAGGAAAACATCCTTCACCGTAAGAGCGTCGGATAACGTGCATATAATTTAGGTAATTCGAAAACACTTTAAAAATAATAATACAACCATTCCACACCATTGAGGGAATAGTCCACACCATTGAGGGAACAGTCCACACCACAGACATCCGAATATACAATTAGACTGGACAAGCCGCCAAGTTTATAGGCAGTCCCAGTGTCGCAATTTCTTTCGGTTCTTACCTGTGAAAAGTTATTATATTTCTTGGTAAATTTACTGATTTATTTGATAATAGCATGTTACAATTGCAAAGAATGGCATTTTGGAAAAAACGGTAATTTCTTCTAATATTCGTGCGTCTTGACTCGTCTCACAGAGCGTAAACTGGCACCCAGTGTATGCTCGTTGAGCTTACATTTGTCGCACTTTAAACGCGGCTTGCCCCATCTCCTGTTTTGAGAAATCTGTGTCCACACCATTGAGCCACCGACGCTCTAAAATTCTAGGATTAAGATGAAATAATAGGTTGTGACAATAATGGAGGAGGATACTAGATAAGTAATAAGTTGTGACAATAATGGAGAATGGGATGGATAGATCCCAAATGTGGATTTATTGTTTGACTAAATGTGAAAGTAAATATGTGTGGCTTGGCTTTCGTTATTGACTTCAGATTAGAAACTAAATATTCGCATCACCGCCACGAAGACGGTAGCGAAACGTCGAAGCCATACATATTTACTGGTATGTAGAATTTGGGGTCGAGTTAGGTTGTGTGAGTATATTCAGAAGTTTGGCTCTAATTGAGATCTGATATCTTTTTCACAGGGAAATCCTTATGCGGTCGTCTTGGCAACAATTTGCATGAAATGTTTTTAGTGGGATATAATTAAACGAAAATTTTTTGAAAATTCAAAGGACTCATACAATTTTTGTTTGATTGTTTGTGTCCTTTGAATAATAAGCTCCGAAACTACTGGATTTATTTTAAAAATATTTTATCCGAATGACATAAGCTATAATGTAATTTTAATTAATGGTATCCATACTAAAACCAAAAATCCCATTATTTATATTTTCTACATTTTATTGGTTGTTAACCTCTAGGTACCTATCCCATAGGTATATCATTCTGATGTACGCGTATCATTTCATTTTATTTCATGCTCAAGCGGTCAAACGGCTCATCTGATGGTAAACAATGATAATCCGTTTGAATAAAGGTAGATACGCCACCCGTGCTTCAAAAACGAACCGCCGATACAGTTACAGGCTCTTTGTTTAGGTAATGTAAGCTCATTCGAAGTGTGCTGTCGCTGCATTCGGAACACTTTTTTCGGTTGTTTGGTGAGAATATCACGAATCTATACTTTTACATCATTCATGGTAAATGACACCGCCGCCCATGTATATACAATACCAGAGGGCACTGAAATGCGTTGCCGGCCTTTTCAAAGGGAATGCGCTCTTTTTTTTATGACACCAAGTCGTATTGCTCAGGAAATATCTTATTGATTAGAATAAATTAAGAACATATTCGTAACCTACAACCTTGTATATATTTTCATAATCGATGATTCGTCACTGGGATATCCTAGTGAGCTAGTTTACTACACTGTTTCAAAAGGGGAAAACGGAACGTGAAATTGTTATTACGTCCGTCCGTCCGTACACTCGAAGCGAGTAAGCCTTCTTATCATGTGTGTAGACCCATTTAGTATAGTGGTTGCAACGTCGGCTACTACACCAAGAGTTCCGAGTACGATCCCCGGGCAGTACAAACATTTGTGTGCATGAAAATGTCTGTTAGTCATCGTTCGTATAAAAGTAAAGCGAGTCACAAAAGATATTTTAGGTCGAGGTGACTAAAAAAAGCCTGAATTGCCCCCGAAAACCCAAATAATAATATCATGTTAACTTAAGTGGTAATAGTGGCCGAAAGAACTTTTTGTGCAATTTATCTCGGCCCCTGGGCGGCCAGTATTAACCATATTTAGGGGTCGAATGGAAACCAATAAGTGTATCTTTGAGGGGTTTTATACATATAATACATAATCGATGGCCGTTAGAGAGCAGACGAGTTCTGGAGTGGAGACCGCGACTTGGCAAGCGTAGCGAAGGACGCGCTCCGGCCCGATGAATAACTTGCGAAAGGTCGCTGGTGGAGGCTGCATGAAAGAACGGAGGATCAATGGGGGTGGCCTATGTCTAGCAATGGACTATGATAGTTGAAGATAATTAGTTAGTATGAACATTCTTTCAATATACCAGCCCACTGTTATTTTATTTAATTCAATTTATGTAGGAAGTATCTTTAAGTACAAGTAATATATTAGTGGAGACCGCGTCTTGGCAAGCGTAGCTGAAGACGCCGGCCGGCCCGATGGGTCGACGACTTGCGAAAGGTCGCTGGTGGCTGGATGAAGAAAGCGGAGGACCGGGATGTCTGGCGCAAAATGGGGGAGACCTATGTCCAGCAGTGGACTGCGATAGGTTGAAGAGGGAGAGAGAGAATATATGCGTTACTCACAGCGCTTCGACTGACTTTTATCTTTTCCGTGGGAGCACATTGGACCCCACAACACAACATATTTTTTTTGGGTTTTTTTGTTAGTTAGTTTAGTTTAAAATTTAATTTATACTCTGCACTTTGTAACTTTGTATTTGTCTATGTTGAGTGTTTTGAGTATTTTAATGTGTTACAAATTGATATTTTGTGTTCTGTATTCCAATAAATGTTTTTTCTTTCTTTCTTGTCTTTATTTTGGATAGCTGTTGAATGAAAAGTATGATAATCACACAAACGTCAGGCTCCATAGTATATCATAACCGTAAGGTGTTTCCTACGATCGCGAGCGGCGCGCCGGTGTAGCAACGTGGTCAAGGAGATCTTGCGCCCGCGCAGATTATTGGCAACACAGAAATAAGATCTAAATGCGAAGATGGAAGCCTTTCGCAATCAACTGTTGCCCTGTGTTTGGGTCTGTCAACTTAAAGGGTAGGACATGCTTACATATATAATTGTTTATCTATATATCATTTACAATTATTTACATTTATTGATTGATAACAAGAGCGAAAGGGAAAATTCTTATTGCAGTTCGGATATACTCGTATAGGTATATTCTGAAATTTGTGTTATTGTTTTGTGTTTTGTGTCACGTCTTATTCAAATGGTATTATAAAGGGAAACATGTTATTAACTGTACTTTAAAATTAAATTTATGATTATTGATTTCTGCGCTGTTGGTTACTTAATAATAATAAAATTTAAAAAATGATGATTCTAATGAATGAAAATTTCTTGATAAGATATAAAAGTTAGTAATAGTTACATATATACCATAAAATAGTAGAAAATTACTGTTGTTGGTTTTTATAAACGAATATTTTTGTTGTACTTGACTTGCTATGGGACTGGAATGAACATGGTCATATTAAGATTAAAAAATTATTATGCGAGATATTATAAAAAAATAGTGTGGACTCTTACCTTCCTGTCTGGAGGATGCAGGTTCAAATCCCGCCACGTACCAATGTGTTTTCGAATTTTCTAACTATATGTACGTTTATCCGACGCTCTTTCGATAGAAGAAAACATCGTAAGGGAAACCTGCGCACGCCTGCGAAGAGATTCAAAAGTGTTGCGTGAAGTCGGCCAATCCGCACTGGGCCCGCGTGGACTGAGGTCTGTACACCCTTTACGGGCAGGCTTTTGCCCCTTGGAATTGTTCTTTTCAGACAATGGAGTGTTTATAATAGGTAAAGCATACGCTCACAGCTCGAAATACAAAATTCATAGAATTAGGCAAAAGTATTTTCATAGACATACTTACTCAGTTTCTTGCGGAAAACGATAAATGAGTTCGTAGTAATCAATTTTGTCAAGTAGTTGAACATTTTCCTAATACGGTCTCCGAGCCGGTTCCTATAACTAGGCATTCGGTCCACTCACGTGCACCACACTTTCTTTTAAATTAAAACTTTAAGTTAATAGCACTAAGTGTGCATTTCATTTGGCATTGAATGCATCAGGGAAACGATCACGTGCAGTGAAAATGTTAAAGTGTACGTAGAAATTTCGAACTTAATATTGTTAGTCGATGTTCGATTTTGCCATTGAGGACCCAATAAGTTTTGATAGTACTGAATGGGAATAATAATATGTAGAACCCGGCAATGGAAATATTTCATTCAGTGTACTTTTTGGTACCGAATTTTAATTTCGGTGAAGTAATTTTAATAACCATCTCACCACATCCCATGGCCTGACTCAACCTTCCGGTTATACAGGCCGAATCGGGGGAGGTGCGCGCGGAGCACTGCTTTACGATATCGTTCGTTTAGAATTTGATTGTCACCACCTCTTCTATTCCACGTTAAGGGTTGTTAACGTCTTTACATTAACAATCCATTCGTCAAGCTACGTAAGGTCAGATTACGAAATTATATGCTCGTTTATTTGACGCTATTTCGGTAAAGTAAAACATCGTGAGGAAACCTGCGCACGCCTGTGAAGAAATTGAAAGGTCATGCTTGAAGTCAGCCAATCCGCACTGGGCCCACGTGAACGACTAAGGCTTACGGGTAGGATCTTGCCCCTAGGTGGGGACGTACAATGGCGGCATTTGAACCTGCATACTCGGAAGCCAACAATCCACGCTAATGAGCCAATGAAGTTCCCAGTAGGCATACACGGCGCTAACGAGTACCTTCCGACAGTGGCTCAATAGGAACCCGGAGGAAGGCGTGAGGAAGCCGCGTTCGTAATTAATTCTTGCATTGCATCCTAAGGATAAAGGTGCAATGAACTCACAATCATAGACGAAAATCACTTTATGACGCTATAGGTATTTTCATATTTGTTTTAATTGTGTACTTACATTATTATTAGCAGCGTGTACTAGGTGTGTTTCACTAAGAGAGTATAAAGTGTCTCAGGTTTCAACTTAGGGACTCTCAGGCTCGTTTTGGAATATTCTAAAACGAGACTCATGGATTACATAACTTAAGTTTGAAAGAGATAGCGCTATAAACGATAAATAGCGGCATCCCTTTCTTACTCTATTTAAGTAAAACTCAACGCTTGAGTCTCGTTTTAGAATACGGGCCTTAGATTTTTTAAGGTTTTTAGAGCATAAAAAGATTCGGAATTTCGTATATTGCAATTACGATTTACATCATCAAGAAACGAGGTATTAAGAGAATTTAACTCTTTAATACCTCGAATTGAAGAGTATAACCACCCACTGTGTATGTCATTTGTGGACTACGAGAAATCCTTCGACTCCATCGAAACCTGGGCTGTTCTGAAGGCTCTGCAGCGATGCGGTATCGACTGGCGCTACATCTAGGTGATGAATTGGTGAAAACGCATTGGAGGATGTCTTCAAGACCATGAACTGGTCTGAACGAGGCGTCAACGTTCATGAAGAGTATATTACTCATCTTCGTTTTGCAGACAATATCGTCATCGTGGCAGAGTCATCGAGAAAGCTTGCTGAGATGCTGAACAGCCTAAATGAATCCTCCTGGCCAGTTGGGCTTGGCATGACTTTGGACAAGTGGAAAGTCATGTTCAATAATCATGTCATGCCACAAACGATACACGTCGATGGTGTTCTTATCGAGGTTGTTCAGGAGTATGTCTACCAAGGCCAAACCATCCAACTTGGCCGGCCTAGGCTAGTAGGAAGATTCAGCTAGGCTGGGCGGCATTCCTTAAGCTACATCATGTCCTTACGTCAACGATTCCGCAATGTCCTACTCGTGCTAACATACGCAGCTGAGACACGGACACTGACTGCAGGTTTGGTTCAAAGTTCAAAGTCACTCAACGCGCATTGAAGCTATGCTTGTGGTCTTTCTTAGGGATAAGATCAGAAATTATTTAATCCGTTAAAGAACTAAAGTTGCCGACATAGCCTGCCAGATCAGTAACTTGTGGCAGTGGGCTGGTCACGTATGTCGCAGAACCGATGGCCGTTGGAGCAGACGAGTTTCTGGAGTGGAGACCGCATCTTGGCAAGCGTAGCGTAGGACGCCATCCATAAATATCAACAAAGCAATACAAACAATTTTTTTATGTTAAGAAGTGAACAGAACGGTCAGGACGCTCACCTGATGGTAAGTGATACGCCTGACCATGACATAGCGGCATTAAGAAAATGAAGTTATTATTCTCTATCAATGCCGCACTGCGCCCGTCACCGGAGACAACAAATGTTAGGTCTCTTAGACCCGGTAATTTTAATCAATGAAGTCATGTTAAGCCATGTTTCCTGGCTTATGTAATAAGATGGTTAGGATAGGTTAGGTCACCTACAAATCGTCACCTACAAATCAGCTTTTTGCTTAGGGGGTCTGCCTCGTCGTGTCGAAAAGCATAGATCCGGCTGTGGGTAAAAAAGTAATTAGCCCGCCAATTACCAATGTGTTTTCGAATTATCGTATGTACGTTATCCGACGCTCTTACGGTGAAGGAAAACATCGTGAGGAAACCTGCGCACACCTGCAAAGAGATTGAAAGTTTGTGCGTGAAGTCGTCCAGCCCGCACAAGCCCGCGTGGACGACTAAGGCCTATACGGGTAGGCTCGTGCCCCTCAGTGGGGACGTTTAATGAGCTGATGATGATCCTTCCTTCGTTTTATTCATTCACTCTTCACCAGCCCCCTTTCGCAAGTCGTCAATCCATCGGGCCGCAGGGTGTCTTACGCTTCACTTGCCTAGACGTCCTCAAGAACTAGACGAGTTCTTTAGTGGCCATTTGATTTGAGGCAAGTGACCGTGATAAGTGGCTTACTGCTTCAAACTTGCTGACTTGTTTTATACCTCTAGTATGAAAACCCTTTGCATAAGTTGGTTTAATAAAACTTCCTCGTATAAACTATGTTATTTTATCACATAATATGAAACTTCAATGTCAGCGCGACAATAAATGCTAGGATTACGTATATTACTTAAATTGTTACAAATTAATAGGTAGCAAGAACACACCAGAATAAATATAATTGTTGCATTCGTTATACAACAGTGCAAAACTTAATTGAGGATAACGTCATCTATCCGCAGATGATAATAACGATCACGCATGCCTTTTTATTAATAGGAGCAACAAAATATATATATTTTTTATTTTAATCAAGTTAATTACCTAAGAGCGCTATATTCCAGTGGCCCCATATTGATGATGTCACGTCTTCCCTATAAATTAAGTGCAATAAGTTATATCACAATAAGTAAGAATAAATTGTAAAACGGAATTGGAACGTTGTAAAACGAAATTTTAAACCATTATAAGAAACGAGACAGCTGTCGATCTCCCATTTCCATCTAGCACAAACTTAAGCAAAGCAGCAAGATACTGATACTTTTTTAATACAAGAAAATATAAGGTGAATTTTGAATCATGGGCATCCAATCGACCTATTATAGTACTCATATAATGGAATGTTTTATGAAAACCAAAACCATAAAGATTTATCACAAAAGTTTTACAAAATAAACGATAAATACTTAAATTGTCGCATTGCAATTATCGAATTAATTTCTTATAGCTCGTACTTTGTTCAGAGCAAGGGTGCCGCCCGCCCCACCTCGCCTACACCGCCCTACGCCACACCAAGCGCTGCGAACACATCGCACCCCATATTTAATTGTTTTTTAAAGTAAACATTTGTTTAATTTTTTATTCTAATATGTATTATTGATCAATTGCAATGAGTTCAAAATATTTGATTGTGTACCAATAGATTATAGATTTGTGTGATTTAAGGTACCATGTAGTACCTAAAATCATAATTGAGGGATCTACTTTAAATCACGGGTAGGTTCTTATTTTAAAATGTTGCCAATTTGCTCGATTTCACCCTGTAGATTATGACACCTTATCCAATGTTTGTGCAAACTAATATTTGTTACTAATCGAAGCTGAAACCTTCGTTTTCATAATTGACTATCATTATACCACCATTTTCCATAGATTTTCTGGGGTTCTCATACACCGTCATCAATTTATTAGATATTTGTATTATTAGAATAGTCCAAACCAGTGGTATATTATAATTTGACATCCTTAACCACTACCTTAAGTGTAATTTGTAGACATAACCTGGATTACTAATATTTTATATATTTTTTGATTTAGTTTTTTTATAGTCGCTAGGGCACTACTGGAATAGCAAACCTGTGCATGCAAACACTTTATTAGCTTAGCATCTATTAACTGCTATTATAATTAATTTAACGACCGTTTGTGGTAGACGTAATTTTCTTTATACGCAGTACTCGTTGTAGGCTTTAACGATCTTAAATAACCCGTTTAAGTCCTAAGCCACAATCAAAATGGCCGCTAGGCAAAAGATTAAACTCTACTATTGTATTCAATAAGTTTCACTTATGCTTAAGGGGCTGAAAAATAATGCTAAAATGTATTAGTATAGGTATTTAATTTATTTTTCTGGATTAGCTCTATCATATTTTTTTTCTGAAATCCTTATTTGATACTCTATTCATTGTTGTTGTCAACATTACATATTGCAGTGTCACCACCATTATGGAGATAGGTAAGAAAATGGATTTTATAAATTAACGCTGTATTTTAAACCTATTACATTATGGTTTAGGTAAAACCTCGTCCAGAGGGATGTCACTGGCGACCTTGTTAGCAATATCAAGCAGTAGTTTCGTCACACTCGCTTCGAGATAAGGCTTAACAGCTTTCAGGAACTCGCCACGATTTTGATTAATTGCTGCATTCGTTGCCTCACCTGTAATGATAAATAAACAGCGGAAAATATAGTTATTTAACTTTTTTGTAACTTGATATCTACATAATAATATTGTTTATTAAACTGAGTTATAGAAACAAAATAGAGCGTCGGTGGCTCAATGGTGTCGGCACTTCAATAGTTTCCACATGTTATCAATATGTTTTGACTTGGTATTTAGTTTCTGATCTTAAGTAAGATACATAAAAAAGGATATCTTTTTCAGGAGAAAATTATGCCAAGACAACGATAGCAACATTTGTTTTTGGTGGGATTACAGGTATTTTTGTAAGTTGCTGGGTAGTATTCTCTACTTGCTCTACAATTCCGTGTAAACTATAATAAATTTTATAAATTTTAGGGGCCTCTCCCATTTTAGAAAATTGGAGGCAAAAATCATAATTTATGATTGTTTTTGTTGTTGTATACTAGACTTAGACTACATACCAAATTTCAGCTTTCTAGCACATCTGGAAGTAGTCAAAATTTTGATGATCATCAATATTTCGGTGACAAAATCAGCGTATTTTGGATATCAATTAAATCTTAAGTATAAGAGCTATTCATTGAGACTTTGTATGTTTAATAAGTATATTATCGATATCATATCCTGAAAATATGAACTATCTGGTACATCGAGACCACCTATGAGACTTCAAAAAAACGTCGCAACACTTCGAGAAAAGGTAGCTAGTGCCTTGCGCTTCGCTTGGCTCGACTTGGCGGGGGCACTACCGTGCCCCCAGACTTCCAGCACGTACTACTGTTTTGGCGTCATTTTGGAGTACAATACTTCTAAAAAAATATGAATGTGTATCTTCAGTGAGTAACTTGACCGCAACGACCACATGAGAGCGTCGGTAGCTCAATGGTGTGGACTGGCGCCTTCCTACCGGGAGGGCTGAGGTTCAAATCCCGACACGAATGAATGTGTTTTCGAATTTTCGAAAATATATGTACGTTATCCGATGCTATTACGGTGAAGGAAAACATCGTAAGGAAACCTTTATGCACGCCTGCGAAGAGATTCGAAGGTTGTGTGTGAAGTCGTCTAATCCGCACTGGGCCCGCGTGGATGACTAAGGCCTAATCACCCTATACGGGTAGGCTCGTGCCCCTCGGTGGGGACGTTTAATGAGCCGATGCTTAACCGTGACAGTCAACTGCTGACTTCGGCATCGTTCACGATGGTGAAGGGTTTTACCAAATCTGCTTGCTTTCCAAGGTCCGTTAGTGATACTTTTTTATGTTAATATATACTTATTATTATTAACGACCCATTTGGTGTAGCGGTTGACACGTCGAATACTACTCTAAGGGATCCGGGTTCGATCCCCGGGCAGTACAAACATTTGTGTGTATGAACATATCTTTGATGGTCTGTACAAAAGAAAATGTATATAAGTATGTTTGTACGTTGTTTAGTATAATAAAGGCTTCACGCTTATATTGGGACTAGATGGCGCTGTGTGAATTTTAATGGATATTTATTTTATTTATTTATTTATTAACACCCAGACCAATACAAACAGACATGTACATGCACACGAATGTTTGTACTGCCCGGAGATTGAACCCGAGACCCTAAGTATAATGGCCAAATTCTGAAACATTCAACCACATGGGTCGTAGGTTATTTGTAAAATAAACTTACCCAACACCTGGTCCCCGTTGAATAGTCCCTCTAGCTTGATAAAGTAGTCTTTAATGCTGATGTCCACGTTCAGACTGGAGAAGTTGATGTACTCAATATCACCTCGCTTGACTGTCTTCGCGCGCAGTACCAATTCTGCGTCGCATCGTACTGCGAGGTTTTTGTAATATATTTAATAACATTTTATTTATGAAAGACATAAACAACCTTAATCAAGGTCTTGCAAATGTTTATGGGCGGCGGTGTCACCATCAGGTGAACCGTATGCTCGTTTGCCTCCTGTTCAATAAAAAAAACCTTATGCTGTGCGAGTTAGTACTATTAGTACTTAGTCACACGAGACAAACAGAAACAACTATAGGATAGGATAAGATAAACAGAATAAAGATAGATAAATAGAGTTCTATTTCAACAATTAAACCAATTACAAATTCACGGAATTAGTTACATCCTGGTTAAATTCCTTCTAGTTCTAGGATAACGCGACTGAATCATTGCTTGCACAATTAAGTTAATGTTCTAATAATTTTGATTAAATGAAAAGATACATGTTTGTACTTATTCTTATTATTTATTTATTAATTTATTATAATAAATAAATAAATACTTATTTGAACTTATTTATATATGTATAGTTTATACTGTATATTTATCCAATAACTTTTCATTTGCTTAGTTAATTATATTGTGTTGATTGTGATCGACATCCATCTTTATTTGTGCAATATTTCATCATTTGAATATTGGTAATGTCGTTAGAAAATGGTTATCAAAGTGTTATATGATAATCTTAAATACATTAAAATAAAGTGTATTTATAATGGTTTAAAGTTAGTTTTAATGTAGCCTTTATTTAATTTCAATAGTTTTCTAGCTTTACTATATTTTTAAAAGTGTGCACCGTCTATGGGCTACAGTCCTGATCAGTGAACTGTTTTCTTTCATGTGTTTCATGTAAAGACTGTATCCTGTTTGTGTACCAGAAATAAATTTATATAAAATATTTAACAATACGGACATTGATAGTTGAAATACCGCCTGACCAAAAGGAGCGTGTTGCCACCTAAGCCCTTTTGTAGCTAGATCTAGCACTTTTTGTATAGTGAACTCCTTTTTTAACGATTTAGCCGAAAGAGCAATCTAGCTCTTATTGTCTTGAAAATGTTAGCAAATATGAAGTTTTTGACATGCTAACTTTTTTGCAATTTCATCGGCCATGATGAACTTTTTTTATGAGGAGCTAAAAAAAACGGCTCCACGACTTATGATTATTTCAGCATTTTTAGGACAGAAATTAGCATTTTTAGAGCGTCGGTGGCTCAGTGGTGTGGACTGTCGCCTTCCTACCGGGAGGGCTGAGGTTCAAATCCCGACACGTACCAATGTATTTTCGAATTTTCGAAAATATATGTACGTTATCCGACGCTCTTACGGTGAAGGAAAACATCGTGAGGAAACCTTCATGCACGCCTGCGAAGAGATTCGAAGGTTGTGTTTGAAGTCGTCCAATCCGCACTGGGCCCGCGTGGACGACTAAGGCCTAATCACCCTATACGGGTAGGCTCGTGCTCCTCGGTGGGGACGTTTAATGAACTGAGGACAGAAAACCTTTTGACGCTCAATCTAGCCTTTTCTAGCCCTTTTTGACATCCCGAAAAGCTCTTTTACTAAAACTCAGGTGGCAACACTAGGAGCGCCTACTAATGTGCATTAGCAACAGCCATTTCGAGACCAAAAATGTCTGCACCGTAACAGTAAACACAGTACAAGAGTGAACTTATTGCCTCGAGACATTCTCTACAACATACTTCGTGGTTATTCTGGAATATCTGAGATAAAAGTTAGGATTATTTAAGAAGGCCGTGCGGGCTCTATATGTATGTTGGGTAACGATCGTTTTGTGTGCATGAACATATTTGTTTGTATTTGTGTGGGTGTTTCTATGTTTATTAGGTATGTTTTTTAAAAAAATAGTTAAAAAAGTGTGCCTCGGTGGATCATTGGTGTGGACTTGCTTGCTATGCATTGCATTTGCATCTAGTGCAGGTTCCAATCCCGCCATGTATAAACGTAATGTCGTTCCGAATTTTCAAAATTATATGTACAATTATCCAACGCTCTTTCGGAGAATGTAAACATCGCGAGGAAACCTGCGCACGCCTGCGAAGATATTCAAAGGTTGTGCGTAAAGTTGGTCAATCCACACCAGACCAGCGTGGACGACTAGGCCTAAACACGTATGATGAGCTCATGATGATATATTTCTGTTATTTGGTACCCATACTACAAGGTCCTCGCTTGGGGCTTGTAGTTTGGTCCCAAATTAAGACTAGTTGGCGTTGTGTGCATGTCAGTGGATATTTTTTTACCTGCATCTGATTTTAATGTGCCTCTTCCCTTAATGGGCCACTACCAAGATCTGTGTGTCTACGCTGTATCGTCCCTCTAGATGTAGCTTGGGGAACCTCACCCGAGCTCTGAAAGTCAGCGTGTCTAAATCCACCCTGAAATGTAAGAACCAATCTGAAGTATAAAATGTCTTTAAACCTTATGACGACCCATTTGGTGTTGCGGTTGAGACGTTGACTGCAACACCAAGGGTTCCGGGTTCGATCCCCGGGCCGTACAAACATTTGTATTCATGAACATGTCTGTTTATTTTACGGGTGATTTCTATGTATAATATGTATGTATTTACAAAAAAAAAATTATAAGTATGTTTATCCGTTGTTTAGTACCCATAATACAGGCTCCACGCTTAACTTGGGGCTAGATGGCGCTGTGTGAATGTCATTGGATATTTATTTATTATAATGAATAGAAATAATACGGTCATTATTCCGTAAGCAATCAAGCAAATAGCCTTTCGCATATTTTTTTATTTATCTCTCTTTTCTACCTATTGCAGCCCACAGCTGGATATAGGTCTAGGTTTATCCGATGTTCTTACGATGAAAAAAAAACATCGTGAAGAAACCCGCGCACGCCTATGAAGCAATTCGAAGGGTGGGGGACTAAGGCCTTTACACCCTAAACGGGTAGGCTCGTGCCGTGATGATGATGACGTGTCGATGAATCCACAAAAATAAATACGTACGATAAACTTTTTAATGTGAAGTTACTAGCCCCGGAGACCTTGACATCTTTTCCGATGGCGTGGATGGGCATTTGATCTCTGCTCAGCATGACGATCTGGAAACCAGGTAATAAAAAATATCAACTTGTGTCACTTTATGCAATGACAAAGTACCTAATCCAACCATATGCCTGCGTGGTTCCCTATCGTATATAATATTTTGGAGATTAATATTATCTGTGCCCATAAACAGGCCTATGTTTAATAAATATACATAAGATGACTAGATTTAGAACATATTGCTCGAACTTTAGGACATATTGAAAATTAAAAATTTAAAAAACCCCCGACACAAGAACTTAAGTAATTTTCCTTTAAAAAGTAAAAATAATAAAAGAAACTTAATGTTAAAGTACCTAAGAATCTATTAATAATTCTAAAAAAAAACGTCGCGTCGGGGGACCGCTCTTAAACTAACAATTTAAATAGGTACTTTAAATTGTTAGTTTAAAGTATTTAAATTGGAATAATTAGGAGCGGTCCCCCAACGCGACGTTTTTTTTTAGAATTTTTAATTTAATTTTTATTTCATACTTTTTATAGGTAGGTAAAGTATATTTGCAGTCATTTGGTTACTCTCCCCACTTTCAGTCCTCACAACTTTTAAACGGCTCAACCGATTTTCATCAAACATGTCTAAGAACACTCGCACATAAGTCACCTTTAATACAAAAAAAACTAAATTGAAATTACTGCATGCGTTCGGGAGTTATGATGCCACAGACAGACAGACACACAGACAGACACGTCAAACTTATAACACCCCTCTTTTTGCGTCGGGGGTTAAAAATAAAAGCCGACCTGTGCCTTGTAGTGGACTCTTATAGGCTGATGATAACGATATTTCGAGACTGAAGCATATCTCATTGGCCGTTAATATAAAAATAACAAACTAGGCGCTGGCCAAACCTCAACCCTGGACGCTGATCTCTACGCCGAATCATAAGTCAAAGTCAAAATCTATATGTTTATTAAAGCATTTATTACACTTTGCGATCTGCAGAAATGCGTTTTGCAGGGTCCCTGCAAATCGTATAGTGTAATAAGGCTAGTGTGAATAGGCATTTTCTGGGTAAGCGTTTACCAGATGCGACTAAAGCCAAGCGTACACCCATCTATTACATATAAATAAAATTGAAGTGACTGTTTGTAATATTAAAGCAACCATTTTTTTTTGTTTTATGCATATGAATATAAATACGGTACATAAACCAAAAGAACACTTTAAAATGTTTGTTCTGGGTAACCTCTGAAACCGCTGGATGGATTTGGACTTTTTTTGGCATGTAGCTGATGTAATGAGGAAAAACATAGGGTCCTCATATTTTGGAGAAATAAAGGAATGTTTTCCGCGCGGCGACCACACGTTTCGTGATCTGCGCGCTTTTAGTTAAGTTTCACTGCGGGAGAATATAATCTTAGAACGCTGGTAATACCACGGTGAAGAGCTCATTTATAATAAAAAATATATGTTGTGTGGAATGTTTCATACTCTGTAGTTTTTTTTTTGTTTCATCAACTGAACAGTTTAAAAACCACAGATAACTGTCTTATATCTTCCAATGAGTCATTGCAAGATTTCTACAACCAGAGTTTGTATATCATAGGTATTCGTATTTACTAACGACCTCTGTGTTTGAGAAGTTGAGAAGTCGGTTGTTATACCAAAGGTTCCTTGTTCGATCCCCGGGCAGTACAAAATTTTGTGTTCATGCTGTCTTTTTGTATTGGTGTATATAATTATATTTTAAATGTATGTATTAAAATTATTAATTAATTATTTTTAAAAATATTGCAGTATATTGAATACCTATCCATTATACAAGTCCCTTGCTTAAATTAGGACTAAAAGACGCTGTGTGAATGTTAGTGGATTTTTATTTATTTTTATTCATATTAATTTATTCACAAACAAAAATACAGTAAAATTAATAACATTATTAACAGTAATTAGAAAAGTTCACTGCAACTGTAGGGTTTCACCTCAATCTATGATGCATCTACTTTCGTGTCTCGACAGATGGCCACAGATCTGCATTGTCTATGCGGGACTTAAATATGGGTTATGATTGTAATACTGAATTGGTGAAATAATATTTATAATTATTAAATGTAGCGTCGGGTAGCGCTATACCTATGGCCAGTTTCTGGTAAGTTTGTATCCGAACTGTGGACTCGAAGAAAGAAAACGAATTACCTCAGGTATATAAAACGGTTCGATGCCTGGCACACCAAGTTCTGGTATGCCAGCAGCCAGGGTCGGCCGCAATGACTCCACTGATTGGCGCACGCACGAGTTGATAGTCTGCTGATCCCGTTTACATACGTGTACGTAGCTTGCTGAAACGAAAATTTAGTTCAACTGTTAATAACTAAGTAAAACATTACACAATAAAGTACAATGGTGGTTAAAAGTAAACGGGACGGTCAGCTCGCTCACCAGGTGGTAAGTGATACGACTATGACAGAATAAGTGATGAAGGAAATTAATAACTGAAAGTAGTCATTATTTTACGTCAACACTACCCTGCGCCCGTCACGCTTTAAATACATGTTATTTATTAGTAGAAAAAGGAATCAAAAGAATTGTTGTAAAGGAAAGTGAAAAAGTGACCGTTTCTTCAAAGACTTATTGGCAACCACTTGAGTTAAGTACAGAATTCAGAAATATGGTCATATTTTCATTAACGAAATAAGCACCGCATACAAACATGGAGGTGCTCAACTTTACTGGAAGGGGAAGAGATTGTGCAAACGCGATCTTAGTAGCAGTTAGGGAGTTAAGCAATACCTGAGAGATCTAGCAGAAGACTACATTGTTATAATCATTAAATTTGCGAATGGCGTTGTTACAATAGTTTTATTTGAACTGACTATTTAATTCCCTGTGCTGTACGTACCAGCAAAGTATACAACAGAGACAATTGACGTTTGTCCGGTTATCAAATTGATACTTGTAATCAGTTTTAACGAGTGTATGTACATAAGTAAAGCTCCTTCCTTTCTTCTAGGTCTTCCAACAAAGTTTACAATATCGATGTGTTCCGTACACATTTTTTACGAGTTTTCAATCTCTTTTTATACACCGTACTAAATAAAGATAACTATAGCGACTCGGCTTGTTAAACTATACAAGAGTGACACCGCTTTTATTTATTAATTTATTTAAAAAGGTACACAGTATACAACAGTATACATACACAACATTTGTCTATTTTTAGATATAAATTATGGTTTGGTACATATACCCTTTTCACAACATGAGATAAAACCTAAAATAAACAATAACAAAACTATAAAGCAAAATTAACAAAATTGGGACCACTTACCAACATCGAGCAAGGCACATTTTAATAAATCCGATTAATCGCCGACTTATGTTGGAAGTTCTCACTCAAATCAATTATTTCAGTAAATCATATTTAAGGGCGGATTCAGGTTAGGCGCCAGGAGGGGGTCACATAGTAGTAGTCAAGTTAAAAACTTAGAAGGTATTTTGTTAATGTACGTTAGTATAGTACTTAAAAATAGCTCAGGGGGGGTCATGACCCCCATGACCCTCCCCCTGGATCCGCCGTTGATCGTATTCCTGTCATAAGCATTACATGTAAAATGTTGAAGATTGTTAATCGCCTTAACTTAACCAGCTCTACATTTTAGTCAATTACCAATAATCACTTAGGAAAAGAAAGGAACAAATACTTTTTCTTAGGTAACCTTCACCTACTTAACGTGTCGAAGGCAAACACACATTCAAATTTTAACGGCCCACATAGCAGCCACAGTGACAGCATTATCCGATGCTGTCATTAGATCCTCTTATTACTTTGGTAGTTAACTGATAACTATATTAGGTATTATATCAAGGCCATACAAAGGACAATATCTTTTTTTTTTCGAACTGACTACTGCTGTTGGCCGCAGATGGCCTTTACAGCTTCACCGGGCAAGTGGCGAGCGCAGATGGCTCTCAGCCTTAATATTTACACAACGAGCCTAAGGGCGTCCCCGAACGGGACTCGAACCTCGGCTTAGGGCGTTGCGGGGAATAAGGAGAATATCATTTACACAAACATACACCATCTTTAACCCTTTAACTGCTGTAGATGGATATATCCAGGCACAACTGATATTCAGGATTCCGTAGCCAAATGGCAAATGGCTTGCCAATTATCAGGTATCAATATAGGTCTTTTTAAATGATATTGAGGTTACTAATATAATATTTTGTTATGAATTGAATAGTTTACGCGTCATTTCCAAAGTGGTAAACAGTCTCGTCGTCCCCATTTGTAATTTTTTAAATAAGGGATTAACAAATTCAAAAAATTCATGTTTTACATGAAATATTACCATGAAAACTAACAAGGAAATTTGGTTGAACAACATCTTGTCAGTAGTTTTTTTAAACATCATAAACGGTGGGTAACTATTTTATCATAATAAATCTGTAGTTGGTGCCTAAATTAAAAAACATTATTTTACTTTTCGTTGCTTCCCAGAATCCTTCTGACTTACACTTGACCAATTTTTTTATTATGTTTAAAATTCTGGTAGCTGAAAGGTAAGGAAAGATACTCAAGTATTTTATTGCTTCCAACTAATACTTTATTAAACTATTCATTACGGAATTCAATAAGTAATATTATGGCGATAGCGCTCCAAGTATTATTAAGTTAATGTTTTAAATAATAAACCTTAATTCGTAAATCTATTAACCAAAGACAACATAAACCGAGGTCTGTTTATCTTTTTATGCAATCGTAATTCACAATAGAAACAAATGGTAGTTTAATAGCTAATCAAGGGTTAGGCTAAATAAGTGTTTACGTAACATAAGTGTGGAGTATTTGACCACATGTAATCATTAAGTAATTCTTAATGGCCATCGTGATTTTGCGCGATTCCGTCTTCCAGTGTGCTAAGTATTTTAAGCATAATGTGCAGAGCTGTTTTTCTGTACAATTTTTGTTTGTAAGCAAGCTTATTTGAAATCCTTCCCTTCTACTCCGAGCAAAAGTTAGGAGCTAAAAGCTAGTCTGGTATACCTGACATGCAAATGGACTAGAAAATAAAATCTGCATTTCATTCCCAAATGGTTAAATTGAAACAACGATAGGCATTTATCATCATTACAGCCTTATATGGCCACTGCTGAATGAAGGTGTCTTCTATTTATTTCCACAATGCTTGTTCTATATAGGTTTAATGCATTAAAAAAATAATTGCATTCGTAGACCGATATAAAGTTATCAAGTTATTTTTAAGTCAGTTCCTTATACAGTTTTAAAATCAATACTCGCGTCTTTTTAAATAATTATAAATTACTTTCGTTTTTATACCTTCTGAAAACTATATCTATAAATACTAAAATTAAAACTTCGGAATGTTTGCCCAAAGACGTCTTGATCCTTTAGTGACGCTATCCTATAGCTGTATAATATATATTGCACTTCCTGTTTTGTTAAAGGTTTCTGATTGCATTGATTATAAAAAGGTCAGTGTGTTAATTAATAGATGATGATATGCAAACATATCGTATAGATTCTAACTAAAAAATAACTTCGTTTTTGCCTTAAATCTTTGGGCTCTTATGTATTACCTGCAGCGTTTCAAAACCGCAATAAATCCAAATCTCCTGGTAGAGGCAGGATGAGTTAAACGGAGAGCTAAGATATCTAGCCCGGAATAGGGAAGACCTGTATCCATCCTGACTTTTTTTTATTTGCCAAGATCAATAAAATTATGTAATGCTACTAAGTGCTAACTTTAAAAAACTCCTGTTTGCGAGACTACATTTACAAACTTCACACTTTATTATTTATATTATCAAGCTTATTACCTTTACGTCTGTGATTGTTAAAAAAATACATTCACAAAATACTTACGTAAATGTTTCGGGAGTACACCAACGACACAACTTATTACAAAGTAAATAAATACTTTCGAAGTATGCATTATGTATGTTTATGTCTTTATGATTATAAGAATATGTGACTTCAAGTAAGACCTGTATAAGACTAATCTCTTTCTTTACCTGTGGTCATATATATGCACCAACAAAACCTACATACAGAACCATGACGACACTAATTGGCATACAACTTAACGAAGAAAACTAGCTTTGAAAATAAAAAATACTTTTGAGTGTTTGGTTTGAGAATGTTAATCAAGGAATATTTGTTTAATTTAAGCAATAATAAATATAAATAAATAAATCCATACTGGTGTAGAAATCTATTTATTTGTTTGTCCGTCTTTCACGGCAATCGGAGTGACGATTTGGATAATTTTTAACTGGAGATAGTATAAGGAATGAAGCGTGACATTTGGCTACTTTTTAGGGTTCCGTAGCCAAATGGAAAAAACGAAACCCTTATAGATTCGTCACGTTTATCCGTCCGACCCTCTTATCTCCTTAACTATAAAAACTATACTGTTAAAAACTTTATAAGTATGTAATATGTATTTTGTGAACTGCTTTAAGATTTTCACAGAAAAGGTGAAAAAAAATGTATAGGGCTTCCAATTACATTGAACCTAAATGCCAAAATTTTTTTATAATCGACACGTGTGGAGTATGTTAAAGATCTTTAAAAAGCATATTGATTTGTAATATAATTATTTTATATAAATGAAATAGTTTGCGCGAAAGACACAAGTGGTAAATAGTTTGTCGTATCCACCTCTAACTTCCGAAATATGGGATTAATAAAATCTAAATTTATAAAGGAGTGTTGGAAGTTTGTAAGAAGCATTCCGCATACTAATAAAAAAAATAACTTGCATCATTTTTTAAAATCTGCCACGAGTCCCTTAAAAAAAAGGGACCATTTTATATAGGACTTTTCGCAATTCACAAGGTAAAAAGCTAAAAACACACGCTCGATGTCACCAACGAAAAAATCTTGCCTTATTTTATTTTTTATTATAATCTGTTTCTAATTCAGTTCTGTGTTCAGACGGCAGACGGGGGCACGTGCCCCGGGCGGCACGGTTCAGGGGGCGGCAAACCGACTAATGGACCACTCATCATTTACCTTACTTGCCCACGGAATAAATAATAGTACAAGTGCCGATATTTCATGGCCATAGAAATTCGACCGATACCCGAAGCGCGGAATAAGGCATGTTAATTTTTTTTTGCATAGTTCTAAACAGGCGCCCGCAGGAATTGCAGATCACGGTCAGCAGGCGCAGGCAGCCGCGATCTGAGGAATGACGCTATATACGAAAACTCTCTCGTCTATCCAGGGCAGCAGTATATTATTTCAA
Source organism: Leucinodes orbonalis (assembly GCA_019425675.1). Taxonomy (NCBI): domain Eukaryota; kingdom Metazoa; phylum Arthropoda; class Insecta; order Lepidoptera; family Crambidae; genus Leucinodes; species Leucinodes orbonalis. The sequence continues at coordinate 229,068 of PQWD01006671.1, read as the reverse complement.
AGTTAAACCTAGTTGGTTCTTTATGTTAATTGATGCCAACTTAGCTGCTTTATAGCTATATAATTTTTATGATGGACAGCTACAATTGAAAACATTTTAGCACCTTTTCATTGCATCAAGCGACCACGTTTTTAAAGAAAATATACAAAATGAATTGGAAACCAAACGCCTTTTTCATCCAGTTTGACTTCGAAAAAGCTGAGGCGCGTAGTTTTATTTCATTATAGAACTTGATTAATTAATATTGATTAAAGTCAATACCAATAATTGATAAATTGTAACTTTTTCACGACTTTGCTTTTTTGCCGAGAATAGGATGGCTCTGAAACAGCTTAAGCGTTATAAGACCCCGCGACGACGGATTTACCGCAGAGCTTTTGAAAGTAGGGGGCACGCCTGTGCTTAAGACCCTTCAGAAGCTCTTTAATTCCGGAATCTGTGATGATGCCACGCCAAAGGTGAGAGCAATGGCGTGGTGGTGCTCTTCTTCAAAAAAGGCGATTAAACTTCTTCCCTCTCTATTCAATCTATCGCAGTCCACTGTTGGACATTGGTCTCCCCCATTTTACGCCTGATATTTTCCGGTCCTCCGTTTTTCTCATCCAGCCTCCACCAGTGACTTTTCGCAAATCGTCGGTCCAACGGGCCGGAAGGCATCCTACGCTACGCTTGCCAACCCGCAAACTCCGCTCCAGAACTTGTCTGCTCCAACGGCCATCGGTTCTGCGACATACGAGTACGTTACCCACTGCCACTTCAGTTTGCTAATCTGGCGAATTATGTCGGTTATTTTAGTTCTCTTGCGGATAATATCATTTCTGATTTTATCTATAAGAGTCTCCCAGCATAGCACGCTCCATCGCCCGTTGAGTAACTTTAAATTTGTGAACCAATCGCGTAGTCAGTGTCCATGTCTCATCTGCTGGTATGGGTATGACGTATTTCTCAAAGACTTTTGTCTTTAAGCGTTGCGGAATCGTCGACGTGAAGACCTGATGTAACTTGCCTAATGCCGCCCAGCCTAAGTGAATCCTCCTACTAGCTTCCCTGTCTAAATTGCGCCGGTCAAGTTTTGGCCCAAGTAAACGTATTCTTGGACAATCTCGAGAAGGACGCCACCGACGTATACTGGTTGTGACAACTCTGTATAAACGATTATCAGAAACGCTATGGGTCTATAATTCTTTAAGAGAGTTTTATCACCCTTCTTGAAAAACAAGACGAAGCTTCTGAATCAAGCTTCCAGTGTAGTTCTCTGGTGGATGACGGCATTAAAAGAGCTCACCTAATGCCCTAAGGATGGGTTGTCCACCGGTGTTTAGGAGTTCTGTCGTAATATCGTCATTCCCCGGGGCCCTTCCTTCTCAGTTGCTCCAGTTCTGCACTAATTTCGCTAACGTCAACATCCGGGATATCCTACGTACAATGGTGCCTTAGTGGGGCACGTAGATCTTCGCTGTTTTCGGTCTGTGGCTGATGAGCGCTCGATGAATACAGTCGTCCATAGAATTTCTCAACCTCTTCCAGGATCTGTTGGCGTAATGTAGTAGTTATCTGCTATCTTAACCTTTGCCAGAAAGCTCCTCCAAGTGGTTTTGGAAAACTTTGGCCCCTGTTTCCTCAATAAGGTCCGTAATTTGTCCGTATTGAAACAGTAGAAGTCCCTGCGAACGAGTTTTCGTATCCGCTTGGAGAGAGCCTAATATTCTAGCTGTGATAAGTCAAAGTCAAAATTCATTTATTTAAATTAGGCTTACAAAAAGCACTTATGAACGTTAATAAATATACAAAAATACAATAAAAAAAACATTTAAAATACTAAAGTCAAAATATTTTTCGATGAATTAGAATTTCGATGCTTGAAAAAAAGCGCTTCAATGGTTTGGCCTGTTGAGAAAGAAACACCTAAGAAAACTCAACAGTGCAGCCTTTTTTAGACAATTACTTAATTTTAAAATATATTATAAACACTGCTGATAGCTGAGCAGTTTAAGACCACGGATTTTTATCACATAAATATTCTTCAATAGTTTAGTGCCCTTTTTTAGAAAGGTGTTTTTTTATTCTAGCTTTAAACATGTGTAATGGCAACTCTACATTATATATTTTGCGGAACCTTATTGAACAACCTTATACATCTTCCTATAAAATATTTATTTATATGTAGGCTCAAGTCCGAAACAGCAAGTTTGTTTTTATTCCCAGTATTAAATTGTGTTACGCACAATTTTACTTAAAGGTGTTACAGTATGTACGCACATAAATGAAATTTTCATGAATATATTCAGATGCTACCTTCACTATATTTATTTCTTTAAACTGTTCCTTAAGAGAGTCACGTGGTCTAAGGTTGAAGATAATAGTTTTTTTTGTAGCACAAATATTGTATATTGATAATGTCGGCAGCCGAATCCCACAACAGTCGACCATGCGACATTACACTATGAAAACAACTAAAATAAACCAATCTTGCCGTTTTTACATCTGTTAAGAGTTATCTTAGATATTAACCTTATTGAAGAACAAGTTATTCTCCAGAGTCATCATGATCCGTCTCGCGTATAGGTTTGACGACATCCAGCCCGAACAAGCCGGGTTCCTCAAAGGCTTCAGCACCATAGACTACATATCACGTACGCTGCAGCAGGTTATACAGAAGACCGGAGAGTATAACCGACCATTATGTTTGGCGTTTGTGGACTATGAGAAAGCCTTCGATTCGATCAAGACTTGGTCTGTGTTTCATTTCCTCCAACGGTGCCTGACTTGACTACTGCTATTTCGAATATTTGAGATGTTTGTTGAGTGCGTTACTTTGTCAGGCCGAGCACATGAAGAGCTTACACAATCATTGGCACCGAGGAGTAAGACAACGGGATTTGAAACTGATCTCAGCTGCGTAAAAAGTTGCAGATCTGTCCAAATGTCAATCAATTAGAAGACTTATTATATAAATTAGTGAAATAATATAGGATGATAAAGGTAAAATTAAATAATAGTGGGCGGGGCCGGCACTTCTCAATTTTTGCCCCACCAAAAAAAAAATAAGATCCGGCGCTGCTCGTGCCCCTCGGTGGGGACGTTTAATGAGCTGATGGTGATGATGATATGGCTCTTCAGTCAACGAGGCATTTCAGTTGCGCAACTAATCCCACTGACATATCTAACTTATTGTTCATATCAATTTCTTGGATTTGGGACTATTTTGTCACTATTTTTGTCCGTATATGAATCATTATTTTTTAAAAATCATGAGGGGTTAAATTTAATCCCGAACAACGCTTTCTCTATTGCTCGCGAGCACTGCGACTTTAATCTTGTGAATAATTTTATAGTCTCAAGTAAATAGCCATGTATCTATGTAGGAAAACTCATGTGTTTCAATAATGCACTTGACCATACCTTGCCAGTCATTCAAATAGATGTAATCAGCAAAAAGATAACATCAGTCCTTTCCCAGCACGGTCGACCAGTTGTACTGACACTCAATTAATTCTAAATAATTAGACACCTATTTCAATAAGCCATTTATTATTATTTGCATAACGCTACCGTCTATTAACCAAAAGACCAGTCAGGGATATAAAACGAAGAAATGGGAATTACGATCATAATACGGAACACTTGTTAACATGATGTCCCTATTACGGACGTATAAAAAATATGGACGGACTATCATGAACACATCTGCAGCATCGCCATATGGAGGTTGGGTCACAACCATAGATTAAATAATATATACTATGTCACAACCCATGGATTTTTATTTGTCATCAAAGACATGAATTAGTGGATGATAATGAATACCCCCTAAGATTAATGCCGGAATAGACGCAAGGGCGGATCCAGATCCAGATCTTCATATTTACACATACACATTTCTATCGTATGTTTACTCGATACACACACATTGAAATAATCAAATTTTAACGAATGTGACCGTCATGTATTTCTGCCATTTACCGCGGTGACTGCGAAGTGGCCTAAAGTTAAGAAGGAAATAATTATTATTTGTAAATTGAATTTTACGCGATTTATTTTTTCTAGATGGTAGAATCGTCTAGGTAGATACTACCGCAGTACTAAAATCGTCCCATAAAATAAGACTGTTTTAGACTTTTGTGTTTCAAGCAGTGTTACAATAATATAACTTCGTCTTTTCTGGTACAAAAATGCTACCGCAATCTCTTAAGCCCAGGGCACTGTGGCTGGTAAATATAGCGGGTATATAAGATCTAACATTTATCACGGGTGACGGGCGCAGATCATTGTTATTGACAAATAATGACAACCTTCATGTCATTAATTCCTTCAACACTGCCATCTGTCGTGGTCAAGCAACAACAATACTATCAATTTGAGTCAAACTTTTTTAGTATATATTTAATTTTGCGTAAAATTTTGTTAAATTACGGACAAATGTATAAGTAGACAAACTAGCAGCATATTTTTTACCGTTGTATCACAATATTACACAGAATATTAAATTTTGGTTCCCAGTATTCATTGTTTCCATCGATGTAAATCAAACGTAAAGACTTATGGAACAAAACAATGGCCCACCAACATAGTCGGATGAAACATTAGCAGCTCACAATCGTGAAGTGCTAAAATTGACGTGTTACCAGGGTTCCTTCGCAAAATGTCCCTTTCGCAGAATGCCTCTTTCGCAAAACACCCCTTTCCCAAAACGCCTCTTTCTCAGAATGTGCCATTCGCAAAACGTCGCTTTCGCATAACGTCCCTTTCATAAAATGTCTCTTTTGCAGAATGTTCCCCTTTTATGAACAAAATTTATCAATCATTACCGTAAACCGATTGAAAAAATCTGAGCCTCGTTAAAATAATAGAGGCGATAAGAATGTGGTCCAAGCTCCAAAATAAATATACAAAACAAGTCAAGAGGCTTTTAAAATTGGACACTTCAATAGAGGCATTTGGAACATTTGCAGAAGTTATAATCTAAATAATACGATTTTAAGGATGACGAAATAGACCAAACTTTATCATGTAGTGATAGTGAAACAGAACCCGATTCTAATTTCCCAGTACTGGCAGCATTATGACGCGAAACTACAGCGCTGCGTCTGCGGGACTCCTTTCGTGAAACGGACCAGTGGCGGATTTACCAATAGGCTAAGTAGGCTGGAGCCTAGGTCGGCAGATTTAGAGGGGCGGCAAATTTGGACCAAAAATGTTTTATCTTACAGAAATAATAAATCACTATTATATGCATACACATGACGTCCGTTATTCATATATAAAAGATAACCTAACAAATCAAAAAGTTGCAACTTTAGAATAAATATAATCCAACCAAAAGTATTCAATTAATTTTAATAGTTAGCGGCAAAAATGTTTAGCCTACTAGCGGCAAATTTGTAAATCCGCCACTGAAACGGACTACCACCGGGTGAGCGCACTGACCGTCCTCTTCGTTTCATCATCATCATTAGCCTATACTGGGTCACTGCAGGGCATAGGCTTTCCCACATAGCATAGCAATGGGGAAATTGGGCTGTAACCCACCACCTATGCGGGCCCTATGCAATTGGTGGGTGTGAAGGACTACGATCCTAAGATAATAGCCGGACCGATGGCATCATCTTTCTTTTCGAATAATCAGATGATTGAGGAATTTCCCGTTCCCGTAAAATTAATACTTAAGCAGTTATTACACTTTGCGATCTGCAGACTATCTAAATGTCAAATGAACAAGGTTATTATAACGCTGGGGCCACACTAACGTTTAATGTCTAACGCCCATCAACGCCATAATTCATTGAATCATTACCGAACGAATAAAGGGAAAAGAAAAATAAGATGATGGATGATACAATGGCATTCCATAAGCATGGTTCTGTTTCCAGAACCTCAATAAACGTAATTACTTTCTCGTCACCCCGTAGCCATAGTACGTATTAATACGCCGTTGAAAAATAATTGCCTTTATGTGGTGGCTAAATCTGACGTTAGCGCCCATCAACGCGATAATTAATTACATTACCCGTTAGTGTGGCCCAACCATTACAAAAGATCGAGTGTCTACAGATCAACTGTTATAAAAACTGCTATTTTTAACATAGTCAGAAGCGCTCTCTGGTGGAGTGCGAGCAAATCATATGTATTGGATCGATGTTATGCGACGCTCAGCAGCATCACAAAGCCACTTACAAGTTCCAATGCATTCCGATAGAGGGCTCATAAGAATAAGGAATATAATTATATAAAGCACAAAAAATAATTTTGATACCTACTTGAAAGAAATGGCCAACTGCGAGTCGGACTCGCCCGTGGAGGGTTATGCAGCACATAAAATAATTTTGCTTTAGATATCCTCCTAATTATTTCTTTCTTATCTACGATATTTTTCATATCAAGTTCAGTCCCCCAACGCGACGTTTTTTTTAGAATTATAAATAGATTCTTAGGTACTTTAACATTATGTTTCTTTTATTAATTTTTACTTTTCAAAGGGAAATTACCTAAGTTCTTGTGTCGGGGGTTCTTTAAATTTTTAATTAAATTTTTATTTCATACTTTTTATAGGTAAGTTAGATTTTAGTATATTATAATTTACTTACTAGAATTTAAGGTCAAGCTCGTTCGCTATTTTACTTATTAATTACTAGTTTTTCTTACTATAAATAGGCTAAAGGTCACATTGTTACTGATTCCAAGTATATTTGCAGTCATTCGGTTATTCTCCCCACTTTCACTCCTCACAACTTTTAAACGGCTCAACCGATTTTCATCAAACATGTCTAAGAACACTCGCACATAAGTCACCTTTAATACAAAAAAAACTAAATTGAAATCACTGCATGCGTTCGGGAGTTATGATGCCACAGACAGACAGACACACAGACAGACAGACAGACACGTCAAACTTATAACACCCCTCTTTTTGCGTCGGGGGTTAAAAAAACTACCGACTAGATATCGTTCAAACTAAATTTGATTGTTAGATTTCATGGTAATGTACATCATATACATATATTTTTAATTGCATATGCTGTAAAGTTACATATAGATCTTTATTAAACCAACAAATTATTAAAGGTATTAGTTACAAAAAAAAAATAATTATATCAAAATCCGTTGCGTAGTTTTAAAGATTTAAGCGTACATAGAGACAGAATAAGCGACTTTATTTTATGATAGTGTATTGTTCACAATCATATATGTAGAGATTACTAAACATATCATTGTGAACAATACATTTTCTTATTGAAAAGAGTGACTACTGAGTATCTTGCTCGATTTTTTAATAGTAAACTACAATCCGAACCAGTGGTAACTCCATTTGACATTCATTTAGGCAGCAATAAAATACTCAAGTACCTACGTGGAAGCATCTTGGAAAATAATTCCTTCCATCGAACGTTAATTCCTATATAAATATACCTACCCTATAAAAAGTTGTTTACAAACATTATTATTGTACAACCATGGTATTGTGAGCAGAAATTAGACACAATATTATATAGATATTACTCACTATATTGATATATTAATAAATATAATAAAGAATTTACAATGCAGGATAAAAATACATAATATTATACCAGTCTCACACGATTCGAGAATCGCAATACTAGTGCGATGCAAAATACTTGCAACGCCATCTTTATGAATACATATAAAAACCAATATGGCAACCTACATGACATTAGAGTTTCATCATCAGCTCATTAAACGTCCCCACTGAGGGCACGAGCCTACCCGTATAGGGTGATTAGGCCTTAGTCGTCCACGCGGGCCCAGTGCGGATTGGACAATTTCACGCACAACCTTCGAATTTCTTCCCAGGCGTGCATGAAGGTTTCCTCACGATGTGTTCCATCACCGTAAGTGCGTATATTTTCGAAAATTTGAAAACACATTGGTACGTGTTGTGATTTGAACCACAGCCCTTCCAGTAGGAAGGCGACAGTCCACACCATTGAGCCACCGACGCTCGAGAGTTTAAACAATTATAATTGAACAAATTTGAGAATATCATACAAAAATATTTGAGACCTGTATTTACCTTTAACATAGGACTTGCCTGATCGGCAACCGAACTCAATAGTACGTTATTGAATCCTCACAAGTATACATAATTCGTTAATTACCCTCATTATCTAAATGTCTCATTACTCGTAATTAAATATAATATCGAATATCTACAAACAATTTCACAATGTGTCCGTTCCTAATCGTTAGTCATTTATTTGTTTACGATAAAGCATCGTCTCAAATTGACGTTTCAAAGCACAGATAAACTATGACCCTTGTAACTCCCAATCGGAAACGGGACCATCAGTTGTGGATTGCAAGTGAACACGACAGGATGCTCCTGACAATATTATTTTTCTGTGTGTGCCTCAGCTCAGTTCGCAGTAATGGTATGTGATTTTGATTCGTAGACCAATGATATTCTGTATATATAATGGTCACCACCAGTGCCTCAAAAACGAACCGCCGATGAGAGTACAGTTTGTACTCTTTTGTTTAGGTAAATGTGTTCGAAATTCGAAATATGTGTATGTGTGCTGTCACTGCATACAGAACACTTCGATTGTTTAGTGAGCATATCACGAATCCATTCTATATACATCAATGTTGGAGACTCACAAATATTAAATTATCGTGTAGGTTTGCAAACAAGGATGTTGCCGTGGGTCAACACATTCCGATGTCATTGTGTCGCGTGCGCATTCGTGCTTTACTGGGAAGAAACCAATCGCATTATTTGCTCACTCCGTATTAATTTTAACGTTTGCCAATATTGTTATCATGTTTTGATTTATTGCTTGCATAACCTCCATTGAGTATTAAATTGGATTTGATTATCGATCATACGAGTAATTTTTACACAAGAATGTTACACACAAATTCAGTCAATTTGTAGTTTAGTTACAACAGCAGATTCAAACATTTTAAAACTTTTATATAGCCTTAGGTCCAATGTTATTTTATTGTATTTTTAACAAAAATCCAGGGTTTTGCTGCGAAAATTTATTGATATTGTAATATCAGGGCATTGCTATTGTTAAACGAAGACAATACACCTATTAAGATTGATTTTTAGGATTTATAACTTAAATTAATCTCAAATTGGATATTCATTATCATCAGCTCATTATATATAGTATAGGGTGATTAGGCCTTAGTCGTCCACGCGGGCCCAGTGCGGATGGGACGACTCCACACACAACCTTCGAATCTCTTCGCAAGCGTGCATGAAGGTTTCCTCACGATGTTTTCCTTCACCGTAAGAGCGTCGGATAACGTACATTTCGTTAATGTATCCGACTATCCGAATTTCGAAAATATGAAAATTCGAAAATACATTGGTACGTGTCGGGATTCGAACCTCAGCCCTCCCGGTAGGAAGGCGACAGTCCGCACCACTGAGCCATATTGTTCATAACAATACCAGAAAAATGATATCTATCGCTTTTTTTGACGACCCATTTGGTGTAGCGGTTGAGACGTCGACTGCAACACCAAGGGTTCCGGATTCGATCCCCCGGGCAGTACAAACATTTGTGTTCATGAACATGTCTGTTTGTAATGGTCTTGGTGTTTTCTATGTAAAATATGTATTTATTTACAAAAAAATCTATATAAGTATGTTTATCCGTTGTTTAGTACCCATAATACACGCTTCACGCTTAACTTGGGGCTAGATGGCGCTGCTTGAATGTAAAAAAAACAATATCTGCTTAATAAACGTAGTTACGCTGACGACATAATTATCATTAATGATTACTTCGTTAGCTGCAGATGTATTGGACCACGAAGATGAGACAAGCCTGGTGCAAGGCGAGCAGAAGCTCAGCAACAACATCCTGGCAGTACTGGAGCACTTTAAGCAGCCAGATCCTATAGGGGTGCCCGGCGCCAGCGTGCCAGACCCATACGCCGTACCAGACATGAAGCAGACCCTCACCTTCGGCACCACACTACATTTTTAAGAACACCGCAGTATACGGCATCAGCAAATTCCGGATCTTGTATATAAATGCAGAAATTGGTGCCATGGAGGTGAGTTATAAACGAAGTAACATTTTATTTAATTTTTTAATAAAAATATAGACTGCTGTCGCATCTGATGGAAAGTGACGATGCAACCTACGTCCACTGCCTTGCAGTTCGGATGCTGAATGAAAAACCGAAATTTTTGGTACGAATGGGTGGTATATAACAAACTCCCTACGGCGAGTTTTCTGAAAAAGAAATGGTGCTGAAGGAATCAAGTTTTGCAATTCCAAAGCACACTCTCCGAAATAGAAATAGTATTGCGGTAAAATTTCATAATAATAATGTGCTGATTTTCCCATTGAGGAGTCACATGTTCCATCTCTTCTTTTTATATATTTCAACTAGCTTTTGCGTGCGACTTCGTCCGCGTGGAATAGTTACTTTGGCCTAACGCTCTCTTTAACCCGCTACTTCGTTTATATAGGTTAGTTAAAACTGCGATATCTCTAAATGATGTAAAGGGAAATTTTGTTTAAAATGAAATACTTGTGATAAATAATGTATTTATTTGGATATGGATTGATATCATATTTATGAAAATAGCTTCGCAAAATGATGCATTATTTTAGAAAATTTTTTTAGCAAAAAAATATGTTATAGTGAGCTAACCTTAAAATATAGACATATGCTGTCGCGGACTTTTTTGTAGACCTTTAAAAGGGTAACAATACTCTCATACATGACTTTTGCGAAACTTTAACCGTTTACGCAGCGTACGCAGCGGAATCTCCAAGTAAGAAAATTTCCCCCCGGATTTTGTAACATTTTTCATTGCTGCGCCGCTGCTATTACTTATAGCGTGATGATATATAGCCTATAGCCTTCCTCGATAAATGAGCTATCTAACACTGAAAGAATTTTTCAAATCGGTCCCTACTGGACCCTGAGATTAGCGCGTTCAAACAAACTCTTCAGCTTTATAATATTAGTATAGATATATCTATTTCCGATAAGTGACACCGCATTCCGGGATTTGACATTAGGGCCATTAAGGAAAACAGCTGTCTAACAGTGGCGTCATTATTATAAAGATAATTAGATTATTTTTAATAATACTCGAACATGTTTTGATAAATTAGTCAATTACGATGATGAATCCCTAGGGTTCTTTAACATTATTATCCAAATAAAATGTCAATGAATGATCAATTGAAATCCAAATGATAACGTGAATTCATAGGACGCGAAAACACTTGATACTATGTAATTGTTGTGTTGGGTGCATAAAAACGAAAAATAGACTTCGGGATATACCAGCATACTCGTACATTTGCTAACTTGTTAGCAAACCGGTATGCCGGTATCTCCCGAAGTAGACTTGTCCAATAATAATTATTATTGGCAAGACTATTAAGAGGTAATAATCGTGTTTATCGTTTAATTTTAGGTGCATGCGGTAATGACGATTGACAAACTGCAGGCACGAGGCAATTACACTATGGCTACTTGGCTTAACAGGGCTCAAGGCCCCTTCACGGTTGACGTCACTGGCCTCATCATCACAGCACGGGCCAACCTTGGCGTGGAAAGAGATGGCAAACTGAGGGCTCAACATATTACCATTGACATAGGCTTTTCCACCATAGCAGTAAACTTCGAAAACCTCGGCCTTTTCGGTAGCATGTTTCAAGGGGTCATCAACTCTGTAGGCAATTTTGTTTTCGATACAATCAAGCCGTACATCCTAAAAGAAGCTTATGTTAAAGTGAGAGCAGAAATAAATGCCAAATTGGACGAAGTCGTTGGCGATATGCAATTCCCCAACTCGATATCACCTCTAGATATGGTCATCGCCGATGCAAGGAAAAAAGTTAGAGAGATGAACTATGATCCGTACAAAGTCAAAGACTACAACACAACTGTGAGTATTTTTTCCGTGACACTAAAGGAGACGTGGATAACGGGCATATCATCGTTCCAGCGTGTAGGCAATATCACTTTAAAGATGGAAAATAATACACTAATTGCAGACTTTGAAATTGGTACCCAAAAACTTGAAGGGCAAACTCAATGGGAGGTAGTAGCAGTAAGTGGATTGATGTCAAGAGCTGGTACATCTTCATTTTCAGTTGAATATTTAAGTGGCAGACTGGTTTTAGCTCAACCCCTGGATACAAGAAAGACTCCAGTTTTTAGAGATCTAGACCTGGAAGTAGGTAACATTCAAGTGCGTTTTGATGGAGCTGGAACCATCGACTACGTTATTGAGTTTGCTATTAACATTTTACCAAACTTACTGAGGTATCAAATAATGGATGCCTTGGAAAATCCGATAAAGGAGAAGATACAGCTAGAGCTGAATAAACTTAACGTAGAGGAGGCAATTAAACAAGAGCTACCGAAGTTGGATGAGATGGAAGCTCAGGGTTTCAAGTTATCGTCACTTAAAACCACTGAAGTCAACGATGAACCTTACGATGAGGATGATTTTTTTAATTTTTAACACTTAATTAGCATTAGCTAAAGCAACTTTTCATACAATATTGACTTATTTCAGCAAAATAAGTCAATATTGTAGATCAAATCTACCAGTATAACTTAAGAAAATACCATTGACGATTAGTATGAGCAAAAAACCATTACCAGTTGTAAATGAATTCATCAATTTTGAAGTATGCTTTAAAACCGCTTGAAAATAGTTTACCTAGATGTAAGCTTATTAATTGTTAGAACAAATAAAAGTGCCATACACTTTTATCCTTAATAGATTGTAAGTTAACTTATCAATACTTGAATATTGTAAAATAAAGTAATCAAAATGTTGTACAGTACTTTTGCACTTTTATTAATGGTAATTTTAATCAAGAAAGTCTTTTAGATTTATTACTATTTCTTAAAGTATTTTTCATGTACGCTCTGCTTCACACTGTCATTATTTTATTTTAATACTTTTATGTGACCTACAAGCCTTGATACAGATTGAACTGCAGCAAACCGGTAAATAACGGAACTTCAACCAATCTCCATTTGTACTTAAACTGGTTATTCATTTTTAACTTTAACAACGTGAATTTGTCTCATGATCTTTATTAATGAATTAGGTTGGAATCAAAACAATACGCCTGCAAAAGCGTAAGAGTACAGAAGAGATAAAGTATCCCTTATATACAAAGAAACTGTATTTTAAACGGACATAATGTTTGTTATTTTCAAGATTAAAATCAAATTATTTATAGGCATATCATAACTTAAATTTAACTCAGATTGTTTACAGTACTCACTTTAACATAAGTACTTCCACTAATCTCCTAGAATATTAAAATATTAGTTATTTTTGCGTTCTATCCATTTTTAGTTATCTCATTAAAATCACATTATTATAAACATTTTCAATACTCCCTTTTGAATTGTTTTATTTAAACGCAAGTACATTAAGCGAGCACTATCAAAATTTATTATTATTTAGTTCCATTGTTTGTAGGATATCTTCATCGCCGGATAAAATTATATTTTTCTATCGTATACAAAAGCTTTATTGATGTTTAAGTATACTAATGACCGCATCCTAATACTACGAAAAGAACAGTTTGCGGCCATATTTTATGATAGAAAGGAGAGGGCTCGAACCCATCGAGTGTCTGTGGGCACTACTCAGACACTGGCCGCACGCGGCGGTCGCTACGAACCGTGTTCTAAAAAGCTTTTTAAGGTGTTAAAATATCCCGCGTAGTTCTTAAATTTAAATTTAATCAACACAATGCAGAAATTCCTAGTGATATTTGCAATTTTCGCCGCTGTGATTGCTTCGAGCAGCTCTAATACAAGTAAGTGACTACGTTAAAAGAAAGTAGACGGACGAGTGATATCTGCTATCCGTGTCACCTTTTTAACATGTCAATAGGAATTACCGTTTAATATTTTGGTATATTGTATTTTTTTGTTATTTTTAAAACTTCGTAAATAATCAGGGGTTACGGTAATTATCGAAATATATTAAAATCACAATTGAATAACATTTTGCTGTTTCAATCATTTGATTTAATAAAAGTTATCTTTAAAACAAAATATTTTTGATAGCCTATTGACAACCGCAGTTTTGAAAATTAGATTTATTTGTGTCTAGGTTCCTTGCAGTAAAAATATTTTAATAACCGTTACTAGCTAGTCATAATAGTCTTATCATTTTAATTGATTATGTTTATTACGACGCGATTATGAGGCGATTATTCTAATAATGGCAAATATATTAAAGCTTAATCAACATCACATATACACTCGTAAAACAAAAATAAAATAAAGTTTATGAGTGTTAATAAATTCTATCTATGTTTACGTAAGTCTTTTTAAGGTGTCAAAATATCCCACGTAGTTCTTAAATTTAAATTTAACTTTGTAAGATAACGAAAACCTGTAAGATGACAAAATTTCAAAAAAAAAAATGTTATACTATAATATATTTCAGGATTTTTATGTTCAGTCACATTTTATATGTTTAAAAAAAATATTTACAAAGAACTAATATTATTTGTAAATATAATGATAAATATTTTACATAATATTGCCTAAAATATATTGAAACTCGATATATATTGTTTACTTAGCTACATTAACGCTTTTGTAAGAAGTTTTTTCCCCTTAAGAACAATTTTCTTTAATACGTGTTACGTACTTAAATATGAAACGCTGAATAAAGGCTCAAAGCCCCAAACTATCGATAATCATAATATCGAATCCTGTTTATTTTAATTTGATGAATATCATCTTAACGTTTATTTAATTATGAAAAATAATATTTTAAGTGGATCAGTCCATAACTTCAACACGAGATTTTTTTATCTTGTTAAATAATTTATTAACAATGAAAGTTGAATAAATAAATGATAATTTATATGGTTCTGACAGGCACCCCTATTAAAAGCATTAAATTAATAAAACCACGAAGCCTAGGGAAACATGAAACTCAACAGTTCTGCAAGCCATTAGCATCGTGCGGTTTTTGTTTTCCACAGGAGTGCGTCGGTTATGGTTCATTTAACCCGAGTCCGCTTAACTCCGCTTACAAAGGGTTTTTACCAACACTACCAACACTTACAGATACCTAAAACATAATACTTTACGACAAAGACAGAGTGCATCAAGCTATGACAGGTAAACACCTCGTGAAAATGTATGATGTGTCATGTGTGGCTTTCATAATCATTTAGAAATACTATTTAATTAAAATTCCTCATCATCAGGCTGTAAAGTCCACTAGCAACATTGCATAGCTGTGCGTAGATTTGGCTGTAACCCATTACGCGGGCCCAATTTTGATTGGTGGTTTGGTGTTGGTCCAATAATAGCGAGTTCCATGTCACCAAATGCAAGATGTGACTATGCGGTTTCCCTGTGGGATGCAAAACCACGAACACGATCCCCGAACACGCAGCAATCTATTGTGTACTCATCTTTTATATTAAATCTATTAATAATATACTATATATATACTTGATAGCTTGTGTTTGCTCCGTAAGACATATATAAAATTTTAATAAATTTAGTTTCAACGACATCTGGCCTGCAGTATTTTTTATACGAATACGTCATAAACGGCGAACCACTATTTTCTCATTATAAAGCTGTAGGAGGTGCCTAAGTAAATAAAAAATATTTTATTTTATGTTACTTGCTGCTGCGTAACCCACCACGGACGAGTCGACTCGCACTTGGCCATTTTTTTCACAAACGTATCTGTAATCAAATAGTTATATGGGTTGACGAATGATCACTAATAGGAGCATATAGTTTATATGATCGGAGGGAGGATAACTGAAAAATTACTTCAGAAATTGCTGGAATTGTTGCAAATTTATGAGTACAAGCTTTTGTATGAATTTGCATGTTTATTTATTTTATTTTGAGATTATTCTTTATATAAAAATGTACAAAATTCAAGAGTATTTTTCCGTTCATTTAATAGAAGTTTGTTTAAATATTGCTTATTTAGTGCCTATTTCTAGAAATAATTATTATAGCACAAATGTGTGTACTACCTACTAGGGTATCGATCCCGACACTTTGGGTAGCAACTGACTTCTTAACGTTGTACGTACTATATCAAGAAATCACGCATCGTAATCGTAACGTACTGACAGTTACATAAAACGAGCGGAAGCCCAGAATGATGGAGTAGGTATTTGTGCAATTCGTTGAGTAATGTAATGCGGGATAGATCTGTGCCCAGGGCTACCTCCCAGTACCATATTCTAGTACCAGTACGAGTATAGGATATATTGCTAAATTGGTTTTTATAATTTTACTAGTGTTTTGCTTTCTTACGAATATAAATAAACAATCGACGATCTCAAGTATTTCTCGTTGTTTTAAATAAGATCTAAATGGATCTCACCGAAACATTTCATGCAAAAGGTTGTCAAGACGACCATATAAAGTTTGCCCTGTGAAAACGATATAAGGGGGATGACCGCACTCTGCTAAAATACATCTTAATCTCTCAGCATGTTTGTACCAGAAAAGGCGAAGTCATATTATGGTCATAATATTTTAAGAGATGCCAGTAACCCCCCAGATCTCACGTAAAACCAAGCTTCTGAATTTATACGGTCTAACTACCGACCCTGACTTCAACAAATTCTACATACCAGCACAGATTAAATAAATATACTAAAATACCTGTAAATACTTGTTTCAAAGTTGTGGAGGTGATGCCAATATTTTGTTACTGAAGTAAGTAACGAAACAAGCAAACCAAAAGAACTATAATAATAACATCAAAAATAGAAACGATGAATAGACAACCCTTATTTATCACAGAACCGTGTTTTAATGATCGATTATGGTTACTTTTTACATTATAAAAAAATAATGAAGATGTATCAATACATTGATTCAATAATAAAAACTAACAAAGTCATTAAATATTTTACCAAATATGTTATGGTAGATGAAGTTTTGGAATTGTAGCGAGGTGAAAGTAGCTGTTTAAGGAGTTTAAAAAACTCGTTTTATAACAACTGCAGAGCACGCGTTATCCTGTTTGGTGAGACATGGTAATTCCAAACAACAAAATCCAATCTCATATCTTTTCCGTCTTTACTTAGGTAGTTACGAAATAATGATCATTTTTTAACTATATTTACACCAGATACACGTGATACCCAGTGTTGCCACCTTAGCCCTTTTGTAGCTACATTTAGCACTTTTTAGATTAGGTGAACTGTTTTTTTAACGATTTAGCCCGAAAAGAGCAATCTAGCTCTTTTTCACTGTGTTGAAAATATTACCACATTATGAAGTTTTAGACATGCTAAGAAGTACTTTTTTGCTATTTCATCGGTCATGATGACCTTTTTATAGACGCCCTTAAGAAACAGCTTCATTACATGATTATTTTAGCATTTTTAGAACAGAAAATCTTTTGATGATAGATAGTGCTAGATTGAGCATCCCTTTTTAACTTCTCAAAAAGCCTTTTTTCTAAAATTCAGGTGGCAACACTGCTGATACCAGAGACCGGTATTATTATATTACGTTGGTACTTGTTCCTAAGGTCTACTGTAGGATAAACGATGGGACAGGTAATTAATGATATGCATTCATTACCTGTCCCTTAGTTTATCCCAAGATGAAGCTCTGCGTTCACATAAAGACAACCTTTTGTAATATATTTTTAGCAAGTTTTATAATTTAAGATTATCATGGGTAATTTGTTTTAATTGTATTATTTTTATTGATTTTTGACACATACTCGTAGTACTTGTGTGTATTAAGTTTACTGCCACCACAATTGTTTAAACTGAATTGTTTTTATGTATGATCAATGATTAGTTGTCCAAAAAAGTTAATATACATTTATTTTAGGTGTTACTTATTAATTTATTCCAAATAACCAATGCTATGTATACATTTATTATACTACAAACACGCACCATATCCTGTATTGATGACAAACAATATGTAAAAAAAATACTGCGTAATAACGTAAATTTGTTTAGTTTAATGTCAACATGAGCTTAAGGATGATGAAGCACAAAAATAATGTTTTCAAGTAAGCACAGGAATTCGCTAATCATTTTTAAATACACGGTTAAGCGTAAGAATAAATCTTTTCTGCTTTTCTGAATAAAATTAAAGGTTATTTGATCAAGCTCTACAAAGTATGCAGCACGCAAACGATTTTCAAAGGAATAAGGTCAAGATTCCGTAATTACTTCGGCTTAAAACATGTACAGCATTGATCTAGTTTCAAGAATTGCCATAGAAAAAGTTTAAGACAATTGTTGTGAGGTATCTTTTAAGTTTTTAATTAATATTTCTGCCCATCGCAACACGAATAGAAAACATATTACAATAGTAAAAAAAACACAATACAACCCTGTTCTACGATGTCCAAAGTAGTTGGACTCTTCCAGCATGTAGTAGGTATCCTAAGCCTTATGATCGGACCTAAGGTTGATTTTCAGTGAGCTTGTGTGACAAGAACGCTCCCTTAAATTTATATAATATTTTTTAACAAAAAAAATACTGACAACAAACTAAAAAGCCAAAAACATTTATTTACGGGCTATATAGAAATGGTTAAATAATTCTTTCATATTTTTGAAGACGACCACTCTTGATTTACTTAGCACCAACATCAAAATTATGAAAGAAATATTTAACTATTTCTATTTACCCCTTTAATCGTTACTACCTTATTAATATCTAAAAACAAAATAACATTAATAATAAATTATTTTATCAATGTAATGTAATTAGCAATCAATCAATAACAAATCTCTCAAGCGTCAAAATTAACTGTACCTTGGCGGTTCATTTTTACCGTAAAGTTTTTGCGGAGCGCACTAGTGGATGCTCTCGGGCAAGGTCCTCCGATGCCGGGGTCAACGACTGGCAGGTGCACTTACATAATTGCGATGCCAACCGTTCAGTTTTTACCATCTATAAAACTACTGAGGCGACCGTTCGAGTGCAACTTATAAGGGCACTTACTTAACCCTTGTCAAATAGGTACTCGTAGTCTTGTAAAACGTGCCTAATGAGTTAATGACACCTAGAGCTTCGGTAGCTCAATGGCTGGACTGTTGCCTTCCGATCTGGAGGGTGCAGGTTCAAATCCCGCCACGTACCAATGTCTTTTCTATTTTTTGATATTATATATACGTTTATCCGAAGCTCTTACGGTGAAGGAAAACATCATGAGGAAACCTGGGCACGCTTATGAAGAAATTCAAAGGTTGTAGGTGAATTCGACCAATCCGTACTGGGCCCGCATGGACGACTAAGACCTATACACTCTATATGGATTGGCTCGTGTCTCTCGGTGGGTACGTATTATGAGCTGATGATGATGAATGACACTAGAAAAAACGTTTTGAGAGGTAAATTCGAATTGCCACTTAATCCAGGATTCGTGAGTCCGAATGCCATGAGGAAACCACATCGTGAAAGTTACTTTGTGCGATTCTTTCCAGTTTGGACCAGAGCCGGATTAGCCATATAGCATTGTAGCAAATGCTACGGGCCCCGCGGTTTGAGGGGCCCCACGCTATAAGTAGAATACCTGTTTGACCGCAACAAAATAAATAAAAATGAAAAGGAGCGTAAATTATCTTCCACGTCTTAAGCGAGAAAATGTAAGGTTAAGGCTTCACTAGGTGAAAAATAATAGCTAAAGTTTTTCCTTACTTCATCAGCTACCTATCAAAAAAGTCCCGTCCAAATCTGTTCAGCCATTTCAGAGATTACCCAGAACAAACAGACAGGATAATAAACACCCTAAAAAATAGCCTGCAACTGACATTCACACAGCGCCATCTAGCCTCAAGTTAAGCGTGAAGCTTGTATTACGGGTACTAAACAACTGATAAACATAGG
Source organism: Leucinodes orbonalis (assembly GCA_019425675.1). Taxonomy (NCBI): domain Eukaryota; kingdom Metazoa; phylum Arthropoda; class Insecta; order Lepidoptera; family Crambidae; genus Leucinodes; species Leucinodes orbonalis. Next base: position 209,220 of record PQWD01006671.1, on the reverse strand, counting down.
TTCTTACTTGTATACTTCTTTTTGTTAATACATACATATTAAACGTAAACAACACCCAGACCAATACAAACAGATATGTGCATGACACACAAATGTTGTACTGCCCGGGGATCGAACCCGGAACTCCTGGGTTAGTAGACGACGTCTTAACCATTTCACCAAGTGAGTCGTCAAAAAAGATAACATCAAAACATATGACACACAACAGAGACACTGCCAATGCGCCGTAAGGTCATAATTAATTATTGCTAATATGCAAATCTTGCAGCAGAAACTCACATTCAATCGATTAAGCATGTTTCTCACAACAACAAAGACTATAAAGCCAGCCGAAGACCCCAGATGCCAGGTGGCATTGTTTGTGATAGCTTCCCATTGTCTCCATTGGTGTGTCAATGTCGTCTTTGACCGTTACGCGGTGGCTATTGAATACAAATGAGGATAGTAAAAGCAACGGGCTATCGACCAATCAGCTGACTAATGGTGTTTCCTTCGCCAAATTCGGAAGCGGCACTTTTGCCAGTGACGCACCGCTGCGCGAACCTTTTGAGAAAAGCTGCGTTGACATTATTGACTTCTGTGCGGTTTAATAGCCTAAGCATGATCACAGGGTTTACCGCCATTACTTAAAACAGTATTACAATAATATTACTCCGCCTTTTCGGGTATAAAAATGCTGACGTATGACGTAGAACGTCCACTGCTGAACGAAGGCCTCCCCTAATGATTTCCACGCGGACCGATCCCTTGCAGTTGACATCCATCTGCTACCCACCATCTTAACCTGGTTGGGGGTCGGCCCACGCTTCGTTTTTCGTTACGCGGACGCCACTGGAGAACCTTTCCGCCCCATCGGTCATCGGTTCTACGCACTATGTGCCCACTGCCACTACAATTTACTTATCCTGTGGGCTATGCCGGTCACTCTAGTTCTCCTACGGATATCCGTGTTCCGAATCTTATTGCGTAGGGAAACACCTGTGACGTAGCCCTCTCCATAGCACGTTGACGTATCATTAATAATAATAATAATAAAAATAATAATAAAATCATTTATTCAGTGCCAAATACATACAAAGTTCTTAGTCTAAATTACAGTAAGGACACTGAAAGGTGCCCACTCAGCTTTATGTCGAGGTACTTAGTAAGCACCGCGACACTGATCTTCCGTGTGCACCGGGTGCAAAAGAGAACGCAACCGCCTGCGCCAACGCCGTAACAGTATCTATCAGATAAATAATATACATCCATCTGCATCCATCATTAAATAAATAAATATCTACTGACATACTCACAGCGCCATCTAGTCCCAAACTCAGCATTTAGACTGTAATATGGGTACTAAACAACGGATAAACATACTTATGTACTTTTTTGTAAATAAATACATATTATACATAGAAAACAACCACACTAATACAAACAGACATTTTCATGCACACAAATGTTTGTACTGCCCGGGGATCGAACCCGGAACTCTTGGTGTAGGAGCCGACGTCTCAACTCATACTGTTCTAAGAGATGGCGGTAACCGGTAACCAGGGTTACCAGGACTCCTAAATAATTCTTTCATAATTTTAATTTGATTTCCTCGGAAACACATTACGGGACAAAAATACCGTGTCTTGTATGGAGTTCGTCTGATTTATTCTTATAACTAACTTTTTTCATTTTCGCAGCTGCTTTCGGAGGACGGTGTTCACGGCGCGACCCAAATGTGGACGCATGTCTTTTGCGGAGCTTCAATTCACTCCTGGATTATTTGAAAGGTGGCGCACCGGAATTTGACATCGAAGAGGTACCTCATCACACAAGTAGCGTGCTATACTAATGCTTTTTCTCTGCCAGCCTGCGGTAATCTATTTTTTCTATTAAATAAAGCGCTATTATACTTACGCTTGACAGATGATTATGGTTCCTCCACTGTCATCCATATATCCTAATTAAGGTTCAAACTTTATGCACTACACGCACCTGTAGTAATAGTATTCTGATCTGCAGTAACCACTCTGCTTAAACTTCCCCATTCTGGTTCACAAAATATAATTCAATTGTGTATCTACAAAGATTTCTCATTATTCCAGGCTGAACCCATAGTAATAGATGAACTTTCCATCGCACTTGGTGGCGGTCCTGATGGATACAGAGCTACTTTCAAGGACATCCACGCTACTGGCGCCTCTAATATGACGATCACAAACGTCAGGTAAGATACTCAAGAAACTAGCTTATAAACGTCCCATTGCAGAGATTCACATAGAACGGCTATGGAGGTTAAAAGATAGCGACTAGCACATACACTTGACGATCATGCCAGTTGGGCTACTTCTATAAAGGTTGGACGTCGTATAGGCTGCAGGAAGCACGTTTACCTTATTAACTTTAGTGATTCGAAAACAACAATTGTTAAGTAATTTTGTAAAAAAAAAATCTACCTATAAAACTCTACTTATACGGCATAATTGATCTAGTAATAGGTAAGTTAAGTTTAAACATTTCTTGATTTTAAGTTATTTCAAGTAAAAAACCGTTTAGGTACATATCTTCATACTAAGAAAGGATCGATAGCTGAGTTATTCCGGTCACGTACGCCGATTCACGATGCTTTGTCGGAGTCAGGTTTACGCGAGGGCAAAGAGACACTCGCCAATAAACAACTTTAGGACTTTTGACTCGTGTCATGTGTTACTCAACCAGTTAGTATAAAGGAACGTGTAAAGAGTAGGTACCTTGAAATATGTAAATTCAACTAGGGAGTAGTATATATATAGGATGTCAGGGACCCCAGTGTACAACATTTAGGGCCAAACTAACATTATCACATCAAACCATTACATTTATAGCCTCTCGAATGTTTGCGGCATTCCACAAAAGGAGCGTCGGTGGCTGATTGGTGTGGTCTGTTGCCTTCCGATCTGAAGGGCCTTGGTTCAAATCCTTGTCACGTACCAATGTGTTTTCGAATTTCTAAGTTCTAATTCGACGACTAAGTCCTATAGGCCGTGTAGGCTCGTGCCCCTCGATCGGGACGTATAATGAGCTGATGATCCTTCAAAGATGACCCAAACGAATCACACATAACATTTTCCATGAAGCATTCCTGCGAAAATTACTCCCAAAGTGACTTGAAATTAAACTGTAGACAAAAATTACAAACATATATTTTTATTTGTAATGGATGTATTTAATATTTATAGATGTGTTCAACTGGGTGATATTCATGGAAAGCCCCCGGATGTGGGTCAGCAGCAGCAACTACAGCAACTACATTGATCACTGGTTAACCGGCTAAATAGATTGGAATGTACTAGAATAAATATCTATGGCTGGGACTTAAGTGCAATGGATTTTATATTGATCTACCCACTTGACATTTGAGCGGTTATATCAGTTTTTCTTCTTCTGAAGCGAAACTCCGTCCAAATTCTTTAGTCTTTTCATACTTACCTTCAATCTTCCTACATTGTAAGATCTTTACAATTTGTTTTGAAAAGGCCTGCATTAAATATAATACAATGTTTTCTTAGAAGCTATTTCCGCTTAAATCACATTATGTTCAAAGTGCAGCAATGATTTTAGCATAACAATCCACGAATATAAAAACAACCTCGATGATGACTGTTTCTAAAATTCTATAGTCACATGTCGCTGTAATAACCAGCTACTTATTGTTAAGTTTATATGTAACATGAAATATGAGGAAAAACCTTGTCTTGGCTTTGTTAGATGTGTCAGCGCAAAATTTTATATTATCTATGCGAGCAGAGCGTCGTTGGCTCATTGGTGTGGGCGGTTGACATGACATTCAAAGGTTGTGCGTGTAGTCGGCCAATCCACACAGGGTCCGCGATGACGACCAAAATTATAAAGCGGGAACTGCCAAATCTAAAGCAACGAAATGTAGATAGCAAATTTCTGTCTTAATGTAGACAATCAATAAGAAAGGACTTTTAGAAATTTTCTCCTTCTCCTCCTTTTAGTTCTCCAACGGAGATGCAATAAATAAGAAATAACATGTTTCTCACCTATTTGTTTATTATTACTGTGATCTCATATTTCAAGAATAGGACTATGTGCCTAAGTATATTTATTCATTTGACGCAAACCATTGCAGATCTGACCTGGAAACACACCAGTTCCAGCTGACAATGTTCGGGCCGCACATCAGCGCGCGCGCTCGCTACCGCTCCTCAGGAGTGCTGCTGCTGGTGAGAGCCTCCGGCGGAGGAGACTACTGGGGCGAGTACGGTCAGTATCGTTAATATATCAACACTTAAAATATTGAGGACAACATAGAAATAGAGAGTAGACCAGATTAAATCATAGAAGACTGGAGTAGACTAAAGTAGGCCAAACAGTGTTCAGGCGTCACATCAGTGCGCGCGCTCGCTACCGCTCCTCAGTCGTGCTACTGCTGGTGAGAGCCTCCGGCGGAAGAGACAACTGGGGCGAGTACGGTTAGTATCGTTAATATTTGTTACATTAAAATATTGAGGACAACATAGAAAAAGAGAGTAGACCAGATTAAATCATAGAAGACTGGAGTAGACTCAAATAGGCCAAACAATGTTCAGGCGCCATATCAGGGCACGCGCGCGCTACCGCTCCTCAGGCGTACTGCTGCTGGTGAGAGCCTCCGGCGTATGATTCCCACTTTGCATACCCTACTCATAAACTCGGTGCACGCCACTGACTGGGGCTAGTACGGTCAGTATCGGTGATATTTCAACAGTAGGTATGTTTATTGAGGATAACAAATAAAATCAGGGTAAACCAGAAAAGAGTTACGTAGACCAGAATCGTTCAGAATAGACACTAGCGGACCAGAGTAAAACCAGGGGCTCAGTGTTGATCACATATCAATCAAGCCACTTATATAACTACAGGTTGAAGGGAGATTTTACAGCAGGTAGAAATATAACTAAATATTCTGACATATCTCATAACGACGCAGAAATCAATTTCACTTGGTCTCTTGTCACTTGCTTGGTTAGGTATATGTCTAAGAGAATGGGTAAATTACTTATACAATAAATACTGTGCCTTGCCGATAAAAATTTTTGCGTTTAAAGCAATTAAAAGTTATTCCAATATAAATATGTTTACAGACGGAGTAAAGGCCAAGGTGTACTTCCGTGGGGCGCCTTACGAGCGTGACGGCCGCACCTACCTGCGTTTGCAACAGCTCAAGTTGGACTTCAGCGTGCGCGACATACAGATGGGAGTCGAGAACCTGCACAACAGTAACGCTGTGTTGCGTAAGTTTCAGGATTCTCGATTGGGTGACGGTAGGAGTAGGATAGAGAGCGTCGGTGGCTCAATGGTGCCCTCCTACCGGGTATGCTGAGGTTCAAATGTATTTTCGAATTTTCGAAATTATATGTAAGTTATCCGATGCTCTTACGGTGAAGGATAACATCGTGAGGAAACCTGCGCACACCTGCAAAGAGATTCAAAGGTTGTGCGTGAAGTCGTCCAATCCGCACTGGGCCCGCGTGGACGACTAAGGCCTAATCACCCTATACGGGTAGGCTCGTGCCCCTCGGTGGGGACGATTAATGAGCTGATGATGATGACGGTAAGATTATAGATATGTCGATGGAATCTTTCACGAGGTTGTGCTTGTTTGATGCTTCTCGATCTACTTGGGCCAAATATTGGAAATATGTGCAGTTTGAATTCAAGGTGTTTAAATAAGATTAGAATAGGAGAACTGCCTCCGTTGGCATAGCGTTCAGCTTAGACCGCTGCGTGACTCGTGGGTTCGAATCTCGCGGGGAAACATCATTTTGTGCGATTATTTTGTTTGGTCAGGACATCACAGGCTGAATCACCTGATTGTATAAAAATAAATATGATTCCGTGCTTCGGAGGGCACTTTAAGCCATCCGTCCCGCATAGGACCCGCGTGGTGGGTTATGACCCAAACTCCCCATAACTAAGCTTCAAAACCCTATAGAAAGTGGAGATACTATTAACACATAAAAAAACCACCCTTAATAATATTTTTCACAGAGGCAGCCCTAAACCTGTTCATCAACACAAACGCACAAGAACTCTTGAAAGAAATGAAGCCGGAACTGAAGCGAGACCTCGCCGACAAGATGTCCCGATTCCTAAACCGGATTCTGGAACACATCCCCTACGACGACTGGATAGTCGACTAACTCTCAAAACCCTTCTAACTAATTTCGAATCAAGCAAAAAAATGAGAAGAAAGATTTGCTCATTTTCGAATTGACTCACGTATTAATCATAAAATCAAATGAAACTTATTGAAACTCGCTGTTTCCTAAGAGTCTCAAGTTGAGACGAAGGTTAGAGTGCTAATTTATTTATTATCCTAAATTTAATAAGTGAAATGCTAAGAATGCCTGCTATTTATAAAAAAAAATGTTACAAACTTCTAGTGATCGATTTCGATTTTTTTGTGACTTCTTTAACAACCCGATAAAATTAAATTAATATTCAGAATATCATTGATTTTTGGTTATTAAAAATGATTTGTTGACGGCATATTTTACCCTAAGTTTTCATTTTCTGGCCCCAAAAAATATAAAAATTATATAAATCTATAAAGTTTAAATAAACTGAAGGCCTTATTTCACTGAAAGAAGAGTATTTTTAGTAATCACCTTATATTAAAATGGCAATAACGTAACTGAAATAGCATGTCTAACATACTGAAGACGAAGGACGATAAGTCCAGTTGTAATGAAAATCATTGCAGTTAACTTATTTAAGTGAAAAAGTATGTAACTTATAGAAAAGTCCAAAGGAACATATTATAAAGTACATACCTACTCGTATGTTATGGATGAAAGCATAGATTTAAAATTGTAGCGCGCGCTGCGCTATGCTATGATAAATCTGGAATTTGTTGCATTCTGAATTCCAAAAAAAATATGTTAATATTTTTTTTTACATTTTGACAGGCCCAAGTGAATACTGTTGCTTTTAATTAAATGTTTGTATAGGGTAAAACCAGAAAATACGCGTAATAAAAAAAGCCTAAAGTCAATTTCATTATTTAATACGACTAGGAACAAAGGAAATTGATTGTACTACATTAAATTATTATAACTTTTTTAATTTAATTGAAAAATGGTTTAACCTTTCTGTATAATCATTTTATCATAGACTCTTGTGTATTTTAAATTATAGACATTTGTTCTTAATAAAAAAAACTATTGTATGTATTTGCTGCCAATGTATTCAAGTCTATGGTACAATTTAGAAAGTTTTCTTAGTATTAAGTATTTAAGTTCATTTTTAAGATGTTGGTTTAAGTAAATAAAAATTAAATAATCTGTCTTTCATTTTATTTACTGATCCCTCGAATAGAGTTATTTTATTTACTTATTGGAAAATCAAGCAGCGTCTTATAATTCAAACAAGTAAAGCCAAAATAAGAATAAATTGTCATAAAATTCAAGATTTCATCTAAATCTTGAAATTCTCGGAATTCCCGCACCTTGTTCTACACAACAATCTAACTTAAATATTAAAATAGTGAGTATTTATACAGAATAACAAATAAGTGAATTTAAACAAGTCAGATTTTTCTCATCATTGGATTTTTTTTTTTCAATGATATCTACATATTTTTAGTGACAAATAAAACTTTAGCGTATTATTATTAGTAACATTATTCGTGAATGGACATCATATATCATCGAAACTTATATAAATATTTAAGAATGATTTTTCAGAGTCCACTGAAATTAAAAGTGTCTATCGAATGATAAACTGTGCACCGAAATGAAATAAATCCCCTGAAATGATACAGTTATGAACAACCGTGTCGAGCAGTCAGGGTTCTGAAGGTTTAATTTCCATAAATTTTAGATAAACAATGAGACAGGACATGCAGGACAGGTTAGATTTTTTTCCACATGTCATCTAGCCCCAAGTAAGCGCGAGGCTTGTATTACGGGTACTAAACAACAGATAAACATACTTACATACTTTGTTTGTGAATACTTACATATTATACATACATAACACCCAGACCATAACAACATGGTCATGCACACAAATGTTTATAATGCCCGTGGATCAATCCCGGAACCCAGTTATATATAGCCGACGTCTCGACCATTACACCATATGGGTCGTCAAACTTATGTATTGACACAGATATTTTAATATACAAATATTGCATTCATTGCAATGATATACAGAGGCCTCAATATCCAACCCAAGATGTAAGATAGGTTATGCAACGGATTGCATCGCATACCGGTGTTTATATAACTGCGGCGATAACAGCATCATTTACGGCCCTATGCTCATCAATTCTTGCAACACGTGACGTGTGTCCAGATTATAGGACAATAAAAATATATTACGTTATATTATTTACATGGGATTTGTTCGCATCCTGCGGAAAATGCAGTTATTTCTTTCCAGTTTGTTGAATCACCCGTTGCCCGTTGAATCACCTGAATGTCAAAAAAAAAGACTTAGGAAGTAGTAATATCGCGTTTTGAAACTTTTATTCTGACCTAAACACCTAGCCTAAAAAGTATGGTTTAAAGCCACATAACCCTTTTAATATATGTACAACCATGTTGACAACCCATTTGGTTCCGATCCCCGGGCAGTACAAACATTTGTGTTCATAAACATATCTGTTTGTAATGGTCAGGGTGTTTTCTTTGATAATATGTATGTATTTACAAAAAAAAAAATATATAAGTATGTTTATCCGTTGTTTAGTACCCATAATACAGGCTTTCCGCTTAACTTAGGGCTAGATGGCGCTGTGTGAATGTCAGTGGATATTTATCTATTTATTATTCATGTAAAAACTGCCTTGAACACGAACATTGCAATATAAACACAGATTTATGATGAAGCACTGTTCGCGGAGAGTTCACTTGACAAAATAAATGTTAGGTCTCGTACAGGTAAGTATTCTGAGAAAACACAAAAATATATATACTAATTCGGGAATCAAACCCGGAAGTTTAATTACACATAAATCCACTTTAAGAACCGTCATGTTATTCTACTCTGCTATGAATAAACGTAAAAATATAATTATTATGACTAATGACGCAAAGTGTATTCATGATAATTTTATTAAATAAACAGACCCACTCGTTGTATTTGCACGAACTTAAAACACATAAACATTTAAACGTGACGATTGCTTAAATAACATCACCACATATTTTCCATTGTCAATATTATTCTGTTTTCAATCAATTAAGCAAGAAGCCTAAAACGACAATCTCAGAGGGGCCCGTTCCCAGGGCCTCCATTCTCAGGAGGGACCGGAAGGACCTACAATTTCTTTCACACATTAATTTACTCTCCAAATATTTTCGTGACTTATACTTTATACTACGTCATTATTAACGCCTCTGTGATTCAGTTGTCACAGCGATGGGTTAAATAGCTGCACGACCTGGGTCTTGGGTTCGAATCTCGCGGTGAAATTGCACATGCGATTTTTCCCAACCTGTGTTAAGATATTATGTAAGTACTTATATCCTGGTTTTTGTAAATTGTCGCCTTGCTAAATTCTCCAAGGTCTTTTTGTGAATTCTTTTTTCGTTTTAGAGAAATCGACGATTCAAGTTGAGAAGTCTTGAAAAAATCATCACATTTACGACATTTTTGTATTTTCTCAAAATGTTTACTATCTTAAAGACCTTTCCAAGACGCGACTATTGCCCACCCCATTAGACCACATAGCTCTGAATTTACAGAACCCGAGAAATGACACAATTTCTGTGAAAAGCGGTAACCCAAAAATCATTAAATTTAATGTAATTATTAATTCGTATAGTAGGAATAGCCGCAGTTATCGATATAATTAAATGTAACCTTTAGTACCTAGGTACTTAGTTAATTAACGAACTGTAGTTATGTCGTTGTGTCTCGTGTTTTAAATTTTTGTCGGTTTCTTAGTACACTATGTACCTAAGCACTTGTCGTAAACATGCTAAACACACGTACCTACAATATGCCATTTTGCTTTGTGTTCTCTTAAGGTTTCTAGAAGGTACCTACATCATATACAAAGTAAGTATATTCCTTTAGACCTTGTCTGTTGAGAAGAATTAAAAAAAGCTAAAAAAAATATTACATATGTATAAAAAAAACGTTTACAGTGTGAATGACATAAAACAATACTCGTAGACAGTGTTGCCGAACTATCGATTGTTGTACTATTGATAGTTGACCTCGAAAATCATCTATACTATCGATAGGCCTACGAGAAGAAGGTCCTCAAAGTTGAACCTAGCCATTTGGACTATTATCTCAGGTACACATACAGAAAAAACTCCCAACTGATATCGGTATAGGTACAACATATAACTGATATCGGTAAAGGTACAACATGGATATAAGACAGGACTCGTCATGTCCATGGTCATGGCCCACCTGTTGTGAAGCTTGGTCTAGGGTATCGAGCATATTGCCTAAATCCTTCAAGAATTCTGCCATGACTACTATAGCTTCGGTAAATTGAAGATTATACTTGCCATGAATGTTTATGCCAAATTATTTTCAATCGAACACCTCAAACATATATTCCAATGCAACTGTGAACAGTTTCGGAGATATAGGGTCCCCCTGTCTCACTCCTCGGTGCAATTGGATAGGTTGTGTAAACTCTTCATGTACTGGGACTGACAGCGCTCTCATACAAACGTCTCAATATTTTTATAAAATTATAATCAATATGGGACTGTGTAAACATTTATATATATTGAAAACGAGCTTATTACTCGAAAGCGCTAATAAAAGCCTTATCCACGAACAGATTCCCTAATCTCTTAAACCCACTGCAAGCTAAATAAAAAGCCAGCAGCAGCTGGACAAATCCGTAACATGTTTGAATAGTGTCAACAATTGTTAGTGTGTCAATAACTTAATGTGTATACTACACATTAAGATCATTAAAGTTGAGATGAGAACCGATCTGCCTTGAACCATAATAGGAACCCTAAAACCAGATAAAAGTAATCACATACCTACATTAAAATAAACAGTATTTAAAGTCAACCACATTTAAATTCAAGCACATAGTCCACTGGTGGACTAAACTTTTATATGTTTACATTTAAACGGTGTACCTACTTTACTTAGTAGTCCTACTATATAATGTACTGTAAAGTAATCTTAATTCTAAAACCATGAAATCTTGTCTTCATATTACAAAGTTACCTAATCAAGTTATTCAGATAACGAAATACTGAACGTGTTAACCCAAAAATCATAATAATAATGTCGATTGTTCTCGTATTTTTATGCAACTCATTATGGGCAGAGCTGCACTGCACCGTGTGGCCAGTGGCAAGATACTATTATCATTTCGCATAGTTATATTTCGTAAGAGCCTGGAGGGGAATATGCTTTCGTTTGTGGGCCTTCGGACAGAGCTTGGCGATTCGCCGTGCGGCGCCAAACTTAACCGCTGTACACTTCATAATTCAAAATTTAAATTCAAGTCTATCTTGACGAATTAAGTACTTTTTTCAATATTTATTTTTCCTAAAATATTCAGCTAGCAACACTGTTAATACTTGTAACTGGAAATGTATCTTTTAAATAACGCGATTTGTGTCAGTGTACTAGTGTTGTGTTCTTTACAAATATCGAGTGCTGAAAATGAAACAGCCTCAATAAGTAAGTAAAAAAATGTATTTCTCCTAAGTTCGTACGTTTGCATGGCCTTTTATTGTTTTTTAGTTGTAAGTGCATCATTTATGTTCAGTGCCTTGAATTACAACCTTGGTTTGTTTGGTTGTTTAGTGGACTTTCACATAAAATCAACGGTGTGTGTTACGCCTATAAGGCTATTGTAAACCGAAGACCCGCTTAGCTTACAGGCTTCACAATAAAAAAATATGTTAGTATTTTTTTAATATACTTTTATGTAAAAATAAATAAGGAAAATGAATACAAATTACCTACTATTAAATCCCTATGTAATATAATAAAATATGATGTTAATAGGTATTTTTATATGAACATCTATACGTGCATTAGCATTTATCAATTTTCAAATGTTCATGAGTTTGAATTAAATAAGAACCTAACATAAATTAATGGAAAAATTTAAGATAACGTGATTTAATGTTTAATTCTTCTTGACACTAATATATCTTAATACTGCCCCCCGTTTTATAGTGGTCGCTGCGCGATTCAAAGGCCGTGGGTTCGAATCACACAGGGAGCTCGCATAGTGAATGTCACTTTTGCATTTTATTACACTTTAGTAACCGATTGCAAGCTGAATTACTTGACTGTAGGAAAAAGCATACTGGCTACAATCTTACTTCTAGAACCTGGTTGGTATGGTATTCGTTAACACCTACTAATCCATAGGCGTCCCACAAAGTTACACCCCAATCTCTGTGGGGTGATTGGGCCATAGCAATAAAGCTATGTGCTGTGCGGTCACCTGGAGGGTCACCGCCATCTCTTAAAACAGTATTAAAATAATGATACGTCGGCATTTTTGTACTAGAAAAGGCGAAGTAAATATGAAGTAATTGTTATTTGTTGTTATATTGTATATAAAATATACAATGTATATTTTATTTTATTTTAGCAGTCATTAATGATACTCGTACGACGCTCATTATAGATGATAACAAGCGTCGTACACTTCGTATAAACAGTATTTTTTTAACGCTTATTATTTTCATAAACGTGTTTTCTTATGCATATCTACTTAGTTGCCTTACATGTGTTATTTCGTAGTTAGGTACATCCCATCTTAAAGTATTGAAAGTTTAATCTGACATCTCAATTCCGAAATTTAAAGCGTCTTATTTTCTGAGAATACTGAAGGATATACGTATCCTTCAGTATGTGTATTTTTTAGGCGTGCCTTTACATTATAAATTGTTCGTTTATAGCTGGTGGACTAAATACTGGTAAGGTATCGAGGACAGTGCTAGATTCAAACCATAAACTGATATAATTTGAAGCCTTGTCCATCAATTAATGTTAATAAAATTTCACACTTGGTAACAAGATATACGCAACAGTAACTTTGGCAAAATTAATACCAATTAAATAATTACGGATGAAGCAACAATCCAAAAAATATATATGACCTGGTTATACCAGTTGCATACAGACTGCATATTGCGTCAGCGGTCGGAGTCAAATAGCCAAATTAATATGAATTATGTATTCGAGCATTTGGCATTTCGTTTTATTAAATCAAGATTTTGGGTAAAATTTTAAAAATACTTCTACAAATATTAAGTACAATGTCGAATGGGTCAAGGTCTTTAAATTTTGGAATACTTCGGACTTTTATACACGTTTGTGTTGCAAAGAAACAATTATTGAAATGTTTTAAATGTACATTAATTTGTTCTTCAATCATGTACTGTATGTAAACCAACTTCCTCACATTTATGTATTAATAATAATAAATATCCACTAACATTACACAGCGCCATCTAGCCCCAAGTTGAGCGTGAAGCCTAAACAACGGATAAACATACTTACTTTTTTTTGTAGATACATACATATTATACACAGAATATTAATTAAGTTAGTAGTGTACATTACAATATCTAGTTGTAAAACATTTGATACACAGATATTATACGACAGAGCAACAATATGTGATTTTATTTAGTCTCCCGCTCCCCACATTGCATGGCGACCATGACAGGATCCCAACCTGCGATCTTCGGGGGTTGTTTACATACACTGCAACACATAGGCAAAGGCAAAAAGAGAGTCATCTACGCTCGCCACTTGCCCGGTGAAGCTTTGAAAGCAACAGTGAAATGACCATACGAAGTCTAGGCGGAAGGCTCGATACGGAGTCGTCTAGGTAGGTACCACTGCAGTGCCAGATATCGTCCCGTTGAACATGAGTATTATTTTAGTATTATTTAATCTGTGATATTATGCACTTTTGTGTTTCGGGTTGAGGGCACTGTAGCTAGTTAATTTACCGGGTTTAAGAGAGAATGATGGAAAGTAATAACTGTCTATCAGTTGTTGGACTCCTTCAATGTCGCTCTGTCACGGTCAGGCGTATTACTTACCATCAGGTAAGCGTCTTGACCGTCCTGTACACTTTACCATAAAATAACAATCACTAAATTTGTATTCTATAAAATTTATAGGAGCTATCTTGTCCGTTCGCCTACTCACACGGGCTCGCTGTAAATCAGCGCCCGGGTCCGATTACCGGGCCAGGGCACATGCTGAGCCAATTACTTAGGACATCGTAGCACAGCAGTATTGACTTCTTTTTTGTACTTGTTATGCGAATGATGCGATGTGCAAAAATTATAAATTATTCCTTTCTTTCCAAAATTGTTTAGTAATATTTTTCCTACCTAATATGCAAACGGTGGGATAGAACTTTGTGGAACATGCTCTTCATCTGCTCGTGGCGCATCTCGATAAACAGCAAATTAGGATCTAACGGCCCTTTACACCGATCACAGTGTGGTTGTTCCCCATTCAGTTCCTTCTCTATCATTAAAGGCATTGTAGGAGGTCTTCCTTGACCAACAGTATACGTGATGGCTAAAGTAGGTAGCACTTGCATAGATATTTTGAACAGCGTACCTACATAAAATTTTTACATTTAATTTAAATTTTTTTTTTTTACCTATTTACTAAAGCGTTGTATGTTAATGCGACATGTAGATTTTTAGTAGGTATTTTTAGTGTACCTATTTGCCTATTAATAATTCACCTCGAAAAGTCATTACAAAAATTTTGTTCTTTGTTTTATTAGTTGTGTTTTAGCGCGCTAATTCTAAATGTATGGTTTTTTAGAGACCCCAACAGACCCAAAGCCCACAGATACGAAACCTGGATGATGCACATTTATTTGTTATTGAAAAACGTATGTACTCTACATCACATAGATACTGACAGTTCTGCAGCTTGTCAGTATGTTTACACAACACCGCCAAAATATGCGGTTGCCCAACCGACGGGATCGTTGAGCAAGTGCCTCCAACCATCTCCAGCTCAAACAGTGATGTAAAACCATAAATAAGCGCCAAGGCCAAGTGGACATACGTCAACATACATATCCCGCGGACCACGAGTGTCTTTCAAAAGTAATTTTGCCATGAACTTGATTTACGTTTTAAAATAGGTAAAAAATACCGACGTACATAATATACCTACCTTTTGTCATGGACATGGTACGAATATGTGTAGACTATAGGTAATTAGAAATAATGTAGGTATAGGCACAAAAGAAGTAGACAGAAAAAACAAATATCATCTATTTACAATGTACCTTAAATAAACGATATTTGTTTAAGACATAAAGTTCATCTATTAGTTCTCCTTTTCCTTAAGTTCCAAGTACCTAATTGTAATTTCACATATGCGTCCCTAGGATTATTTTTACATATAAGATGATAGCGGTCATTTTACATAATTTGTGCTGTCTGCACCTTTCACTTGCACCACTTGAAACCTTACTGGTTTTATCAACAATGTAGGTACGAGTAATATGAGGTGTTACTGTCTGGTATGTAATATGTATACTTTTTTCGGTTGTCGGTTCATCTTACATAGTTGACTACACAACTTAAGATAGTGAAGTTGCAAGGAAAAACAAATATATACATAAGAAGTCTGTCGGCGCTACTCAAAGGATTGCAGCACGTAAATATATACTGGGTTTTACGTGAAATTACATATGTCCATACCTAAACGAAATGGACTGGTAGATAACCACTTTATTAATATGTGTAAGTAACTGCATCTAGATTCACCCTAGGATGAAACATGATATAACAATTTAAAACTAACGATTGTACCTACTAACAGTTGATAAGTGGTACAAATCATTAAAATGAGTCAAACATTCAACCTCGTTGTTACATTGGGAAATAATTAAGTTCATGTTATTAGATACCGGACAACATTGTTGGTCAAGGCTATTGAAAAGACTATAAGTAAATAACATATTAGGGATATAAGGTTTCTGTACATTCAAATTAAAAATAATATAATAAAAGCATGCGTTAACAATATCAACCCGTGAAAGTCCACCGCCTGACTTACGAGTAGCCCTTAGGGTCTCCTCATACCATATCATCTCATTTCAAAGTCTGAAGATTCAAAGTTCAAATGCGCAAAGGCCATCAGCAAAAATCGGGATGTACTTCCTTCTTTTTAGTGTTGTATGTATTTTCAGAACGAATATTCTCGGCATGTAAGAAAAAGACACCGGAGTTTGACGCCTGCATGAAAAGAGCCTTCAACAAACTCCGCCCATACTTTAAACTTGGTATGTACCTACTTTTCAAGCTATCTAATTCACCCGTCATAACTGCTATTCTCACTTTCGTTAAGACAAGAAAAATTCTACGTTGTAGGGACCTACTATGATATTACATCGTTATGTCACAGTAGGTATAACGTCGCAAGTGTCCTTAATGCACTGTTGCCCCTTTTCGGTATCAATAATGTGCTAATGACGATACTTGTCACTTCTGCAGGTAGCTATTTTTTTAATAAAACAAATTAACCAACTTCAAAAATAAATACAAATCATGATATTCGGTGTGGAAATTGATACTATTGCCATATCCGTAAAAAAGAGGATTTGTAATAATATTTGTAATAATTTCACATATTATGTGCTGTACTGCTGTCACCTACTCATATCCACCACAATTACTTATAACAATTAAATAAAGTTGGTTAATTTTCTCCCCTGACAAAGCTTTCGCTAGAAGATAAAATGTGTGCTAGAAAATAATGTTTTATAAATTTACAGGCATCCCCGAGCTGGGCGTGGCTCCCTTCGATCCTCATTTCGCGCGGGAAGTGCGCCAAACTCGCTCCATAGCCAGCCTGGGGTACACACTCATGCTGCGCGATGTGCTAGAAAAGGGCTGGACCAATTCTACAGTCACCAAGTACAAGTAAGGACGAATACTATACTTTTAAGGGTTAAAAAAAGGAAAGCTTAGACGCCGCTCGAAGGTTATCGCGAAAAATAATAGCAACCCTATTATTTGTGGGCAATTGTCCCTAGGGAGTCTTTGATCACGTAGTAGAGACCAGATAGGCAGATTAGGGGTTAGCATCAGGATGGCCGGTCACTAGATGTATTTATCGTTGAAATTATGACCAACAATTGCTGCCCAATTAAGTCTATTACCTACCACCTAGCTGTGATACCTCAAGGGCGTGTAAAGGCTTAGTAATCTATCGGCTAAAAATTACTGCCCGTTTGGTTCCAACAAGCATTTAAAAATTTGGACCTCAAGTTAGCATAAAAAAAATACTTCTTTTTGTATAAACTCTTCCTTCGCTTAAAAGCGCCTTATCATATTGTTATAGCAGTTTCAAGTGAACATATTACAGCTAATTTCATTTTAAAGGTTAATATAAAAATAAAATTAATCGATGCTTTACTATTGAAAACCAAATAGATTCGGCAGCAATTATTATTGACTATAATTTCAAAGGTAAATACGAGTACGTCTACAATAGTAACCGGCCATACTGACACGATGAGGACTACAATATATAAACAACATGCAACCGAGAACGGATAGTAGCGCTCTATGTTAACATTAGCAAAGTCCCATGCTGGATGCTGGGACTACCCCTCACACGGACACCTACCCTACCCTCGTGATTTTTTTATTGATATACATTTAGGTATTTATTGCATTATGTAGTTTACAACATAGGTATAAAGAAGACCCATAAAACCTGCACAGCATGTTCATTTATTTTTCATATACTATAATATTACATCGTCAGTGGCTCATTGGTGCGGACTGCTGCCTTCCGATCTGAAGAGTGCAGGTTCAAATCCCGCTACGTACCAGTGTCTTCGAATTTTTGAAATTATAAATGTACGTTTATACGACGCTTCTACGGTGAAGGAAAATATCGTAAGGAAACCTGCGCACGCCTACGAAGAAATTCAAAGGAGACATATAATGAGCTGATGACTCGGGAGGCTGATGATGGTGTTGATAATAGTATAATACATATCCAAAGCTTACACTTATGAATTTATTGCTTTACTGTGAAACTAATATTTGATTTCAGGACTGACTGGGACAATGAGCGTATCATTTACTCCCAATATTTCCCAGAAAAATGGCTTAGTGGAAATTACGAATTTAAGGTAAGTGCAAATTCGTGAAATGTGATTATTTATATTTTATAAGTCTGACCAGTCTCGTTCATTGTTCGGCATGATGTAATGCTTGTCGTTAAAAGCTGGTTTGAGCGCCGAAAGGTCCTTAGATACTTACATCTCTCTGCTTTCTGCTTTCATAAAAACATTTTCTTATTAAAAAGACGATGTTTGGGTAACTTTAAAGGGAGACATGTTCGGTCTGGGCGTGCTGCGCACCGGTCGCTGGAACATGACCCTGAGGGAGTACTCGCAGACGACCCGGGTAAAACGCCGGGACAACGGCGTTGACGTCCACGTCGAAGTAGACCATATTGGAGACATGGAACTACATGTCGGCAACCTTTTGCGAGGCAACGGCATATTGGGTAATTGCTGTTTTTCTTAGTCCTCTACTTTGAATTTTTCAGAATAGAAATATAAAACTGACCAACAGTCTGTATCCGTTTCTACACCCCATAGACCTTTAATCATTAGTAATTATCGCCAGATGATAATACATTTTTACAAAAGCTGCTAAAGAAAACTCGCGCAAATTAGCCGAAATGCTAAATGAGTGCACCCATTCTGAAGAGAGCCCTTAGTTGATTTTGATTTGACCCTTAATTAACGACATAAGATTCTAACAGAGTTTTAAAAAGGAGACAGTAATTTCTTCCAGCTTTTTTTTATATTTTGAAAGTAGATGTACTGGCTACTTTAAATTGAGTAGGTATCTACCTATTTTATTTTCAAAGGTTGGCGCTTTTGTAATGTTTCTACCAAAAGATCTCGATGGGATCCTAAGGGACCAAATCAACTACAAAATGTATGTATGTCAAATTATATTGTTTTTCAGAGCGCATGTTGGACCGAGTGATAAATGCAGCATGGAAACCTGGCTTTGCTGTGATACGGCCGCTCATAAACGACCTCGTCAGCACTGCCTTCACCGACATTTGGAGCACTCATTTAAAGATTTCCCTCTCGATAACTTCATCACAGACTGAAATAATAGCAGAACTTCGCATAAGTTCACTTAAGCATGCCAGCAATCGTTTCATACTAAACCACTTGGTTCCGAAATGAATTGGTAAACTGCAGTTTTCCTATAGATAGGTACAGTCGCCATCAGATATATATGAGCAGACAAGGTGACCAAATACATCTGAACAGTTCAAAATTTCAATAACTTCTATACAGTACAATTACCATAAATATCTAAACAGCAACCGCTTCATTAATATCTGAGCAAGTGCCTGTCAATAACTTCTATACACACAAATTTTCAATAATATCTGAACACTCAAAATGTCAAGTGTTACTAAGGAGATTAACCAGTGTTTATCTGCTTAGTTACGCTTGACATTTCTTGTCTGCATGACATTAAAAGAACAAGATAAAATCAATCACTACTGTGGGCGTATAATGATTATTTTCATTTGATATGACAAAGCTGAAGAGTTTGTTTGTTTGAACGCGCTAATCTCAGGAACTACCGGTTCGAATTAAAAAATTCTTTCAGTGTTAGATAGCTTATTTATCGAGGAAGGCTATAGGCTATATATCATCGCTACGAGTAATAGAAGCGGAGCAGCAATGAGGAATGTTTCAAAATAGGGAGTATTTTTTCATATTTGGTGCTTCCGCTGCGTACGCTGAGTAAACGGTTAAAGTTTCACAAAAGTCATGTATGAGAGTATTGTTCTCCTTTTAAAGGTCTACAAAAAAATCCGCGAGAGCATATGTCTATCTTTTAAGGTTAGCTAACCTTACGCTATAACATATTTTTAGCTTTAAAAAAAAGAAATTGACCCCGAAACCTTTGAAGTTGGAGGGAGGGGAAATCCTATGCATAGTGATAAATGAAAGTACCGTGCTATCCCAAATTTAATGCGAGCGAAGCCGCGGGCAAAAGCTAGTTTTAAGAATAAGTCACATCAACAACTACGTCATCCGAGTATCCTCATTAAACCACTGCTCGGCTATCTGCGCAAGTGGAGATGGTCAGTCTCGGCTCTGGGCTTAGCTCGGTTCAGTTAAGAAGACTCTGGATAATCGATATGATAATGGATTAATTATTATTCAGAAACTGTTAATGACTTAGTGTGATAATAATTATTTAGTAAGTTCATCATCATCATCAGCCCATTATACGACCCCAGCTCCGTAATTTAATTTAAAATAAATGTTTAACTAGTATAATTAATGTAGAAACCAAGTTAATTCAAATACTTGAGTGTTAAATAACCTGTGAAAGTTTTTGCAACAACTTCGTACGAAAACTGAAAAATCTTCAATCTGAAATTCAAAAAGTCAACGGTTTGGCTACTTCAACTTAACGAAATTGAAGGATTCTACGGTGAAAACCAGGAGAGTACTAGTTTTTAATAATATTTAACACGACATACAACACCCAACACTCCACATCACTCGTTATCACGAGTATCGTCCAATATCAGAACCCAGGCATAGTTGTAGCTCTCTTTACTTGACATAAAGTGGAAGTAAAGTTGATGTTAAGCAACGTTTAGCCTCATACAAATAATACTTTTCACACGAAACATCATATTCACTTAGGCAATATTATTAAGTGATGGTAATTATTATTTAAAACGACGGTGATATAAATTTTGACTGCTTGTATTCGTATTTCTTGCATTAACTGCAGATTAATTAAGATAATATTTCTTAGAAAATGAAAATGAAAAGTGTTTATTCAGTTTAGGTCCTTAAAGAACACTTATGAATGTCAAATGAAGCTACCACTGGTTCGGGAGGTAGTTTTCCACTGAGAAGAAACCAGCAAGAAACTCAGTAGTTACTCTTTTCAAAAAAAATTGTTGAATACAGATTCATTTGTAATCAAAATAATTATATAAAGCAAATTATATTTTCAATTTTTATCGTATTATGTATTGGTAAAAATATAATAATCTACAAAAGTACTATTAAGCAGTTAAGTATTATATAAATTTAAATAGACGACAACAAAAAAAAACAAAAGTAGTGCAGGCGTGGAAATCAACATGTCCATGAGTTTTTATCATTTATATAATCTTCAACACTATAGTAAGCTTTTTTTATTAAAATAGACTTTACATGAGACTTAAACTTATGCAGGGGTAAATCAATTACATTTTGTGGTAGCTTATTAAATATTTTAATGCTTAATCCCACAAATGAGTTCCCAACCTTATGCAATCTAAGATTTGGAACGGCAAGTTTGTGTTTGTTCCTAGTGTTCAAACTGTGATTATCTGACTTTTTTGAAAATACATGTAAATTTTTGTGTACATAGATGACGCAGTCTAGAATGTACTGAGACGGTAATGTTAAATATTTATTTGTTTAAATAATTCCCTTAGTGAGTCACGTGATTTAAGGCCGTATATGGCACGGATGGATCTTTTCTGCAATACAAAAATTGTTTGTAGATCAGCAGCAGACCCCCACAAAAGTAGACCATAAGACATCACGCTGTGAAAATAGCTAAATACACAAGTCTTGCAGTCTCAATATCAGTGAGACTTCTTATCTTCCTTACAGCATATGCAGCGGAACTAAGCCTTCCTGCCAAAGCCGCAATATGGGACCCCACTGCAATTTTGCGTCTAATTTTATACCCAGGAAAACGGTTGAATTTATTACTTCCATGGGTCCTTCATCCAAAGTGATGAAAGTATCTACCTGCCTTACATTAGGCATTGTGAACTTAATACATTTGGTCTTCTTAGAGTTAAGAAGTAAATTATTGGTCGTAAACCAATGTAATACCTGAGAAAGTGTAGTATTTACATCGTCAAAAGTTTCTTTTTGTGTATCCACGTTAAATATAAGAGATGTATCATCAGCAAATAATACAGTTTCACATAGGTTTTGAGTATAATAAGGTAGATCATTTATATAAATTAAAAATAATAAAGGTCCCAATATTGAGCCCTGGGAACGCCCATCAATAAAAGGGCTCCGCTGGAACTTGTTTCTCCGACATGTACGTTTTACAAAGTGAAAGATAAATGGTTAATATAAGCACTAAATATTAATAACAATTACATTATTTGTAATCATTAAATTTATAATAAACCTACCCACTTGATTATTTTAAAAGTAATATCATTATATCTGCTGCTTAATCATATATATATAAAACACAACATATCTATTATAAGTACTAGGAGACCATGATGACATAGGAGGTGTCCGATTAGTAATTTTCAGTGGACAGTATTTTTTATCAGTTCGATAAATTCATAAGTTGTTCACAACAGAACCTAATTATAGATGACATTGTTCATCAGGCAGGACAGACAGGACATACGCAGTTATCGTAATATCAGTTTAACTAGCTTTACTTGTACATCTTATTTTGATGATCATGAGGGAGTAAGTGTCTATCTGTCGAAAATGCGAAACTTTGCTTTTGCTTAACGTCGGAACTAAATGACCTACAGACTTGAGTTTTGGATTTAAAGTAAGTTATTATATCTTACTAAATGACAAAAATTTCAGCGTTCTGGTATTATCCAAAGGTTCTCAAATTGGGGCCTGAAAATGCGGCGAAATGGATTCTGTAAAGGATGGTACGCCAGTGTTTGCTTCGCCTGAACCTACTAAAAAAATATTATCACACTAGTTTATTAACAGTTTCTTAATAATAATTAATCCAGTATCGAATTAACTATCTAAGAGTCTTTCTTAACTGAACCGAGCTAAGCAAGAGCCGAGACTGACCATCCCCACTTGCGCAGACAGCCGAGCAGTGGTTCAATGAGGATACTCGGAGACGTAGTTGTTGACGTGACTTATACGCTTACAGTAGTGATTGATGCTTGTTCTTTTAATGTCATGCAGTTAAGAAATGTCAAGTGTAACTAAGCAGATAAACATTGGTTTATCTCCTTAGTAACACTTGACATTTTGAGTGTTCAGATATTATTGAAAATTTGTGTGTATAGAAGTTATTGACAGGCACTTGCTCAGATATTAATGAAGCGGTTGCTGTTTAGATATTTATGGTAACTTGTACTGTATAGAAGTTATTGAAATTTGAACTGTTCAGATGTATTTGGTCACCTTGTCTGCTCATATATATCTGATGGCGACTGTACACTTAACACTGTTTTGGTGTTTAAATGGCAATTCATTGAAGATGGAAATTTTAAAAAGAAATATATTTGATCATATTAGATGTAGATATCAGTACCTATTACGCGGGTACTTATAGTGTATTATGATTGTTTTGTTATACTGTTGTTTAACATTTTACCAGTAAAATTCGTGAATAAACTAGTCATTTATCATTTACCTATGTTAATAAGGGTTAAATAAGGATTGGTTTGTAATAAAAATCATTTTATATTACATATCTCAATATTATATTTATTAAAAAATATAACCTAACTATATATATGACTTTATATTTAAATTCAATCAACAAATAACTCGCACGTTCGTCGAAACTGGAATAATCAACCTCAGTCTTCCAACACAAATGAATACAAACCAAACAGTCTCACACCGACAACAACTGGCGCGCGCGTAACCTCGAGCCTCGCACTCCATAAATACATACATATATTATAACATTGCACCTTCATTTTTATTTTTCATTTTTCACCCAGAAATAATATTACACAAAAACGTACCGTCAAAAAGTCTTGTTTCACTATAGCACTGTTAAATAATGTCTGAATACAACCCGTTAATCGACAATGCTTGCGTATAGTATACTCTTACGTCACCAGAAGCAACTTGTAATCTTAAAACAAAATACTACTGAAGCCAACCAGAGTCCAACAGAAAGGAAGCGGCGTATGCGACCCGCCCGCGGCAATACATCAACACGCAATGGAACTAACAAATATTGTCTGAATACTACATTAGCACCCTGTGGACCGTCGCTATGATGTCACCATTAACGGACTACAATCGTTGTATAATTTCACTCGCATGTCAGCCCGTTCAGAAGCAATAACCTTTAATCTAAAGTGAATGTAATTTGCTTCAAGTAAAATATTATCTTAGGTGGTTATTATTAAATTCTGCGCGGGCTGAGGTCACTCGACCCGCTTGGTTCCGAATTTACAATACTGGCAGATATGCTTTATGAAAACATAACAACACTAGATGTCTGTATGTACATCACTCACAGAGTCTACAATCATTGCAACAACCATTAAAATTTGGAAATTACAAAAAAGCACGACGTCTTTTTATTAAAGCTCAGTCCATATTAAACTATGTTTTATGAAACAGTATCCAAATTTAAATCAAACTAAATTAATATGCAATAAAAAAAAGTTTCAGTAAATTTACGCTTATACAGAAGACAACATATTTTAAAAATTACATTTAAGGAACATGTTACAGTGGTTAATCTAGTTAAAGACTTAAGGGTTTAAATCAATACAGTGAACATAATACATACAAAGTTTGGACCACGCTATTGTAGACTAATGAAAAAAGTCAATGAAATAAATGATGTGTTGTACTCCAAAGAAAAAGACTGTATAATTAGTGCCATGACTCCGTGTATAAAGTCCAAGAAGAATAATAATTTATACTGCGCGTCCTGTGAAAAGCGACAATTCTGAATAGACAGCTTTTCAGAAAGGAAACTATGTTTTAAAATTAAAATGGTACTCATAATTCAATAAACGTAAGCATCTTCAGTACAAAGAATGTAAATTGCATAACATAGTTTATCATATTGTTTGAAGACAATCTCTCGATACTAAAACGTCGTCTATTCAGCAATAAAGCATTTTTCACACGACTTACATAATTATATCAGCGCCACGTCCGTTATTTGTTATCAATTAGAACTTTTAAAATAGTGTTTATAAAAAAGAATGGAGGGGAATCGGAGTTCGCAGTACACAACACCATAAAAACTATTTACTTGGGTGTGTGTGCGTGTATACAACATTCCAAATTTCTATGGGGTATACTTAATTTTGATAGTAAATTGTAAATTTAAAAGCAAAGATATAAAAATATTGCCAATACGCTCCCGTGACTTACGCCACGCTGTCATCAGTTGCTAAGGTAATTCGTATTAATGCCTCATGTCGACATCTGGCGCTCCCACAGGAAACAGGATACATTACCAATAGTCTGATCGTAAAATCAGGAGTTAAAAAATCCTTTACTTTGTTACAAAGTATCAATCGCAGTTAAAAATGGATGTATGTAGCGTAAAACCTTAAACTAAATCACGAGAAAACTCCTGTTTAATTTGTACTTCTTTTCTCGTATGTTTGGCCCCAGAAATTTTGTCACAAACAATTTGTTTACATATAAATAAAATGTCTCCTCGTACTAGATTGTCAGGACGTCGGGCCGAGTCGTCGGGTCGCAGGCAGATAGACATTTTTTAAATTTTGATTTTTATACGAGACTTCACTTCAGATTTAAAATTACTTCGATTTTTTTAACTTCCTTATAGTCTTGGTTGCTTTCTAGTCGCTCTGCTGCCATTCAATTGCGGCCCGACATAAACGTCACCGTTAGTTCAGGGTAAGAGTGATGATTATGATTGGGCTAACGTTTTTCAAATATGATTTGCTGATTAAAGTAAGTGGCGGACTAACTCCGCATTAGAATAAACGCGAATGATTCACATCGCTAGTGCAATCCTACTTCATGGAACCCCTCACTCTTTTAGCGTAAAACGTACGCATAATTTTACAATTTAATTTTGGCAAAAAGTGACCTTTAGAATACACTCCTGCTATTATAGTAAAAGAGTTTATTTTATAAAGTCAATAAAAAATGAAATATGTACGAATAAAATAATATCAAACACAAGGAATAACTAAATCGTTAACAATATCGATACATACATACAATAGAGCTTCTTTAAATTCATTTACAGATTTCATTCATATCAGCTAAAATGTGACGTTTTACAATTACATGAGCTCGTGCAACAGGGCATGGTCTCGCGTACAACGTTAATAAACGTGTTTTAGGTAAAATAAATAAGGATGAAATTACTAATACTATTATAGGAGGTCTGGCGGAAAGTTGCGAACTCGAGCGTCCAGCGAGGAATATCTGCAACACAACTCCGAGTCGTGTGTTAATAATGCTTCCCAATTAAATGTGCGTAAATGATTCCGCTTGCAGAATCTTTTCATTAATTTAATTTTGAAATAAAAATATTCTATTTATATTTATTGCAAACGAGGGTCTTCCCATAAACTGTGCCACTCCACAATGCACAAAGACACGTGTACTCGTGTGCATTGAAATAATAATGTCGTAATGCTGTTCGTTATGCCGCGCTCTGGCTTATATTGAGGCGTACCCAACTAAAAGGTGTCGAACTGACAAATGCAATTCTTGATTTAGACGTATTAGATTTGATATTTGTTTTAATAGACTAAAAACTAAAATTAAGTAGTATTTTAATTTATATCCTCATAGGAGTTAATTGTCTAAACGGCGCCCGTCACGCAGTATTAAATTTTAATGAAATGGAAATTGCATTATTTCATTTTAGACAACACAAGTGTATGTTTAAGATTTATTTGAATAAAGCATTTTCAGTTTGAGTTTATATTAAACGTGACCAAGTATTTCGCGACTATACAACTTGCCTTGAAACAAATCCTATAAATACGATAAATTTATCACTTAAGATTTTATTAATCACGGCTTAGTAAGCAAACAGTTGTACTTTGTACACAATCCTTTTTTTGACAATTTAGTATGATTTTTTATTTAAAAAAATTCAGTTATCAACCTTGCCCTTGAGTAGGTATCATATCAAACGAAGCACGGCGTGAAAACAGCCTTTTGGTATATATAATGAGGTAATGAGTTATTTATTTATTTAATAGGTGATACTCTAAATGCAATGTCACGTGCTGTGGAGTGACGTCGCGGCACGCCCCGCCCCGCTCTCTCCCAACTTCTCCAAATTAACATCTAACATTAAAATTATCTTGATATGCTCTTATTAATAGGTTTTTACAATGATGTTTGTGCTGTACACTATACGAACGCGACGGAACGCAACGGCGCGAACGGATGAGACTGAACTGTGCTTACAACTTTACGTTACAGTGTTTCCAGATAACGTCTATTGTATATTCACAAAGTTATCATTCCTTACAAACTGTATAATAAAATAATACCTATATGTATGTGTGTACGAGTTAACATCGAGCGAACATCTTAAAGGGAAGCACGTATAAAATCAATCTTATAGGTACGTTCGGTTGATGTCTACGCGCATTCACTTCTCACTTATATTATGTAGACGATTTTACATGGACGTCAATTTGCATCGTGACCTAAAAACACTGCGACCTTTTCGATACCCCTGCCATTTTGTACTTACAACAAACGAAACAACAGTCAAAAACGTTCGCGTCGTTCCCGTTCGGTCGCCGGTTATTTACAATGTCAACTAGCCGATCCCGCTATGAAACATAAATGGTCGGACATCGGCACAATATTTGGCAAATCAGTGTGACAAACGGAACGTTAAAACCGCAAACAATACCCCTCCTCGGCATATGGGGACGATCGGTACACTAGAGCTAGCTTTACAAGTAAAATCGAAGGCCGCTAAGATATCACCGTTCATTACATGTTAATATGTACAGAGTGGCCGCGGCGCCCGGCCTTGAGCGACTATGTACACGCGCCGCCGCCGCACGCACCCGTCAAACACGCCTCAATTATATCACCTACGATTGTGCCTGTACAAAACAACTTACCATTGGGTAATATCTGCGTAAACTTAACTAAATAAATAACAATTCAGTACCGGCACTGAACACACGCACACATAAATATAATATGTATTTCAAGTGTTATATGTCTAGGACCATCATTTTTTTGTTTCAAAATAAAATTTTTGTTTCACCGTTACATATGTGCATATTGTGTATAAATAAATGAATTCTTAAACCAAACATATCAATGAAGTCTTATACATAACTGAATTTTGTCAAGTTATTACAAATCTACTTTTGAACAATATATGTTTCAATTTTAAGTAACTTTACCTTTGATATAAGATAAAATCGCACAGTCCAATAGCAATCCCACGCTATAAAACAACGCAAGAAACACTTTTTATTCTGCACTTGCACATTATCACTAGTCATTTGTTTTAACTCTTAGCTAGTGCTTGACATTGTTAATACCTCAATTTAAATCCCACGAGATGCAAAAACATAAAAGTCAACAGATCTATCCGGTACCAGTCAGTCTTCTATTTCACACCTTACGGCTCACGTGTTAAAAGATGTTCAAACACTCATGCCTTTTTACAAGCGTCACTATTACAAACACCAGCAGCGGTGCAGAAACCAGTTTGATGTTGCGAATCTATTGCTTACGCTATTATTTTAACAATTTACCAATGTCAAATCGTTTTAGTATATCGTTAATATATTTCTTGAATTGTATCTACAGTAATGAAAATATCGATAACATTGGTATAAATTGTCACATACAGTATCGACTACGTAAACGTTTATTTACATATATAGGCATATGTGTCGTTCACTTACTAAAAGGCAATTTACTGAAAATATCTCTTCAATGTTTCGGATAACGGATATATAACTTTGACATTTAGTCTAATATACTATGTATTACTAGTAATATTGCATGTTAAACCTCAAGTGCTTATTTTTATGCAAAATCAATGTAACTTTTTTACCATACTTGAAATATGTGTTTGTTGGTTTTGTATCTTTTAATAAGAGCACGACAAACATACACAGTCGATACTGTGCAACGTAGACAATAGATACTAGACAATGATGGTTTTAGTAATGTACAAAAAACACACCTAGATGGCGTTACGTTGGTGAGAAGTTCCGATTGGTCACTTTCGATGTTTGTACTGACGTTTCACGTCAGTAACCAATTTTAAATTAGCCAGACCAACGGATAACGTTACCCCACCTGGCGTATGATTGTATTACAAAAACCGTGATTGTTCCGCAACAGCAAACAAGAGGGCTCGCTTGCCGGCGCGCACCGCCACTAGAACTCGAAGTCGAACAGTTCCGAGAGGCCCTCGTCGTGGTCGAGACAAAAGCCGTAGTCCGTCGCCGACATCGGCGGCTCCAGAGCCAGGAACGGCTCCAATTCCAGTGGCTCTGAAACACAAACACACATTAAATGTTTCTCTTCATATTTACGGTGGCCAAATAGCCGATGGATGTTTAGGTATAGGTCCGTATGAAAATCGTTAGGAGAGACATTCGTTCAGCAGTGGACATATTAGCCTGTAATATGGGTACTAAATAACGGATAAACATACTTAAATACATTTTTTTGTAAATACACATTATACATAGAAAACACCCAGACCAATACCAACAGATGTACACACAATTGTGTACATTTGTACAGCCCGGGGACCGCACCCGGGACCCTAGCTGTTAGAACCGTGATCTCTACCAATTACACCACAAGAGTCGTCATCAGTCGTCACTATAAAAATATAATAAATAATTACATCAAATACACACCAAAATTCACATACTGCCATCTAGTCCCAATTTAAGTAGGAAAGTCGTATAATGGATCTTAATCAACAAATTAACATACTTTTTTTTATACCCATATAGCATGTGACGACAAATGAGGTGTAATGGTCGAAGACGTCGGCGACTACACAAAGGGTAGTACAAACATTTGTGTTCATGAACATGTCTGTTTGTATTGGTGTGGGTGTTTCTATGTATAATACGTATGTATTTACAAAATAAGTATACAAGTATGTTAACCCCTTGTTTAAAACCAACATTAAAGGCTAGTCCTTAGTTTGAGGCTAAATGGCGCTGTTTAAACGTCAGTGGTTATATATCAGGTATGTTCACACAAATGTTTGTTATGCCCGGGGATCGAATCCGGAAC
Organism: Leucinodes orbonalis; assembly: GCA_019425675.1. Classification (NCBI taxonomy): domain Eukaryota; kingdom Metazoa; phylum Arthropoda; class Insecta; order Lepidoptera; family Crambidae; genus Leucinodes; species Leucinodes orbonalis. Next base: position 179,210 of record PQWD01006671.1, on the reverse strand, counting down.
CTATGGTATAACAACGGTAAACTCAACCATTGCATCTTATAGATAGACAAACAGCCTAATCTTATATATTTCGTGGCAGTAGCGAGATAAATATACTGACGGAACGCCTACATCTAACATCAATGTCCCTATATAAGACATGGTCGTCGCAAACACGAAACTTTTTTATTTAGAACCGTTTTGCGTGTCGTGACACTGGAACCTTTTTAGGTCTCGATCCAAACCAGTTCTTCGGTAACTATACTACTAGAATGCGAACCGATCTCTTACGCGAAACGACTTCGTCCATGCAACAAATGAAATAGTTGTGAAAGAAAAACCTTACGAGAGGAACTGTTTAGCCGACCGAGATAAGCAGTTGATTGTCGTCTTCGAAAAATTCTACATCGACCCACAACTACTCTATGCTAAATTATATAAATGGGTGATGTACTTAAATAAGGTTTTTTTAGAAAGAAATGTGTGAATCTAAAACCTCATCTAAAATTACAGACTATAAAGAACCACTGCCTTCCCACTGATCAGATCATGAATATAGAGATGAACCAATGCAGCTAAGTGGGTGGTGAAGACTTCTATACTAATACAATAGCTGGGACCAATGTCTTAACGTGCCTCTAAAGCACGGAGGGAGTCGAGATGCATGAGATGGCATGCGGAGATAGATATTTTTCGCTCACCGCCATCAAGCCCTCATTCCATACTGATTATGGTAACGTTGATTGCAATGTTATATAAAGCCTATATTACATCTACACCATAAAAAATACAATCATACCAATATATATACAGTTGTATCATGGACATAAACCACACTTAAGAAACATTGTTTTAAAATATCAAACAAAAAAAAGATAAACATTGTTCAACCTTAAAATTTAAGTTTATCTGTGACTGAATTCATCCAAGTACAAGAGACACAAAATTACATTACAGGAGAACAAACCAAGACAAAAAAAGACCATATATTCAATTTAAAGCATCAAATAATATCATCATTATGAAAACAACAACAAAATTATTACTGTACGCGAGAGTTCGACATGGCAATTGGAGTATGAGGTGAGGCACGGCGAACGGACACCACGCGTATCTCACGTTAGTCGATATTAAATCTCGATGTTTTGCATCGACAAGAATCGACAAAGTAAATTTTAGCGTAGTAAAAAGAGTTTTTACCACAAGAGCTTAAAGTGAATAAACCTTCATTAAATAATGTTACTCTTTATTTTGTTGCTTACAGGTGTACTATCGATCAATCACGAGTTTTACATGATGTTTAGGGTTTGAAAATATTTGACTTTCGTATCAATAGATTTGCCTCATATTTGGGGGATGGACATACCTTAAATCACGAGTAGGTTTTTATTTTTAAAAAATGCCAATATTCACGATTTCACCCTGTATAGTCTATGATGCCACATCAGTAGACAATTGCCATCTCCACCTATCGCGTACAATAGTCACAACTTTCTGCAAATGGCATCCTCCACCACCGGTTACACCTGCATTAATGTCATCATAATCTATAGCCTTAACTCCCACTGCAGGGACAAGCCTTCCAGCATGGCTATGAGGCGATTGCATCGTATGAACGGAAACAATATACACTGTAAGCTTTATTTTACAGACAATGCTATGGTGAAGATAACATTGACAACAAGTAGCATTGTAGGTATTATTAATATCGATGAAAAAAACCAACTGCTCCAGAAAATCTATAGATTTGTATATGATAAATACTTAATCCCATAAATTTTAAACATGGATAAATTAATTTTATTTATATTTTTACTCCTTTCAATGTTTAAGCTAGTACAGACAGTTTAATTTAAACTACTTGTATTTTGTATTAAAGTATCACCAGGCATTATATTCATGATATTTACGTAAAGCTCTAGAAATAATTATAAAAGGGAAGAACTAGTTTTTACCATGATACAGAATTGTTCATCGCTAGCCTTTATTAACAAATCAATAATAATGGTAGGTTGTTAAGTTAAAACGGTTAAAATTGTTTAATTTTGGTAAATTAATTTTGTTAATTCCGTCCCTAGTGTCAAAGTTCGTAATATAGTACATGGTGGGACCATTTCTGCTGATAAACCGAATACATGTTAGTTGTATGCTGCTACCAAAATAAATCTATTAATATTTAAGTTATTGTGTTACTTAAAAACTATAAGAGTAGTATGTACAAACTTACTGGTTGTCGTTTTCCAATATCTGAACACAATGTTCACAAGAGTAAATTGATTATAAAGGATGTATGATACCTTTTTCCATGATACCGTATAATCGGTAAACCTAATTCAGCATCAACGTTAACACAGCTGCACGTGCTAAAGACATATCGCACATTGAAAACAATGTAGGCATTATACAAAAGTATACTTTTGATTTATGTTTCCTAAACTTAAGACTTATCAAATTGTTGTTATAAAAAAAGTCCTTGAAGAGTATATTATATTACAACTAATAATATTGTTTGGTATTTATTATAATGGCATGTTTGTTTTCAATGTGCCAGTTTCCATAAGCAACGAGGAAGCGACACGTGAACCGTCCGAGACATATCGCCACAATGTGAGTTAGTGTTGCGAGTTAGAGATGAGAGAGAGCTGCAGCCATGGTTGGTACATGATTAGTAGATGAGTTGTTTGTTGTTAGTGGCGTAGGCCGTGAGCTGAATCCCATGGTGCTACACGCGCACTGCAGCCGCACGGGAGCCAGCTCGCGACCGCCGCCGCCCCCCACCCGCTTGCTTCGACCACCGCACGCCTCGGGAACTGCTTTTACAACCGCCATTGTATACCTAACTCATTACCGTATGTTAGAGGTCGCATTTTATAATGATAATAAATATGTATGATTTGAAAGTTTAATTAATATATTAACTTTGGAGTATTTAAAGTTAATATAAAATACAAATTACGACCTGCCAATATGCGGCATTTAAGATTAATATTAAAAGTTAACCATAAATACAAAATATATAAATGTTCACATTCAGAAATCTATTATATTAATAGAAAAATTACAAATACCGCTATAACTTAGATTTTCTGAAATCTATTATAACTTATATGCCCGTCAGAGGCTATGAAACATTTATAATTATGTAAGTGCAATCAATTTTGAGGTCGAATGATAATGTTTTAATGACTTAAACATATACTGCGACAAAAGCATGTAACAATAAAGGTACAAGCCGCCTGCCACCGTGCTACCACTGTTAAATTTATAATTGTATGTACATAGTAGATAGTTGGGATAATGTAACAACACTTGGCAGTTGTCAAAATTTACAAAAGCAATAGGCAGAAATTATGTACAACAAATTGCAACTTTTCACCAAAATGGTACACACATGTTTTAATGTATATGGTATGTTCAATTATAATTACTTAAAACACAAAAATATTAATGTTAGTATTAAAAACCGTAATAATTATGGATGAATGGATGATATGGCAATTTAAAGCATGCAAACACAAAATACACACACATATCAGTATCACAAAAACATATGAATATATAAACGTAGATTTATATTTATTGCAAAATCTACTTTCTAAACTCCATAACAAACACCTCACGATGTATGACAATTAGCGAGTGAATTAGCCGAGTAATAATTGAATCTATTAGAGATGTACACAGTGATGAGTAACAACCTAATGTTAAAACTGTCACATACATTTTGAAAGAAACTTTTATGGCAATAAGAAATTTCAAATGTCTTATCTGCTCATACATATTTCAAAAGATATTTTAATTAATTACAATGAGGGCTTTTATAATGAAATAATCCCTCAGGTAACATTATCCATAGGTCTTTCTCTCTTCCTATTGGTTGTTATTAACGTGTCATTTCCATGTGTCATTACAAACATCAAACCAATTGGGATTATGCTGTACCTTTAACCAATGTAACGCCATCTAGTGTATTTTACATTGCAAAAGCCCTCATCATTAACATATGTTGTCATAAATCTGTCCTTCTAACGAAAAGTGCAATTAGTCGCTTTTTTGGGAAAAAATACTTTTCAAAATCCATTAATACATTATAACTAACAATAAAAAATACAAAGGTCTTAAGTCAATTTGCCAATAACCCAACCAATTGCATTCGTTAGGAGGGCAGAAATGGTCAATATAGAAATCACTGTGCGATAAACCTATAAAGATGAGACCCGAAGTGTCGAAAGGCACGTCGCGTAGCTAGAACTCTGACTGTGATGTGAGCCCACACAGGTCACAGCCCGAGTTCTAGATACGAAGCGCACCGCTGCAACCTCGATGTTCCGCCTGCTTTGTGAAGATGCCTTAATGACTATGAAAAACCGTCCAATATTTCTTTCATACATACAACATGAAGAAAAGTTTACGGCAAACTAGCTTGGTATGATTGTACCCCATGTGTGCCTGAATCTAATGAAATGAATTCCCATGTTGTCGTTGGAAACATTTAACCTATTGGGATGTCTTATTTCTAAAGAATGGTTCCCCACCTCATTTTGACGAATTTTGCCATAGTTAGTAATTAGATGTAAAGTATAATAAATTCCGGTGAAGCCCTTCGTGTCTTATTATAAAGGAACTTACTAAGTAAATTCACCAAATTAAAACAGCTAATGCCCATTTGGAACTTGTTTTATGTCTCTGAACCTATGATTATCTCATAACAAACTGGTAAAGCCCCTTGGTTTATAAAATAAGTAGCAATTCTAACCTGATTCCTGGTCCTCCGTCTGCAGCTGAAACCGCCCACCGCCCATGATGGGCGCGAAGTCGTCGCTATCCGCGATCAACGCGTTGCGTAGTCGCCCTCTCGCACTGCCATCTGTTGGTTCATGTATGCAAATTAACTGTATGTTTGCCACACCATATTTAGTTTATCGAGCGTCGGTGGCGCAATGGCGTGGACTGTCACCTTCCTGCCGGGAGGGCTGAGGTGTTTTCGAATTTTCGAAAATATATGTACGTTATCCGACGCTCTTACGGTGAAGGAAAACATCGTGAGGAAACCTTCATGCACGCCTGCGCAGAGATTCGAAGGTTGTGTGTGAAGTCGTCCAATCCGCACTGGGCCTGCGTGGACGACTAAGGCCTAATCACCCTATACTGGTAGGCTCGGGCCCCTCGGTGGGGACGTTTAATGAGACCCCGAACCATGTGTACGTTGGATTTAATTTCTATACACAATTTAATAGGCCTAGCCAGATAAAGCTTATAGAACGCTCACCTTTTTCTAGATATACCTTGCAACACTTCATAGCTATGGGGATATTGAACTGTAACCTATATACAGCCCAATACAGGGAGCTACAACAATTGAGTATAAGACGTGGCCCTAATTTCGCCAATCTGTAGAGGGTCAGAACTAGTTGCATTATTACTTGATAATTTACCCACGACCTCTTCTTTTCTCTTAGACATTTGACAGTTCGGTTATTTTTAATGTGACTCACTTGTCACAGGTGCAGCCAGAATATCAGCTCTGCAGTAGTTTCCATACTACTGCAGTTTATGAGGCTATACCTGGCCACTAGATTCTAAGAAGTTATTTACCTTACTTTTTGTTGTCTCTCTCTCTCCTTGTACATTGCTTGTCTCTTTTAATTATATTGTTAATTTTTGTTACCAATACAAAAATATTCTTTCTTTCATTCTTTCTAGACGTGTGTACTTACTTTCGGGCGTGTGCAATAGGGCGGGCGCCGGTGACGTGTCTGGCACTGGCGCGGTGGACGCCAATGGTAACGTGGGGTCGCTAAAGCACGGCGCGCACACCGCCAACGCCCGCGCCTCCTCCGGCTCGCGCTTTATTGGCGTCCTGCAATCAACATTCGCCTTATTACAGCACCTAATTTCCAAGCTTTTCGATTAACACTATTTATGAGTGTAGTGATGGCGAGTGATTTGGGCCTTATAAATTTTACATGGTCCATTTATACTGGTTTTTCAAGAATTTATTATGTTTCAAAGTAATGTTCCCCGCCCATTTATTAACCTATTAACCGCCACGATTCCAGAGAATAGAAAATCTATTGTTTATCTATTGCATACTTGCAACTACAGCAGTTGGTGTTAAATATTTTTATATCAATAATTTTAGTTTTTTTTTTCGGTAAGCTTGAAGACTTTAAAAAAGAAAATTCCTTTTGTGTCACCTACACTCCAAAAAGGACATGCATCAGTACTTTTGGTTGCACCTTTTCTGTGAATCAAACGACATGACGTTAAGTAACAAAAGTGGACCTTTCCAAAAAACATGGTGTTAGAACACAGGATTTATTTCGCTATTTTTGCTAAGTGTGCGTTGTCCTCTGTTAAAGAGACCCAGAATCAATATTTAAAAAAAACAACTTACATAAAAGCAGCCGACACTGTACTCGAGGGTAGTGACTGTAGTTGTGCTATTAAAGGTGCTAACAATGCTTTGTTATCCTCTAAAAGTGGATCTGAAGGTAATAACCCCATGGCTGTAACAAAAAAATAGAAGCTATATTATAAGCTTAAATATATTACACCCTATATACAAAAAAAACCGCCCACGACTTAAAGTACTCATTTCATTAATCAACTAGTCAGACTCCTCACCACCAGTCATACCTATATCAATTCAATCTTCCAAATAAAGGTATTAAAATTTTCTAAATAAACATATACATAGGCTACACATTGACGAGGAGTAATAGCTAACAACAAAGTTTTTGCGAGATGCCCAAGAAATAAAAAGTGAAAACCTATTTACCTTAATACAAGTATAAATTGCCCCAGAGGAATGCGACCATGAATGAACCTTTTTTACTTATCCAGGACCTTAGCTGCCAGTCTATTAATATCGTCAGCCTACCTACGTACGTACTTGCTACCTTAATTACGTATTTGGATGTCTGTTATTAGATATTGGGTTCACATTATGTACTGAAGCTTCTCAGGTAGATTTAAGGAAAATGTAACAAGTTGAGTAAATGGTACCTACTGAACTAACATGTTCATTTGAGAAATCATTCTACTTGTGATTAAGCAAAAAATATTGCTGGTATGGTGTAGCTGCCCCAGGGCGAGAATTGTATATAAATGTCAAAATCTGTATGAAAATCGAAATATAAAAGCAAACATTAAAATTACAGAAATGTAAAATAAAACCAATTTTAAATAAAATCCTAAAGATTATAATTATATTTTTTATTATATTATATGGTTCATATATATTTAAAGGTGTGTCCACTGCTGAACATAAGCTTACCCCAATCTCTTCCCTAACGTCGGCAGATATATGGCAAACGATTCTTTGGACTATGGGTCTTGTCCACTTAAGCTTCCATGGTTGGCTACGTACACTTTGATTTGGAAGCAGATATTCATAGTCCATAAGCTATAAAATATAGGAAACTAAATATCTACTCACAGGGTGGAGGTGAAGGCGGTCGTTCTTTTGGACAGAGGAAGACTTCAATCTCACCAGACATTGATTTAAGGTGAATCATGTAGCCTTTCTCATCTGGGTGAGGTACCTGCAAGTAAAAAATACATATTCAATTACACACATTTCCGATCGTCGTTATCAATGTGATTTAAAGCCTTGATTCACATTCGTACATTAAAATGCGCGTCGCAAAAAACGTTTTCACCGGGTGGCAGCACCTTACTGTTACCCGGAACCTTTTCCTTAGTGATTTTAATTCGTGGGTGGCCGTCCTACGCTGCGCTTGCCGGTACGCGGACTCGCGTCTCCGATAAGTGCTCCAAATTTCAATATACACAATGTGCGCATGTTGGATAAAATGGCGGGAAGCTCCGCGCATGCGCGTCGGCCATGCCGCGTGTGGACGCTTACCGCTAATAATATGCCGGTACATTGGCCGGCATTTCTCCTAGTAGCACCGAGCTTTGCTACCCGAAAGTGAAAAATCTATTGATTATTTTTAGGGACGGTTGAGAGAACCATTAATATAGTATGCATGGTGGTTATTAATAGGACTGTATTATGGGGTATTGTTGTACTCAATAAGAAAGAGGTCACCTTCGATGTTATCGAGCAAGTTCACGGCCGAGAATTTACATGATGGTAGCCAAATGCAACAAGTTGTTGCGTTCAGTGCACTTTCAATTCGGTGCGTAAAGAGCACATAACAGCGGCTTTAATTTAATATCATCGGCAAATATACTGATGCTGTGTGTAGGTACTTGATAATGGGGCCGAGTCGGTATTGATCGTATCACTTAGAATGTTTCGAAAATTAATTTATGTATTTTCATGATATCGTACCTGCAAAATTGCGTTTTACGAATAGTAAATAGTTTAGTTCCGGATTAATGATTATATTATACTAATTTTATTAATTCATCATAACTTAGCAATAACCATGAACGCGTTACGAAATTTCCTACGATTTTTTAATACTGTTGTATAATCATTGAGACAAAGGCCCTTATAGAAACGTGGACAATTTCATGAAATCTTGCATTTTCATTCTGTTACAATTTCAGTCAGCATTTTTTTAAGCAATAAAATGGTTTTATATAACATGTAGTTAAAACTATCACGGTTTTCTAGTGAGGCATGAGCCTATCGAAGTACCAGTCTGGTTGTAACATATTTAGGCACTACCTTAAAAAATTATGAAGTCCCTTATGGTGCAGCGAACCGCGGCAGCCCCTTGATAGTTATGACAACCTAGTAAGTACTTAGTCCTAAACAAAAGTAATTAATGACAAGTACATTGAGCTATGTGTTATGTGGCGGTGCCATTATCGGTATTAGGTACTAGTTTTAGTACCATAAATACCTATGTAAGTTTTAAACAATACATCTACAAATATGTATAAAATATACACTCACACGGAGCTTGCTATTTCGCGACGCCTCGGTCTTAGGTGGTGGGAACTTGATCGAAGGGCTATACATTCATATGTGACTTTTATAATTAAGAGCGCCGCTAGACACTAAGCTTTTATAAATGAGCTTAGTGTCTAGCGGCGCCTTGATAAGTATGTCGAACTTGTTTTAAAGGCCTTAAGGAGGGTAAATCGGTATGAAGGACCAGTTCCGGATTTAAAAGTAGTTTGGTATCTGGTAGCGCCTTTATTGGTATGACAATCTTTTTCTCTGAAGAAGCACAAATAATAAGTAAACTCATTGAGATTGATGTTTTGCTCGTTACGAAGAACTATGAGACAAACGAGCATACGGTTCACCTGATGGTGAGTGATACCGCGGCCCGTGAAAATTTGCTACACCCCAAAAATGCGTTACCGGCCCTTCAAAAGAGCTAACCTCAAGGAACATAAAGAACAAGGGCACTTAGTGAGCTTGGCGTCTTGCGGCGCCTAAATCAACCTTGTTCTAAATTCTAAAGAAGCATAAATGACAAGTATGACGCTCACACTGAGCTTGGTGTCTGGCAGTGCCTTGAGAGTTATGATAATCTAGTCATCAGGCTTAAAAAAGCATAAATGATAATAACACATTAGGGCTTGGTGTATTGATCGGTATGAAAGACTGAAGGAACTACTAGGCTTGGTGTCTTCATCAGTATAAAAGAGTGAAGGAACAATAATGCTATGTATGTATGTATGTACGTGCACTCACACTGAGCTTGGTGTCTGGCAGCGCCTTGATAGTTATGACAATCTAGATATCAAGCATAAAGAAGCATACACATTAGACACTAGGGCTTGGTGTCTTGATCAGTATGAAAGACTAAAGGAACTATAATGCTAAGTATATATGCATGTGCACTCACACTGAGCTTGTGTGAAGGAACTATAAGCAATCATAAGTATATATGTATGTACGTGCACTCACACTGAGCTTGGTGTCCGGCGGCGCCTTGATGGGTATAACGGTCTGGTTGCGGAAGTCCCGTATGGAGCGCAGGTCCGCGTACGTGATGTAGGCGAGGGCGCCCTGCTCGCCCGACAGGCAGCTGAGCGCGCCCTCGGCCTGCTGCACCGCGCGGGACACACGCGCCTCGCGCGCCGCCAACACCCGCACCTCGCGCTGCAGCCGACGCGCGCGACTCTCGTCCGACGCCACCGCCTCGCCGCCGCCACCACCCCCGCCCACGCCTGCACAACACCATCATCATCAGCTCATTATACGTCCCCACCGAGGGGCACGAGCATACCCGTGTAGGGTGTGTAGGCCTTAGTCGTCCACGCGGACCCAGTGCGGGTTGGACGACTTCACGCACAACCTTTGTGTCTCTTCGCAGGCGTGTGCAGGTTTCCTCACGATGTTTTCCTTCACCGTAAGAGCGTCGGATAACATAAATATGTTTTTCGAAAATTTGAAAACACATTTGTACGTGGTGGGATTTGAACCTCGGCAGGAGGGCGACAGTCCACACCATTGAGCCACCGACGCTCTCACAACATCACTTCACTTCAAATTACCATTGTTACTACGTGGAAGACTCGATACTGAGTCGTCTAGGCAGGTACCATCGCAGTGCCAGATATCGTCCCGTGAAATGGGAGTGTTAGGCACTTTTGTGTTTCGGGATGAGGGCACTGTAGCTAGTGAAATTACCGGGTATAAGAGACCTTACATCTGTTGTCTCTGGTGTCGGGCACAGTGCGGGATTGACGGAAAAGAATAACTGTCTATTTGTTGGTCTCCTACAATGCCGCTTTGTCATGGTCAGGCGTATCACTTACCATCAGGTGAGCGCCTTGACCGTACTGTACACTTAACATAAAAAAATATACACTTAATGAACCTCGTTTTTTTTTGTAGGTTTGTTGTAGGTGAAGATGTCATCAAACCGACTTAGAATTTTGTCGTTGTTATAAGAACCTATTCCGACAATGACGACTCATAAGCTGCTTTAGAGGTGGATTTGATGATTATTTATCTAGGGTATCGTCAATGATACATGGATTATATAACGTGTGCTTATTTTTAATCTACACCTATATATATGCTACTTTAGATAACCAAAGACTAACATTTTATCTAGATTCCCAGCGTTTTAGCTAAGGTAAGGTTAAGTTTCCGCGATGAACAGAATGTATAAGGCTCAAGCATCTCCCCATAACGGACTCAAAACTCGCAACTTTAATCTTACCATGTGAACCACATAGCTCTAACACATGGAAATGTGTACAGATGTCGCGTTTTACACACAAGTAGAATCTTGTATACATTTCGCGCATTTCAAAGCGTACGACCGTTAGATACTAGATGATCATAGAATCCGTCCACACATTCTCAAGTACGTATGTGTCGTGGCATGAACTTTGAATAGCAATTTACCCAATAGGTACAGCATTATTAAGACAAACCCCTTCATGAAGGAAGTCCAACAATGGATCTGCAAGCTTGAGATCTCACATAAACTATAGACGCGTTCCCCTTAACCAACCCTTACTTTTGGGACCGTAAAAGCCACAGATGAAATAAGGCCTCCCCCAATGACCTGCGTTTATAAGATGTTTCGAACCGAACGATACCCGCCGCGCTGATCTTATGATTCACTAATATTCCTTTTTGCTGGTAAATATTAATGACAAACTGCTTTCTATTCACAGTTTATACGATTGCCTTTTGATCCTAAAAACTTTCAGGTCCTCTCCTTTTGTTACGAAAAAAGTAACAAGTAGTTACCTAACAATAATTATCAGTTGATTTTAATTAATGAAAACGCCAAATATCAAAAAGACAGATGACCCATTTTTCATATCATATGATGAAATTAATGAGGTCATTAATTTAATGACCACTTATAAGAAAAGATGATGATTTATCAAGAATGCCAATAAAGCATATTCAAAAGTCGTTCAAGAAAACAATGCTTGGTTATAGCAAAACATAACTTAATTCTACTTTGGTAGAGTAGAATACAATGTTAAATGTTGGCTTATCAAATTATGTAACTGCTAATTAGAGGTGCATTTTTGACCACAAAGTAACCATGGAACGCGATGATGTCATCTTGCCTTCTAGCTTTGGCTCGTTTGATATGAATTTAATTTAAAGAGAACCGAATAATCTCTAATTGTAATATCATAGATACCTCCAAACACTCACCGTATTTCCATTGTATATTATTTTTCGATCTCTTCTCTAATATTCCTATGCCTTCTAAAACGTTGGTGATATCGTATATGCGACGCTTTTGGACCGATAACCGTTCCGCCGCGAGGTTCAAATCGAGTACTCCGTTAGGCGAAGACTTGAGTAGGGCGACGAATTTTTTCGTAAGTAAACCTAATGATGTGTCAAACCTGCAACAAGGAAGACCATATCATTAAATTAACTGAAATTTACTTGAGTTTACAAAATCGCTACTACTACGCTCCGTGTCTTTTTTATTATTATTTAGAGCTTGGAATGAATAATGCCTTCAGTATTAATGCTAAATTCGGTTCGTCAACTTTAAGTGTTAAATACATTGCGATGAGCATGTTTTTCCAGTCCACAAAACGGCTCAAACGAAGGCATTTGTTACATTTAAATTAGCTACCATCAAACACAAACACTGAGCAATTCATTGGCCAAGAAAATTACCTTTCTCTCAAGAAATGTACCTGGAACGTTCGGTGTATTTTTTCATAGAACTGGACGGGCGACTGTAAGGCGTTAGGACCTTGACGCGTTTCTGCTTGGGCGTCTTAAAATCCGCCTTCATGGGCACCACGTGCCCTTGGCTGCCTGAGCTGCTCTCGCTCAGGTTCAGTCTTCTTTTCACCGCCTGTACGACAAAAACATAGGACATGACAAATAGCGTCAATTAAGAAATGGGTCTCACTCATGAATAATATTTGCGTTTGTGCAATGTAAGAGATATTCAGCCTTTTAGAGATTGACTGCGGCGAAAACGATTCCATCATAATTGAAGCCTAATATGTGTCGATCACTTTATTCCTCTTACGAATAGCCTCAGATGACGTATGGAAACACCTAACAAAGCTGACCTTTCCATAGCATAATAGGTACAGACTTAGTGAGCACCCACGTTTTGCTTACATACATTACCGGCAACACACTTTAAGTCTTGAGACATTGAGGTATTTTGGACGAAAAGACTGTCTCACTTCTCGGGGCAATTGGATAGGTTGCGTAAACTGTTCTTGTACGCGGACTCACGTAAAAGCGGCCTAGTACAAACATCAACACTGATATAGTCGGTAGTCAATTGCAATGCCGCCATTGCAATTGTTGGAGAGCATGGCAGAAAGCATAAGTCTTAATCAAATCCAAAGGCAGAGTTAGCCTCTCATAGTGACCGATTATGCTCTTCTGTCTTTTCTGTAGGTATAATCTAACACAGCGTAGCGTAGCTCTGTGGTGCTAAAGATTTAAGGGTACCACGCTGAAACCTAGACGCGGGACGCTTCGGCATTATTCGTGCTTTATTGTCAAAACAAATTATTTATCAATAGCCTAAAGAGTCTACAGTTCTGCCATGAGGTTAATCACTCTAAAGAAGAACACTAACACACTGTTTCTCCACACCTTTGGCGTAGCACTATTACGGTTGGTGGAATCAAAAATAGATGATTTTTGATCTCTTCATGCGTGATGAAGAAACCGAGGATGCTGCTGATCTCACAGCCGCCACCAATGTGACCCATAACTCATTTATGGAAAGGAAAGGTGATCGAAAGCGCAAACTAAGGGCAGGGAACGGTTAGGCGAGGGCTTTGTTACACTGTGATTTTTAAAATTTCTGTAATGATGATGATGACTATAGGAACGGCCTTTCCTTACGTGCATAATTGCCATTTACTTTTTTCTGTGCTTCTTTAAGCTATGAATATAATAGGTGTCATTGATTTGTAAAACACGTGTTAGATATTTTGTTTCGCTAAAGGGCCTAAAATTTCGTGAATCATATATAAGACAAATAATCTGACTGCATTGCACCGCAATTGTTTGTTAAGCTCATCCTCAGGATACTTTCACTACCCAATTCATAATAGCACTCGGACCCAGTGTCGGGACAGTTAACTAAATCTAGACTTCACATAAAACTCGTACAACTTTGGTAATATTCATCTTGGAGAAATGCAAATAAATTTCAGTTTCAACAACAAATCCGATTCTGGGCGGCCGTTAAAAATCAATGTTACATAAATTTCAGGACCGAGATAATTGAAAGATCCAAAACTCATCAGCTTTTGAAATAATCAATTTCAAATGTTTGAGTTGATATTAACGCTCTGGGATGTGTTTGGAACCTTAAAAGATGATAGAAGCTGGATGAATCTAGCCGGGTACCTAGCAAACAAAACATCTTTTAAATGAACTAGTTTTAAATGACTAGTTTTAAGTTCTGTAAAATCGGGATAATAGCTTCGAATGAGAGCCGAACCTGCTTGGTTTATACTTAGTTTAGTAATCATCAAGCTTATCAAACGGATTTATCGTAAAAAATTAATAACAAGCCATTAGTTTTAATACTACGCGATACAGTACGAAATAGATAAACGTAAATTTGATATAGTCTTCAAATGGACCAGGTAACCTCCGAGCGAAATTGTATAGAACGAAATTGATAGGGTTGTTTACCTGGCGAGGGCGGATCGATATAAATGGATGCCTGCGTGTCGTTATGTACAAAAAACACAACCTAGATACTACACATAAAATCATTCACCAGCGACTAATTTAAAATTGTTAAAAACAGGTTGCATTAAAGTTTAGCTCATTGCTTTGAAAACTTTCTAATTACCACATTTAAATTGTACTTTTAAATATTCAGGCCACAAAATGAAGAAAGGAAATATTTGTAAAGGCATATAAAAAGTACAGACCAATGTTTACCGATTTAAGCAAAAGGGAAGTAAAACAGAGGTACCTACTCTAGATAAGCATCAGTTTGCAGAGAAATTACGACGTGAATTTCAAATACCTATTTGCACCAGTTTTCCATGCGATAAATATATTCACTCACTCTCAGCACAATGTAAGTCATCGTCGATTAGCTGCACTCACGGAAATATATCACTAGTAGTCCCATCACACCACCGAAACCAAGACGCGATAAAAATATAGGTAAATACCAAGAACTAATACCGATTTTCATAAAACTAAGCGCTAGAGAAACACGAGCGTGACATTTTCATCAGGCGATGCTACAAATTCAATTTCGACATCCAGCGCGGGCCAGAGCCCCCAAAGGAAGTGTGTGGGGAGGGTACCCGGTACCAACAATACATGACATAAATTAGAATCAACACAAAAGCTGCCGAGCTCTCGGAAGGGATCTCTAGCGAAAGAATGGCAATTTCTTATCTTTAAATTTTTTTGTTATTATTACTAGCGAACTGTAGACTATTGTTAATTTGCCGGGTTGTGGGTCCGCGCGTCTTTGTGCGCATGTGTAACCCCGGGCGTCGAGTAAATCAGAGCAGATGTTCCTTTAAGTGTGACATTTGAGTTGATAAAACACCGCCGATATCCCTTACGCCAACAAACTGCAGATATTAACATAATCAATTCGTCCCTTCGTGTGATTCCCAGCTGGTAGAATAGGGTAAATTGCACAACGTATTTTTTGTAATTCCTATTCATCATGTTAATTAAATTAAATGTAGACCTCAAAGGGAGTCTGATATAATAATGTGCGAGTATTATAACCATTCCGATAATGGTATAGCAAAATGTGCATTGCAAGTGTGTGGACAGGAAGTGTTATACCTGGCCACGTGACCCCACGGTGTCTGAGCCACATGTCGCCACCCGCAGCCGGGTGAACGCCACTTCACTTACTACTAACACATGTAGCTGTAGCTAACTGCCAGCTACACTTGTTCGCCGGTTTCTTTCTTATTATTTACTGATAAAACACCACGTAACCTTTTTAAAAGTTGAAGCCTTCGAAATTTTCGAAAATAGATTTTAACAATTTTAGAAGGCACATGAACTTAGCTCCCTACAGCTTCAGTCTGCTAGTTTTAAATTTAGAACCTTCTTTTCATAGACACGCTGGAAACAAGGCACCCTTTTTTTACTACATGAGAAGAATTCGTGTCCACTTCAATTAACTAGCTGTATTTAGAAAAATAATAACAAAATTTAAGAATAAAAAAACCCACAAACGGGAGCTTGTTAAGTAATAAATAATTTATGCACCAGTCGTTAGAAAGCGGTGATTCTATTTCATACTCTATCTATGGTTTCGCCGAGTCGGGCGAGTAAGAATTTTATCGATTTTGGCACATTCCGCATGGGGACCCCAAGCCCCAAGCCGACATCAACCCTCGCGAAAATTAAGGGGCGTGTTCCGTGGAGAACAGTGCACGCGGCTACTCTATTGGACGCACCGAGATCACGTTTAAACGCTTTGAACGACTATCAAAGCTGTTTACCTGCCTTACTATATTTCAACACTTTATGATTAAATACTCAACTATAAATACTGAAAGTGTTTATAAATATAAAAAAAACTATAATGACTTTTAGGCATTATTTGTATGAAGAGTTATAATATTTTGGTTAATGAGTTTTCCTATACTTATTGTAATCAATTAATGTCTAATTGTCTACATAATTTTGGAATTGTTAGTTAAATTATTTAAAATAATAGTAGCAAAATAAGGAATTGAGATATTAACTGTTTATCAGTTCCCAATGCTTGCTTAAGTTATGTAGTAAAAATAATCTTCTCTAAATATGTAGTTCAATGACCTTTAGAAGGCCCATGACCTTAGTACATTCTAAATATTTCCAAGAAATAAGCTACTATAAAAAATCACTGTATACTATAAAATTAACTTGATGCTATAAAAAAACACTTCTTAATGTTCCCTAGCAAAATTTGATAAGTCATAAAAAGAAAATATCTTGAGAAAATATCTTGTGTAAATATACCATTCAATGATACCATTATTTATAGTTAATTACCTAATGAACATAATGTGAGTTTTACTAATAGCGAATACATGTTTTTGAAATTACACCCTATGTTTAAATTGTGAAACCTTACATGACACTATAACCACACATGAAGCACAAAAATGTGTATGGTTTTATGATATTGTAGATTTGTATGATGTCCATAACAGAAAATTAGCCTGAACATCAAGTGTATGAGCACATATCTTATACAAATAAATTTCAATGATGCTCGAGTAACAAATGTTCATGACTGCCATTCATCAAAATATGTGATGTAAAAATGTGTAGCTTTATACAAATAATTGTCAAAACAATGCACTTCAAATATAACATTGTTAAAACAATGCATTTTAAATATAATGTAGAATGTAGGTGTAAAGTCCCACCTCGAAGCGATAGCATCCTTAAGATAGCTTTGTTATTTCTTCGCTACAAATATTGCATCCTTGTACAAAAATTATCTTACCTGTGTCCAGCATGTGAAGTTTTATCATAAACCTAAACTATTCACTATTTTGTGACATTGTGATTAAAACTTGGAGGAGTCATTTTGACTTTACAAGCTAAAAAGACATGCTATTGTCTTGTATTCGACTAGATAAGGTGCAAACTTACTTCTGATGTCTTCGGCGGTGCGGTAGGGGCCTCGCGCCTGATCTGGTGCTGTGGGGTGGCGCCATAACCGTGGTCAAGTAGGTGATAGCTGATAGGCTGACTGGGGCTGTCATCCAGTAGCGTGGTATGTGATGGAGACGCCCCAGCGCGCACCACCACCTCTGCCTCGCCCTCCACCAACCCTCGCTTCACCCCCCTCGGCATCGCTGTTAACCGACACGATTAACATTAAAGCAAATTGAAAACTTACTTTCAAGGATTTTATCAGATCACTACAAAGATGACAATTTAATTAGTGTAGAGGTTAGGGGAGCCGCGCGCGCGGAAATTGCAGAAGAGAGCCTCCGAGCGGTACGGGTCGATAACACGTTTATTAAAATTTATGCAATTCAAAAGATCCGTGACAAAACATGCAACTATCCAGCAAAGCTTACGTCACTTTTTTCAACGACATTTCCCCAAAAATATCGACAATCTAGCGGTAATTCGTCGACATAACCGCTTCACATACTATGCTGTACAAAGAATGATTTTGGAATAATTACTTAAAATAGAAATAAAATACTTACGAAAGGTGTAAGCGAACGATATGCGAATTGATAACCATAAAACGACATTTAATGTTTTCGACGCAAACGCTACATTATCGAGTACTCAAAATAAAATGTCCGCCGCTTTGTTGGTCCCGAGTGAACTCGTGGACATTGAGACGCTCGATAATTTTTAGTTACAACACACAATTTACAGAATACACATGGTAATTTATTCACTAAATGTTTCACTACGTAAGTAAAATAATAAAACTGTCCTAGAGCACATTTTACATTAACTAATTAGATAAAATGCAGAGCATTGAAACGACGACAGGAAGCTTTTCAGAACATCTGGCTGGCTGGCTTGCAAGCAAGCGACGTAGCTGTGGCGCGAACTACGTGCGCAAGCGCGAAGCGGCCCAGCAATCAACCCCTAGCGGACGCTAGGCGCCTGCCTTCCCAAATCCGCCCCTCGTTCAAGAAGCCATAAAAAATATAACGAATTTTTGAATTTTCGTTGGAAGACCGGTTTCGGTCAAGAAGCACAGGCGCGATGCATTTTATGGCGTTATATCGTATGCACGCATAGCTTGGTTTAAAAATTTATCAAGAGGTATTTCTTTCTATTTAATGATAAGTAAATACATATTATTTTTAAAGATAAAATTAACGAATCTTTTTACCTTTTGTAGGTTTTTTAGTTTATAGATTTATTATATTTATAATTTTAGCTGTATTTGTAAGCACTATTTAAGTTATTTAAAAATAAACAAACCTTATAATAAAAAGTTGTTTAAAATGGGTAATAATACCATGCTAGAAATATTGCGTTGCAGACAATTTTGACTTTTACGTAATTTCGTATTCCGGTCCTTTATTGTTATGTTGTATTTAAACCTATTTACCGGCTTAAAATTGGTTGCTGCAGAAATTAGCTTTATTTAAAAACCCATGACTTCTACATATTTAATCGTCAAACTATACCATGACAAGTAGATACCTATAATTCTGATCGTCTGCATTTAGACTGTAGTATTTTCCTTTTTGTATACGAACTACGTACCTACCAAATAGACGTCCAACACATACTTTTTAGTCCTTGTTCGTTCAAGGTATAGCACCATTAAATTTATAATTTGTTGGCGATTGTATAACTTTTTAGGTCCTGAGTTTACTATGTGCGTTTCCACGTATGGCGACAACCGTAGGTATCTTTAATTAATATCTACATACCTACCTACTTACCATTTAATTTGGGCGACTATTTATTATTAACTAAATTGTGTACGTGAATCTATGTTACACGAAATTACGTTAGAGAATATGTTACTACTTTATATATAACAGCTTAAGATTTGAGGTCCTTCTTGGATACCGTGTTTAATGCTGTAATCACCATCGGTAGGTATGTCAACACATTGATTTTAAGTAATTATGTAGGTACCTACCTAGTGCTATTCTTAAAATCACCCAAAACGGTGTGATTGTCTAATATTTCTAAATTATGTACCTATCTAATAATCAAGTCACCTATTTGATTCGGCCAATGTATGGGAAAGATACTCACGTGGGGTTCACAAAATGGTAAAACCAGCATAGGCCCACCCTGAATTAGATGGGCCGATGATGGCTTAGGTGGCGGGTAGCCGATGGACGTCGACTACTACAAACTAAGGATGGATCCGCGTGAGCCTTTGAGGGAGGCCTTCAGCTTTGGACTAGTAAGTCTAGTAAGGCTGCAAAGACCATGATGATATTCGATACCGTTTTTTGGCAATTCTTATGAGTAACGGGAAATATATTAAACTTTTTCAAATAGGTATAGGTGGAGCCAATAAACTTGAATCTTAGAATCTTAGAAGATTTTTGTCACATTTGAGTTCTATTTAAATTCGATACTTACCTGAATTACGTTCGCAACAAAAACGTTTCTGTTTTAAATTGTAAACAGTTACAGATTTGCCTGCATTTTCTGGACAACTGTAATCATTACAGAATACGAGAGTACTGCCTAAATATTTCCCTTTCAACGATTTTTATTTAAAAAAGAGATGCCCACAAAACCAATTGAAGTTTAAGGCTACGGTTCGACTCCTTGCTGTTCAGAGAGCATTTTAAAATTACGGACATGTTAAATTAAAACTTCATAAATACTTACTAGATTGTATTTATTGGAACAGTCGACATTTTTATCTATGGAAAAATAGCTTCATCGGGGAGGGATTAATCAAAGCCAAAATCAAAAATTTGTTTTATTTAAATCCCAGAATAAGTTGGCCCAAAACTACAATCGATTAATTTGTTTACAGCATCCGGAACCGGATGTGTATGAAAGCGCGAAGCCAGCGGAAGTCTTTCGATAATCATAGACATTCTAAGTACTCTATACTTCAATCATTAATGAATAGGCCGGAATAGACAAAATTGTCTTTGAATTTTATTATTGGCACAATTAATGAAACAAAAAAGTTGCGTTCCAAACTTCTTATATATATGGAACCAGGTACCAAGAAATTATTATTAAATAATTTATAAAAATTATGGTTATAGCCTTTACTTCGCCTTTTTTTTAGTTATTAAAAAGCTATGTTTATATGGATTATTTTGGTTGTATTACACTATAATTCCGAATGTAACATTATATTTCTTAATTCTTTAAATAAATAAGAGGTTATAAAGTTGTAATAATAACATTATTGTTTAAAAAGACACTTTAATTTCTTATAATATATATATAGTTCGTCATTATAAAAAAGCACAGCTTTCACAATTTTTATATATCTATAATAACAAACACTTCAAACTTGTTATCCTTCGGCTCATCTATAATTTGCATTGCTGAGTATGTAATTGCTTTAACTTCAGTACCCTGAGGATGCTTGCCTATCTGAAATTCCTCTCCATAACACTTACAGACTATTCTGAACTCTTCTGTGTTAAACTCTGTTATAACTAATTTCTTGCAAATCAAAAATGGTTCTACAGAAAATAAAAACAGTAGTTCATCAAGAAAGTGGTAAAGCAATCCCATCATGTCATCAGCATTGGCTTCAATTGTATGAACTTCTTTTATCTGAACATAGTCCAATTCTGTCATATAACCAAACATTGCCATACCGCATTGTTCAAACGCTTCTTTTAAACTGTCTCCCCATGCATGTAATCTGAAAAAAAGTTTTGAATAGAACATGTCTTATAGAATAATAATAATTTCATATGAATAGTTAAATATACAATCTATGGATAGCATTTCAAGTGTATTGAAACAAAATGTTAACAAATACTCTCCATGTCAGTGTTATCGTTGGCATATGTGTATTATAGGTGAAGTAGGATAAATTGTAAGCTTATAATTTAGGTAATGTACAAAAAATGTACTGAATGTCATGACCAAGCCAATCAATCAGTTTAAGAGCCTAAAAACTCACATGTCCATGGTAAGCAGGCAAACAATCAATATGGGTCATATATAGTCATATGAAACTGAGAGTAAACATGATTCTATGATGTCAGGTTATGGTTCAAGTTCAAGACAAAAGAGTAATTGATAGAGACCTGGTACTGCAGTGGACTGTGTGTGTTGTGTGGCAATAATTGTAATAAGAAAGAAAAACTCAAATATTTTTGTCTGGAGCCCTAGGTAGGAATGGCACACGGTATTCTTGGCATATAAGGTAGTCTAGGTTCCCGACCACTTGTTAGCTTAGTGATAAGTAAATATAAGTAGAATCAGAATACATTTTCATGGATAGATGTAATCATCCCAGAAAAGAATAATAATGAAATTTATATTGTTAAATATGAAAAGCTTACTGTACGTCAGCAGTGTGATCCAAGTCTGAAACAAATTATACATTTATAAAGAATAATCTAAAATTTGCCTGCACATTAAAAAGATCTTGAAAAATAGTTTGCTAACATTCGTATTTTATAGGTGGAATAAAAAAGTCGTCCTCTGTGAAATTGCCTGATTCCTCATCCATTACGAGTGTTTACTATAGTATACTCTCCGATTTAACTAATCAGAAAGCATAGAATGTTAAAAATATTTAAATGTATGAATCACTCTAACCAAAAAACTATTTCACAATCACACACTAAACAACGTAAACAAAACAACATATGATCGCTTTTGACAGTGACATTAGTGTTTTTTTTTTTTTTTTTTCTTCTTCATGACCTTGCACGGTTTGTGCATCCGGCCAAAGTCAAAGTTATATATAAATTAGTATGTTTTTTATCGATGATCACAGAAACCATTTGAGACAGTTTGGATAATAATTGATTTTTTCGACACAATGCAGTTTAATTTAACTCATTTTGGAGTAGAAACATTATATAAAATAGTGTTTATTTTTGCATTTGATAAAATAAGGATAAAGTTACACGTAGTGTGTAGTTACAGTGGAATATGTAATGGGCTTATTACACTATCACTATCATCATCAATAAAACAAGTACCTAGTTCCTTTCACTCTGCTCTAAAGGGAGTATTAGAGGAGAGTGAGAGTAAAGAGGCAGTACTGTCCATTATGACCTTAGCCATTTTTCAAATGGAACAAATGAAAAATGTCAAATTGTCAATACAATACGAAATTGAAAAGCTTTCAATAGTGTTCGATTTTTGCGATTTTCATTTTGTGATTTACTTACTGTTTGTCATTTTATTTATATTTTAGACGTCGATAGGTGTTTTTTTTGTTACATTTACATATTTTATCATGGATCCCATTGCCATTTTACAAAGCAGAATTGAACAACTGGAAGCTAAACTAGGTTTTGCTTTAAATTCGCCAGCGGATGGTCAACAAGGAGATACCGTGACTTCAAACCTTTTAAACTCATCCCAAGCCATCAGTAATGCTACTGCTGGCCACGATAAATTGACAGAGGCCATGCAGAAAGCAACAGAGCTTAATAATTACACTGACCCGAATTTGCTTGAGAACGTAAGTTTTTCAGTCATTGTAGCCGACTTGTTGTGTTTGAATACAATATGACTCAGGGTGTATTTAAAAGACATATCACAGACCTTATAAGTAATGAAATTTTTTGGAATAACTTAAATCTCTATGAAACTACATAAATGTGTAAAATTCACAATGCGAAATCTAATGCAATTGGATACAGCCATTGCAGTGTGATGTCATAATTCCTACTATTACCCATAATAGTCTATCAGCAGCAGACCCCTAGGTCTGCTGCTGTTAGACTTACTATTTTTGTTTTGCAGAAAAGGGCCATTCATGCCAAATATAGCCTTAAATTGTGTCATTGCTGATATTTAAATTAGCACCTCAAAACATTTTTGACTGTAAAATGTATGTAGGCAATAAATAATTTACATGTATTTTCTAAAAACTCTGTTGATCATGATTTCAACACAAGGAATATGAACACAGGCTTGCTGTTGGAAATTTATAGATTCTTTAATATTGGGAATGTTCTTTTGGGGTTAAGCATTAAAATAATTATAATCCCATATTAAAACCATTGTAATGAAAAGGTTATTAAAATAATAATAGAAATTTAGAACATATGGATTTTTGAACTTGTTGCTTCCACTTCTGCAATATTATTATATTAAATTTTTATTAGCTCTGAGAAACTACATAGTTTATTGCAGGATTCTTCTCAATAGCATCAACAGTCTGAACCAGTTGTAGTACCTAATTTGATATTCATAAGTGTTCTTTATGGACCTTAATTGAATAAATGCATTTTGTTTTTTTCATAGTGGTTCATATGG
The DNA here is from genome assembly GCA_019425675.1 of Leucinodes orbonalis. Taxonomy (NCBI): domain Eukaryota; kingdom Metazoa; phylum Arthropoda; class Insecta; order Lepidoptera; family Crambidae; genus Leucinodes; species Leucinodes orbonalis. The sequence goes on along the minus strand of PQWD01006671.1, from coordinate 155,452 downwards.
TGTGTAGTATAATTATTATTGTCCTTATTTGTCTTCCTTGATCATGAAACTATTAATATTGACTTTGTACATAATAAATATTTTAGATTCAGCAAAATGAAATGCATATGAGAGAAGTGGTAGCTGCAGAACCTGTTATTAAACACCATTGCCAATGTATGCACCGTTGTAAACAGGTAATTACATTTTTGCTTCAATGACTTTTTAAAATATTACTCTAATATGGAATTGAGATAATGCATGTAAAATAATTAATTGAACAGTGCTTTTAAAAATTAAATATTTTTCTGTACTGCCTTCAGTTTTCATGACTTGTGTGCACCCTTTGTAACAAAACTTATTTCATGAATGCAATCACATTTTTTTTATACTGAAGCTTAGTATCAGTTTTATTCCATCAAACATTATTCACATCAACCTTTTATCTTATTATAATATTAATAATTATGGACACATTTTTATTAAAGTTTAGAAAAAAAATCAATTTGTGAATAAATGAAAAAACTCATTATTACTGAGATTACCACTTTTGGTAATGATGAATGATTTTAAAAAATATAATTACTATTTAACTATGTGTGGTCCACTAACAATAGATTTTCTACATTTGAACTGCATATTTTGATATTTGTAGGCAGCCCCAGTCTTGGAGTCAGAAGCAATCCAACAAGTGCCTCAGATGCAGGCAGCAGTAGACCAAATGCAAGCAGCCACTGCTGAGGTGAAGGCAGAGTCTGATGCAGTGAGTATTGTAATTGGATTTTATATTCATTTTATAAAATAATTGAGATTGTTTATTGTAATGTCGTAGTAATTTAGAAACAATTGGGCAAATAAAAGATCTCTCTTCTTATATGTCAATTTGGCTGGAAGCCCGCAATATGCAATAGTTAATTATTGTATCTAATATATTAGGTAGGCAAAGGTTTGCGACTTGTTTTATACTATTGTAGCAATAATTTTACTTTAGCTTGTAGAAAGTCCCCTATATTATAATGTATTTATTATAATGTATGGTATGAATTCACAAGGTTGAACGCTGAGAGAACAAGAAGTACTTTATCATAGACTTAATGAAAACTTGATGTTCTGGGAACTTGACATTCTGGACTGAAACCTTCCTATTTTCCATCCCTTCCCAATGTTATAACTTGTTACTTCATTATTTCGATATCTGTATGCAGGTATGTAATGGCGTGCAACAATTAGCCGAAACGTGTGGCGCCGCCGCGTCGGACGCATCAGAACAGCTCGCGGCTGTGGCTCAAAAAGTTGAACAGGCTGAAGAGAAGATGTTCCCTAAACGACGAAATGGATTAGATTGAGGAACAGTTTAGTCACAATTCTTGTGGTGCTTTATATGGATGTATTAATTCAATATTTATGCTAAATTATTTTGTAACACAGTGCAAAAGTTATAACAATAAATATTATAAGTGATGAAAATGTTTTTGGTATCATTTACTTAAAATGAGTCTAATGCTTGCAGGGATTGAGCCAGCGACCACATCACTTTATGACTATTGGGTTGTGGGGTAAAGTAATGAAACCAAATACTGCTCCAGTGACTAATATATAAATTTGCGGTTAATCCAATTTAGTAGATATGTACAATTTGTATTCTATAAAATGTAAACCATATGAAAACCATTTATGTGAGTCAAAACGGCGGGTGTATTGTTTAAGAAATAGTTGTTATATCTGCCGACAAACTCACAGTTTGGCAAAAAGCAAAGTTTTGTTATTATATTACATTCCTTTCGTATATTTTTTATTTGAAATAAATAAAAAATATACGAAAGGAATGTACCTTCAATATACTAGTATCTCCAAGACTAGTATGTACCTTTAACGAAAAACAATGTACCTCATTATACGGGAAGCTATTATAATAATAATAATTAATTAAAAATATAAAGTGTAAAAAAAATAATTTAAATAAATCATAAGTTACACATGTAATGTAACGCCTCCCTTAGGTAAAGTTTTTCACTGACACTTCTGTTATATAGTTCTCTCATCCATACCCTAAGCCTTATCTCTGTAGAGAGCCTAGATATCCCTTCAAAAGCGTTAACAAATAGTGATTAATAAAAAAATATCTTTCTTGCACACAAATTCTCTGACTTATCCATTTGGATAAATTAAAAACGTAGGTAGTAATTAAAAAATAAACAAGTAATTACAATTCGTCATTCATCATTGAAATTCGTCAAGTATTATAGCGAGATGATTCGTCACAACTCTGGAAAACTACTTATATAGATATATAGGTCGCTAAGAAGCGCAATCGGTCTACAATTTTTCAAGGGAGTTTTATTACTGTTCTTGAAGAACAAGACGACGACACTTCTGAACCACGTCTCCGTTGCAGCCGTAGGTGTGTGTAATACATCCCATTTCTCCATTTTGAAGTCGCTATAATATTGCTGCAATAATCAAGCTTACATCGACATCCGTACATTATACCCAACATATCCATGTAGGGTATAATGGCCCATAACCGTATATCCACGTGCACCAAGCACGTGGATCTTCGGTGTTATCGGTCAGTGGCTGATGTGCGCTGGAGAAATACAGCCGTCCATAGATATCTTCATCCTCTTTCTGGATTTGCGAGCGAGTTGAAGGTAATTGGACCCTGCTGTCTTCAGTTTCACCAGATGGCTCCTCTCAAGTGGTTTTTGGAACATTGTGCCCCCTGATCTATTCAATAAGGTCCTTGATGAACCTTGTATTGAAAAAGTCTCGCTGCGAACGAGTTTTCATATCCGCTTGAAGAAAGCCTCATATTCTGGCGAAGCAACATCAGCAGATAGTGTTTCAGTCTCATCAGGTCCAGGGTTTCGGAAGAAAGTTTGTACGACTTCTTACGTTTCATCGGCTAGAAATAACAGCATTTCGAGTGTGCTCACGGTCCACACCACGTTGTCTAGTTTTCAGCGTGTCGAATCGACAGTCCTGGATTAACCCTTAAGCAAATTAAGCACTAGCTTAGGGCCCCACGTCAAGGGGGGCCCCCGACGAAGCACAAAAAAATGAACAGAAGGTTTACTGGGAAATCATCATCAGTGAATGCCGAAAAAGCCGCAAGGCGCATTTTTTTTTTGTAAATAATTAAATATAGGTACTTTGTTTTGTTTTTCTGGCACCTACTCCGCTTCCAAGGTACGTTTAATATATTTTCATGTTATTTTACAAAAATACTAATGTTTTTCAATAATAACCTATGCCTTAGATTAAGATGTACTAGATGTAGTCATAAGACGTTGCCGCTCTTATATCATTGTAATGCAATACACGTCATGTATCTTTGTCTATCACACGAATCCTAGTTACGAGTAGAAGAGACGGTTGATAGACGTTTGACAACTCTGACGTCGTGTCATTTTGTGGCCTCCAAAGAGGCCAAAACATTACGAGCTGTCGTGCAAATTTTTCACAAAGTGTCATAATTTTAATAAATATTTTGAAAAGAAATAAGTAAACGTAGAAAAATGTCGTGTTCTGCGGTAAATTGTTCTTCAAGAACCACCAAAGGAGGAGTAAAAGACCCGGAATTATCATTTCATAAGTAAATATTTGACGACATTTTCATTCATATTACGTAGTTGTAATGAGACTTATGGATAAAAAACATGTAGTAGTAGACTTTAAATAATGTTAGACATACATTAGCTTGTATTAATTGTAGAAATTACGTCTAAAACAATTAATATTATGCATGAAAATTTAAGGATGTTACATAGTGATGTACTCAACATAGAATTTAATTCCATCGATAGTATTTCTTTAACAGTTTCTTTTATACAATTATTGAATTTTTAGGTTCCCGAAATGTCCACAAATCAGAGAAGAATGGGTTAAAAGTGTAAGGCGTGAAAACATTTTGAGCAATCCTGTTTCATCGTAGGCTTATCAATAAAAAAACTGAAATCCGATGCAGTACCAACCATTTTTGAAGGATATCCTGGATATTATCAACCTGTTAGTTATTTTTACTATTTAGACCCTTTTATGCGAGTCTTTTCTGTATAACTGGTTAGAGTCTTCTTAATAGTGGTAGATTCAAAATACTTTTTAATTTCTTTTTAGGGTTCCGTAGTCAAACAGCAAAAAACAGAACCCTTATAGATTCGTCATGTCTGTATGTTTGTCCGAATATCACATCAACTTTTCTCAGAAAATTTAAAAACTATAAAAATATTGTTATAATTTTGCAAGAACATATTTGTGTTCTGTAATCCACATTATAATTTTAACAAAAAAACATGAAAAAAAATGTTTTTAGGTCGCATATTTTAAACTGAAACTTTTTTTCATGATACCCACTATTGTGGGTTATCAATGTAGGTATGTATGGGTCTTTAAAAATGATAATGAGGCTTTCAGTATATATTTTTTAAATAAAATAATTTTTAAGTTTGAGTTTGTGAGTGTTATTTAAAATTTGTTATTTTACCGTAAAAATATAATATAGTCTATTTAATACCTACCAATAATATTTTGTTTTATTTGTTCCAACATCATCTAATTTTTAACCCAGGAAGACCAAACTTCAAAATATTTGCGTATAAAATTTATTATGGTAACGCTTTATTTTTAATTTTTGTTGTAGATAAAATTTGCTGTATCTGACTCCATGTTATTTTTAACACAATTTATAATCATCTAATTCTGCAGGTGCGACGACGACGCCCGGCTTAATTCTAGCAATATGTTCGATACCAAGGTCACATCCCTAGTGACGCACACTAATACAAATCTGTAACTGCACACTAACAAAAATTAGACACCGCTTTTGAATATACAGTCTGTCTACCTCATAAAATGTCTATGCTATGCGCGCACTGCGATTATGTTCGGTGAAAAATAATTTCATGCAAAATCGACTTGCGTTTTTTTCGCAGTGCGCGGATTCGAGTATGTTACTCTTGTTTTTTTTAATCGTGTAGGTTTTTTTAAAGACAAATTCTTGTTCTTTTTCTTAGCGAGTGGACTGACCCCACACAAGTCCCTGATTCATAGTTTTGAAACCGCTTCACGACACACGACAATTCGAAGGCGGCTAAACGTGCCCTCCAAAGCACGGAATCGTCTTTTTTTAGGAGAAACAGGTGATAAAGCCTGCAATGTCCTAACCTAACTGACAAAACTAACACTCACAAAGTGAAAAATCATTACCTATGTTGTCAACTACTGCGCTATGCTACTAATTTCTGTTGACATACTGACAGGGGGGCCCCACAAGTGTGGATTGCTTAGGGCCCCGAGTAGTCTTAATCCGGCACTGCGAATCGATTTTGGTGTGCCAATTGGCACTGTACAGATCCACAGCTTATTCGGAGCGGCGTAGGTCTGACAAAAGATTGTATTAAGCAGGACCTTAGTCTTGAAGTGGGTATATATAAAATATCTCGAACATGTCGGTACCTGTTTTGAACCTCTACCATCTTCTCTGTGGCTTAATCTTGAAGCAAGAATTCATCATAAAGAGCCTCTCCATTTCGAGGAAGTTGACCAACATCTGCCCCTTGAGCCATTGCCTGAGCCCCAATCCGTGCAAATGTACGTACTACACGCATACATATCCACACGTACACCTATACACTCACACTCACGCACATACACACATTCTCTCAAACATACACATGCATGACTGCACAAGCGCTTAAGTAATGCACAACTGCGCTGAGATAACTTTGTAATAAAAATAAACGCAACATTGTGCTAAACTGTTAAAAAGAACCTGCCTCTCATGAAGTCATGCCACAGGATGACCTTATGTGAGATAAATTTACTTGTACTGTGTTTTAATGAAATAAACGTTATTATTATGCATTATTATCACATATTCGCTAGCTTTTCGGTTAAGGAACGTCATCGTGTGGAAATTTAGCATACATTTACAATGAAATATTTAGAAATAACTCCACCCCCTCTTCCTGAGGCCAGCACCGACATTATGTGTGCTGAATAACATTGCCGTCACCCGCTTACTTCGAAAGTACTTGGCACCAAAAATATTGTTTAAATACATCTTTTCTTAGAATTTAAGGATGTGTGGAAATGCTAAGCGATTAACTTTCAATTTTATTATGATCTTCAGTTCAGTTCAATGAAAATGAAATACCCTGGTATCATGTAAAAAATAATAATGGCCTGGCGGTCTCCTAGGCCGGGGTATGTGGTATTTTGTCAGCCCTGCCACCCTATTGTTACGCCGCTGCCCTGGAGATATTTATATATGGCTTCAACCTATTTGTCAGTCCGTGATAAGGTCGGCGCATACACCTGTACCACTTTCAGGGTGTACCTGTAGGTAAGTTTGAATACGAGGTACGCAAGCCAGTTCGAAATTAAAGATTTTCACAATGTTGCTAACAAAGGCTTAAGTAAAATTTAGTAAGTCAATTTTAAGAGCGTCTTTTATAGTATCTTTCTTCTATGGTAGTATGAAGTAAGAGAGTAAGAAGGTAAGTATACTCTCCACCGCTCTTTATTCAAAGACTCAAATGCTTGAACACGGCTTGCTCGGAGGAATTCCTCCGAGTCGGATTGCAATAAATCTATTAAAAGTTTACTCTGTTTCAGTCTCGGAACAAGTTTAGTTATTGTTCCGAGATTTCAGTCGTCAAAATATGTCAAACAAATGAAATTTTGACATAACTTTGAGCCGGTAAAATAATTCAGTTTCTGTTATTTAAAAAATGGCAGACTCTGTTGTTGGCGCTGCTCCTGGTGATGAAAATGATGATAGTTGGTTGTATGGTGATTCGAATGCAGAGACTACTGAAAACAATGAAGCTGAGTCAATCAGTGAAAAAACACAGCCACAGGAGGACAACACTGTGAGTATCTATATATATGACATAACCATACTTCTTGGTGTTGTTTAATCATAACCTATGTTATAAACATTATTTTAGGAAGCCGACGAAGATAAAGAACCGGAGGAAAATGATGCTAACAATGATGATTCCCACTTTAATGATGAGCACTTTGCGGATGTCGGTCAGGACGATCAGGACCAAACTAATGGGGACGCGGACAGCCAAGATAACGGGGACTCCGACTCTGACGACAGCGATGATGTCAAAGTTACCATTGGCGAGATTAAATCTGGTCCACAGGCATATGCAAGTTTGAATATTAAGGTGAGTCTTGTGAATACCCTTTTTACCATCACACTGTACTAAAATGTTGTAAAACAAAAACTCACTGTCGTAATTTCTCTCTCTCATAAGACCTTTACATATAGCAGTCCATTTCCTGCATCCGTTATCCCCTAGCATAAGTTTACTTATGGCATAAATAAAACGATTTAAAAAGTGGTGATTAGGCCTGTCATATAAACAAACAAATGGCTGGTTATGGCTGATGTTTCTATCAAAATAACTTGATTACTCAATTTTTTTTAGATCCATTAAAGGTTAATTACTCAATGTTACTTGTATCTGTTTCAACATTGACATTACTTTTTAGTGAAAGTGGTTATCTTTTGTAATTCATACTAATTTATAGGTGATTCTTTATATAGTAAAGTTGTTTAAATTCACAGAGAGGTGTAGGATTAGTCACAGCAGGCGCTGACAAAACACGTCCCAATGCAGCGGCTGGAGGCAAGGTCTCTTTAGAGGATTTTGCTGGTCCTGGAAGCATAAATGGAGTGCCAGCCCTAGAGTTCAATATAGACACAATTGAAGATAAACCATGGAATAAACCTGGAGCTGACATATCAGGTGACTTTTAATTCTTCTTAGCATGTTGAAGGCAAACACACATTCAAATTTTAGCGGCCCAGAAAGCAGCTTATAGTATATAAATGTTGATAGTGATTGAAAAACTATCAATAGTTTGTTGTTCCATTTGTTATGATCTTTGCTAGATCCAGTGTTTTTTAAGACTTTTTCAATTTAAAGTACTTGTGACATATGCTATAGTTGGAAATATTAAGCAATCCTATAGTTTTGTATGTATTGTATGTGTTTAGAATTTAAAATATACTTTAATCTGTAATCCTTAAGGTAACAAGACTCATGAGGCAACTAAACCTTCTGAACATGAATACCTGTCTATTTCCCAGTATAATAAAACTAGTATTTCTGAGTAACTGGCTCACAGACTAATTACATTTGAAAATAGAGAGTACTGCAAGAAGCTGTAAGCAATAGCAATTTATAGTTTTAACGTTAATAAACTAATTGAATTGAAGACATGATTGATTAATTGATTTGAAGACATTAACTTTGACAACTTAACATGGTATATATTCTTTCTTTCTTTGTGTGGTTGAATCAAAGGATGTCCCCAACATGTACACAGACAGTAAACATGTATAGGCGTCATTACAATAAAACATCTATTGTGTCTCATATACTGTCTGTGTAAGTGTTAAGACTGTATTCCCCATATCGTTATAATATAATTCAGACTATACTTTGAGGACCTATGTGGTGTAATGGTTGAGACATTGGGTATTACACCAAGGGTTCGTGTTCCATCTCTGGGCAGTACAAACATTTGTGTACATGAACATGTTTGTTTGTACTGGTCTGGGTGTTTTCTATGTAATATGTATTAACAAAAAAAATATATAAGTATGTTTATCTGTTGTTTAGTATCCATGTTACAGGCTAATGCTTAGTTTGGGGCTAGATGGCCGCTGTATGAATGTCTGGATATTTATTATTATTATTTATTATGTATACTGCCTGCGAATGTGTTAAGACTGTATTTCCCATATCATTATAATATAATTGAGACTATAATATAATTGGCAGACTACTTCAATTACGGGTTCAACGAAGTGACGTGGAGTGCTTACTGCGAACGTCAACGGCGCATGCGCGTGAGCGAGGCTGGTGTGGGGATGCACGCGCCGCCGCCGCGACTCCCGCCCCCGGAGGCTCGACGTCCGCCAGGTACTCATGCGACTGTTTATTCAGTTTAGCTCCTTACAGAACACTTATGAATGTCAAATGAAGCTACCACTAGTTCGGACAGTAGTTTTCTTGCTGGATTCTTCTTAGTAGAAAACTACCATCTGAACCTGGTAGCTTCATTTGACATTAATAAGTGTTCTGTGAGGACCTAAACTGAAAAAACACTTTTTCATTTCTTTTATATTTCATTTCACTTGGGGATGGAATAAATGGAATATGGAGATGGGGTGAGAATTGGTTGTGGCATGGGACATGAAGATATGATGTATACGAGATCTGTTAAAGGTCTCAGGTCTTGTAGGCAATTGAACAGATTAACCCTTTGACCCCTAATGACTCCTTAAGGCGCCATTCACAAAATATATTCTTTTGTGTCTGGTTTCTCCACATTCAATGGGTTCAATGCGCCGCATTATTACTATTATACTAGGTATACTTTACTGAGTTGACTAAGTATATACTACACACACTAACAACACTAGTAACACTTCTGTTCAGCAAATCTTTTCCTTTCATCGTCAGGATTACAGAAACTATGGAAAACTTGTTTGTGACACTTTAAGGCGTCTCTGGTGGTCAAAGGGTTATATGTACTACTCTGGCTGTTGTTTTTACACTGAAGGGAAATAAGACCTGGGCTACATTTTATTCCACATAGTACATGGTCTCACAGTTTGTCTGTAGTATGTAATAGTTAATAATGCTATAATTAAGCTTAGATACTCAAAGGTAAATGCATTCTATACTGTTCAGAATAACAATAAAAAAAATTATGTGTTGATGGTTATCCCTAGTTAGTGTTTGAGAAATAAGGTCATATGAAATAACTTTTGAAATCTTTTCTTATTTTAATGTTTACAAAAGCTACTATAATTTTGATTTCAGCTAGACGTAAGTCACTAAATAAAATTATTTTTCAACACATATATGTAGTTCATAGGTGCATACCGAAAATACCAAACATAATACTTGTAAAAAAATTTAAAAAAATTATAAGTTAATGTTAAATGAGAAAATAGAGTTTTAATATGGGTTATGTGACTTTAAAATAAACGAATTTAATTTTATGTATTTAATAAGTTGTACAAATGTTAATTTGCAGGCCCTATGAGACAAGATGATATTGGACCACCAATGATGTCAAACAATTATCAAGTACGCGAGAACACCATTCAGGTATTTCACTTAAATATTATTTATCATTAAATAATCATAACGTGCGTCATAATAATGCTGTGAATAAAAAGAGTTTGTCATTTTATGATGTAGTCAAACATTGAACTCACATTTATAAGATGATGAGTAGGTTATTCATAAGCCTTTTATAAAACAACGTAATTGTACTAGTTGTGAAATCCTCTAAAGAGCCTTGACACATATATCCTAAACAATAACATCATCTGGACAATATAAAATTATGTTGTTACAGTCAGTCAAGTACAAGTCAGGCCTGTATGAGGTGATTCAGATACTCATATTCCACGAAAGCTCGTTATTATCTTTCTTTACAGCCCAAAAGTACGGCTTTTTGGGCTGTAAAAAAACTGTTACCGCCTCCGTGGTAGATCGGTCCTCCGCTTTCCTCGTCCAACGACCACCAGCGGAAATGACTATTATTTATTTGACGTATATTTTTCGGTTTAGGAGTAAACTGTCCACCCCTTATGTTACTGCCTCCGTGGTGGACCCGTCCTCCGCTTTCCTCGTCCAACCTTCGGAAATGACTATTGGTTATTTAATGAGCATTAGGTATTTGGTGTAGGCGTTCACTTCTTATGTTACTGTCCTGTGGACGTTGGACGGGGAAAGCGGAGGACTATTGGTGATTTGACGAGCATAATTCGGTGTAGGTGATGACGGCGGAGCGTCGCGAGTACGGGCGTCCGCACGCTCGGGACGCGCCGCCCCCGCCCGAGTACTTCGCGCCGCCGCCCGACCACTACTACCCGCCGCCACCCACTTTCGAGGAGCCCTGGGGTAACGTACACACGCCTACAACTTATCGCAGTTCACTGTTGGACATAGCTCTCCTATAGTTTGCGCCAGATATCCATCGAGCCGGAGTGCGTCCTAAGCTACGCTTGAGTGGCGGTCTCCACTCCAGAACTCGTCTGCTCCAACGGCCATGGGTTCTGCGACATACGTGACCGGGTTTTTCGTCAACACTGCCTTTAACTATTATAGTATTTAGAATATTTAGATATGTTGCCAGCTCTCTCATGGGCTGGTACAGTCGCCATCACATATATTTGAGCAGACAAGGTGACCAAATACATCTGAACAGTTTAAAATATCAATAAGTTCTATAACTTCTATACACACAACTGTAACTAAGCAGATAAACCAGTGTTTATCTGCTTAGTTACACTTGACATTTCTCAACTGCATGACATTGTTACACTTGACATTTTGACTTTTCAGATATTATTGAAAAGTTGTGTGAATAGAAGTTATTGACAAGCACTTGTTCAGATATTAATGAAGCGGTTGTTGTTTAGATATTAATGGTAACTTGTACTGTATAGAACTTATTGATATTTTAAACTGTTCAGATGTATTTGGCCACCTTGTCTGCTCAAATATATCTGATGGCGACTGTACTTAGCTCGTTTGCCCTTAGATAAACGATAATCCAACTAGACGCACAATCTCACTGAAAAAGTGTCCGCGGCAAAGTTATGCCCATCCGTCAGTTGAGCACAATTATCATTCATAATCACGTCGCTCGCTACATGTCATAGTGACATTCTAGTATGCTCGTGCATTTAATTTTGGACCCTTTTGACGCCTTATGATAAAACTTTAAATGAATAATTATGTCATAAATATAACACGTGTCATCGTATGTGTCAAGCGGCTCGGGACATCTTTTTGTTGATATTTCTTCGTGATTGTGCAGCTAGTTAGTTTATTATTAATCTAAGCGTTTGCCTCATTAAAATAACATTCATATGCAGAAGAAAATGTGTGGGCTGCTGCGACAACGTTCGAAAAACTCCGGTCTGCTATTAAGTTGATGAACTTTATTCCTGGTCAGCTTGGAAACCAGTGATTTCTTACCAAACCAAATGCATATCCGTACAATATTGTGGCGACCTCTTATTTAGGCATCACACAGCTATGGACTTCAATAGCTTTGACAGCTGTAGGATTTGTGATTTTATGGTGAAACTTTGTCAGTGAATATATCACTGACAAAGTAATCTACTATATAAAAATAAGTCGGGTTTTCCTTCCTGACGCTATAACTCCAGAACGCACGAACCGATTCCTACGGTTTTGCATTCGTTGGAAAGGTCTCGGGCTCCTTGAGGTTTATAGCAAATGAAATGCAGGAAAATATTCAACAGAAAAGCGGGAAAATCTTTTTTCACATACAGCGACATCTCTGATACATAGCATGTATTACAAACCAATATTTTAAGTAGATGGCATCTTTTGATCACCAAACGAAATGTTACATAAAACGAAGCCATCTGGTGGCGAAACGGAGTTCGCTGGGTTTGCTAGTGAAATATAAAAGTCATTACTCATCAATACAATATCCATGTTTGTACAACATAGCTAGTTCCCGCACTATGAAATCTGGAAAACGTAAGTGGCGCTTTTCTCAATGATAATTATATTTCTCAACTAGAGTAGTAAGATAAAATCAAACATAAGGAAGGTATCATCATCATCATATCATCATCATCCCCGCCGAGGGGCACGAGCCTACCTGTATAGGGTGTATAGGCCTCAGTCGTCCACGCGGGCCCAGTGCGGATTGGTCGACTTCACGCACAACCTTTGAATCTCTTAGGCGTGCGCAGGTTTCTTCATGATGTTTACCTTCACCGCAAGAGCGTCGGATAAACGTAACATTTGTTGTCTCGGATGTCGGGCGCCGTGCGGCATTGTTGGAGAATAACAACTGTTTATCAGTTGTTGGTCTCCTTCAATGCCTCTCTGTCATGGTCAAGCATATCACTTACCATCAGGTAGCGTCCTGACCGTCCTGTTCAATTTGTAACATAAAAAAAACATATAATTTGGAAAATTCGAAGACATTGGTACGTGGCGCGATTTGAACCTGTGCCTTACAGATGGGAAGGCAACAGTCCACACCAATGAGCTACCGACACTAAAAAGAAGGTAAACCTGGTAATTTAAACAATTTTTTACAGAATAAGATGTAATTAAATTATTTATTGGAACACTTGCCAATCCCCACTGGGCTCGCGTGGTGGGTAAACTCCCCATAGCTAAGCTATGTGGGAAGGATAGCCTTTGGGGATAGCTCTACGGTGGGACGTTATATGCTGATGATGAGTATGTAACGGACTTAACTTTTAACTTAAAGTACATCTTATATAACTTTTAGGTACATCTTATATAACTTTTAGATACATCTTATATAATACATCTATATATCGTACATCTTACTCGTACATTTCAAATTCTTTTAACCCTTTGACCGCCAATGACGCCTTCAGAGAATAGATTTGCTATTGTGTCTAGATTTCCGGCATTCAATAGGTTAATACTATCCCGGTTATATTAAAAAAATATCTATCAACCCCTAAGATCAACTACAAACAACTGTGCATTTAGTTCACGGAGAAACATCAACCAAATAAATCGTCCGGGCTGACGATATCATGTTTCTAGTTAATATTTATTCTTTATTTGCAGAAAATTCATACATGGTTTTCTAGGTATCACAAGGTGTTTGATTTTGAAATACAATTGTGCACCTTATTAACGTTTATTTCAGCATGGTTGGTATTGTTCAAATAATGAGGTTGTGTTGAAGATTTCAAAAAAATGACATAATGACATAGATGTGTGCTCGTGCTTTTGTATTCTTTCTATAACGCCGTTAAGGTCATTGAAAGAGTACAAAATGGGGTTCGGACACATTTTAGTTGACGTTAAATACTGGTAATACAAACAGTGTTACTTTAATGATACGTTAGCATTTTAGTTACCAGAATAGACATGTTATACTGTTTTAAGAAACGGCGGTAAGTCCCCTGACCCTTTATAACCCACTGCCACCCTGAAACTGGTAAATAGAATATTTGTAAGAAATAATCTAACGGTGAAGGAAATATCGTGAGGAAACCTGCGCACGCCTGCGAAGATTCAAAGGTTGTGCGTGAAGTCGACCAACCCGCACTGGGCCCGCGTGGACTACTAAGGCCTAATCACCCTATACGGTTAGTCTTGTGCCCCTCGGTGGGGACGTTTAATGAGCTGGGGGGTAACCACAACATCTTAAAACAGTATTGTTGTAATGATACGTCAGCATTTTTGTACCAGAAAAGACGAAGTAACATTATTGTAACACTGTTTTAAGAGATGGCGGTAACCCCCCTGATGATGATGAAGTAATAATGATGTAAATGAATGTGTCAGGTCACCCGGAGGTGGGGTGGGCGCCGAGCGAGATCAAGGAGCTGACGCCGGGCCCGTGCGCGCCCTACGCCTACCGGCCGCCGCACGCCGACCGACACGACCGACACAGGCACGAGGTATGCACACACCTAGGTTAACACACCTAGGTTTACACATCTAGATTAGACCCATTTGGTGTTGCGGTTGAGACGTCGACTGCAACACCAAGGGTTCCGGGTTCGATCCCCGGACAGTACAAATATTTGTGTGCATGAACATGTCTGTTTGTAATGGTCTGGGTGTTTTCTATGTATGATATGTATGTATAAAAAAATGTATATAAGTATGTTCATCCGTTGTTTAGTACCCATAATACAGGCTTCACGCTTAACTTGGCGCTGTGTGAATGTCAGTGGATATTTATTTGTAGTCATCAATAATATTTATAATAATAATGTTTATTTATTTCTTCTCACACATAGACATATAATATACAAGGACTTACATAAGTTACAAGAATTAGTAATTTGACATCTAAGTGAGAGACTGGTAACTGTATGGCAGCTTGCCAGCCCCTCCTCAACCGGACCTTTTACGATAATTGTGAGAAGTAAGCTGACGTATATTTTTGTATTATTGGGTGGCATGTGGATGTGCGTGAACATGTATGTGTGCATGGGATGTGCGTATGTATGTATTTGCCTGAATGTGTGTGTGTGTATGTGTGTGAAAGCGCGCGCGCGTGTGTGGAGTGTGTGAGTGTGTTTGCTTGAATATGCGTATGTGTATATGATAAGCGATGATATTAAAGGAGAACTGGTAACAATTTTTCCGTTTCATTATAGTCTAAATCAATGCCGGGAATCCAGACACAATGGAAAATCTATTGTGTCTGGCGCCTTAAGGCGTCATTGGCGGTCAAATGGCTAGCGATCCGATCACTGTCGCCATCGCGGCGGACAAAGCGCGAAAAGCGTCTCAGATCACGTGCAACACTTCAATACCGAGGTTCCGTCGCCGCCGCCTGGGGACCTTGTTGCGGGTCCCTGTAGTCGACCTGTCCCTATTCGCGCTACCGGCACGTGCGCGGTCGCTTTTCTCCCCAGTTTTATACTAGGTTACCTAGCCCCCCCTGCAACCCCGTAATCAAAGGTTCGCGTCCCACACTTATTTTTCTCTTTATTTAGGCTAACAAACAATTACACACAGGGATATAATAAGCACCATTATCCACATATTTATTAATTTAAAATTTAGTTACTTCGGAAAACTCTGGGACACCCTTAGGCACGTTGCGTAATTTTTTGGGCTGAGAGCCATCTGCGCTCGCCATTTGTCCGGTGAAGCAGTGAAGGCCACCTGCGGACAACCGCGACAAGTCATTCCGAAATAACCTCGCTACATTATAAGTAGAGTATACTTACTGCGCTGACTCAAAGACTCGAAGTGGATCTTGGCCTCCGACAGAGATTTCGCAACTCCGATCTATCCTCATCCACCTGCCGCCAAAGCGGTGTCTGCAAATGGCGAAGACCCCTATAGATTTGGCTTAGATAAACAATTGTCTAACCAGATGCACAACCTCACTGAAAAAGTGTCCGCGGCAAAAGTCTGCCCATCGCGTCAGTTGAGCAGAATTTTCATTCATAAATAAATAATAATATCCACTGACATTCACACAGCGCCATCTAGCCCCAAGTTAAGCGTGAAGCCTATATTATAGCCTGTGTACTAAACAACGGATAAACATACTTTTTTTTTGTAAATACATAAATATTATACATAGAAAACACCCAGACCATTACAAACAGACATGTTCATGTACACAAATGTTTGTACTGCGCGGGGATCGAACCCGGAACCGTCGTGGGTCGTCAATAATTACGTCGTTCGCTACATGTCATAATGACAGGAGTGTGCTCGTGCTTTTGATTTTGTACTCTTTCTATGACTCGTTAAGGTCAAAATTTATTTATTTATGAATAAATACTGTTACGTTCTAAATATAACAATAATTACACGCATGTGTCACGGGGCTCGGACATTTATTTGTTATTTTTATCTTTAATTTTTCAGTGACGCGTAAAATTTAATGCCTTACCTGTTTGTTCTATTGCTGCTGGTTTTGGGTTGGTATATTTTTGTCGTGCACGGTCTAAAAATGTTTTTTTTAACTACCAGCGGAAGTGCTGTAGTGTGTGCAGTATGAACACACATTTCTAAGGTTTCTTGCCTAAGCTTCGTCAATAAAATGACGCGTCTAAAATAATATTATATTTAATATTATTACAAAATAATATTATATTTTGTTATTTTGCAGGAGGAAAGGGATAGAGAAAGAGAACGTGATCGTGACCGTTCCAGATCTATTAAACCGGACAGAATACGTGACAAGTAAGTTTTAAGGATACTTAAACTTTCTGTAATAAGTATAAAATGCATTAAGTTTATAAAACTTAAAATTATATTATAGAAGACACAAGTAAGTAAACACGTAACTACATTTAAATAACCAAGTTATAATGATTAGTCTTCAGAGTCTAATAAGATCCTCACAGGAAGTTATTTCAGTTTAAAGTAACATTTAAAATATTATTATTGAATATGTTTTATCGCACTTAAATTTGGTAACCTCGTTATAATTTTGAATCCAGGGTTTGGCCCGCGTTGGGTAGGAATTGCATTCATTGGCTTTAAGCGCAGAAAGTGGACTATGCAAACGTCTACTGAGCGCAAAAAGTCCACATAGCACGTTGTCTTTTTCTCTTAGTGTCCACTTTGCGGCGTGCTTCTTTCTTAATTGTTCATTCATGCGAAATCAGTACGACCTTTTCGCTAGAGCGATTTCTTCTAAATAACCTTATAAACGAAGATTTTAAACAAAATATATGCG
The DNA here is from genome assembly GCA_019425675.1 of Leucinodes orbonalis. Lineage (NCBI taxonomy): Eukaryota > Metazoa > Arthropoda > Insecta > Lepidoptera > Crambidae > Leucinodes > Leucinodes orbonalis. Next base: position 138,235 of record PQWD01006671.1, on the reverse strand, counting down.
TTCTGTGATGACCCATTTGGTGTAATGGTTGAGACGTGGGATGCTACATGGGGTTCCGGGTTCGATCCCCGGGTAGTATATGCAAACATTTGTGTGCATGAACATGTCTGTTTGTATTGGTTTGGGTGTTTCTATATAGGTATTTACAGTATAAAAAATGAAAGAAAGAAAGAAAACGTTTTTATTCAAATAAATCTGTTACAGATACTTTTGAATCGTCAATTGTTATAATTATTATATTTTATGGCTCTAATATAAGTATTTTTGTCAGTTGTTTAGTACCCATATTACAGGCTAGATGTTAGATGGCCCTATAAATGTCAATGGATATTGATTTATTGATTACCTACTAGTGTTTATAAAGGTTTTGAACAAACACTTTTATTACAGATCGTACCGCCGAGAGAGATCCCGGTCGCGTTCCCGGCGCCACAAGTCCCGGTCGCGTTCCCCGCGTCCGCGGTCGCGCGACCGCGACCGGGAGAGAGAGCGCGACCGAGACCGCGACCGCGAGCGAGACCGCTCCCGGGAACGGAACCGCTCGCGGGACCGAGACCGCGAGCGCAGCGTCAAACCCAAAACTAAGGAGAATAAGGATAAGGATGAAGATAAATAAATGGTTTCATCAAACATTTGTATTGTATTGTAATTTAATTTTACACATTCGTACAGACCGATTTATTAAATACGGATGTAAATAGCTTGCAAATAAATTGCTGCATTCATATTTGTTGTTTAATGTGCCCACCATTACCTGCAAAATTTTCAAATACCCTTTCTTTTATAAAAAACAATAAGACATTAAGATTTATTTGGATAGATTAGAACATCCAAGGCTAAATCACCCATTTAAGATAGCCAGAACCATACACAAAAATTCTTTACATATGACTATGACGTCATTCTAAAAGATAAAAAGGACAGACGTAAAAAAAGGTACCGACCTTTTTTTAAGTTTTCTTTTATAATTATATTGATTCTACTATTTTAGCAGTACCTATTCCTTAGTACAGGCTAAATAAGATTAAAAGGGGATATTGACCATTCTTTGTCTTGTGTTAAAATATTTTATTTACTATTATGCTTGGCGTTTGTGGACTATAAGAAAGAAACATGTAGCTCAGGCTGTCTGGACAAATCTTCAAATTAGGTTGAATTTTTGTAGGTCGATAGAGCATTTTATGTGACGGCCAATCACCCTTATCTCAGAATTTGTGACGCTACAGAACCTTAGATAATCGATCGAACACGTGTCCAGACAGCTTGAAATCGGGCTTTTCGCCAGTCTCTCAATCTCGTGAACGGAAGTGATTTTGATAAGTTTTTGCATATCAACGTGCGTCACATAAATTTGTGACAAGCATGGAGCTAAAAGTTTGGTGGTACGTACAGCGGTTTGGCAGAAAAATGCAAAAATCTGTACCTCTAATTCCAATTCCCTCAAGCCGTTGCACAAGAATGGGAACAGACACAGTATCAAAAGCTTTTTTAAAGGTCTATAAACACAGCAATGCACTTTTCACCTGTATCAACCTTATTTACAATGTGACTCGTCAAGTCCAGGACCGCATCCTGTGTTGATAGACCTTTCCTGAAGCCGTACTGGGAGCTGGACAATATATCGTACCTCGTTAGATAACTGATTAGTCTTTTGTTGAGTAACTTTTCTATAACCTTGGAAATACTTGTCAGCACAGAAACAGGTCGATAACTGTTCACATCCCCTGTGTCGCCACCCTTGAACACCGGAGTAACAACGGAGCGCTTGAGTGCCTTGGGAAACACACCAGTTTCAAAGCATAGGTTCGCCAACTGACAGATGACTGGGACGAAGAATTTTTTGCAGAGCTTTAGTAATTTAGTGGGAATGTCATCCCACTAAATTACTAAAGGTTTATCAAAATGTCTTCAACCTCTTGAGCGTCCACAGCCAGCAAAACGAGTGAAGAAACCTGTGCGATGACTGCTTATACTGTTGCTGATCTGAGTACTTAATATCTTCCGCTAAGGTTTTGCCGATATTAGTAAAAAAGTGGTTTATTCTGTTTACTGAGTCTAAAGGGTTTTCCAATGGAATAAGAAGATTAGTATTAGACGTTTTTCGTGCTTTATATTGCGTAATTTCGTTAATAGCAGTCCAGAGCTTTTTGGAATTTTTTGAAGAATTTTCTATTTTATTACTGTAATATTGTTTTTTTAATTTTCTTTATAAGTTGATACAGGAGTTTCGATAATAGGTTATTTTTAATATTTCATTATGTGGTTCTGTCTTTAATTTTAGTTGCATGTTATTTCGAATCCTGATACATCGCAACCCCACTAGTCATCCAAGTTTTAGTTACGTTTACTACTTGGAACTGATTTAGTTTTTGTATTGATTGACAATTCTGTTTGTACCAGATCAATTAGCTTTTCTGTAAATAAATTAGGATCGGAATAGGTGTTAAAGTGTGAACATCTTTAGCTGACAGAGATTTACAAATATTATTAAAGTCTATTTTAGTTACATGTCTCGATTTTGATGTACTGTTACCAGATATACCCAACCAGCGTAACAAGACCATAGAATGATCAGAGACGGTGTTTAAAATCGCTATAAATGCATTTTTCTATCCATCTTAATAAGCGTATGATCAAGGCAGTTACCGCCTCTTGTGGGCAAGGAATGACCTGGCATTAAACCATGGGAAGTCAAAACATCCAAATATTTTAGTCTATTGTAACGCTCATTGGAGGTTTCAGTGGCCTTTGCGATCAGATTTATATTTATGTCACCAAGAATGACAATATTTTATGAGAACTAATAGTCTCTAGATGAGAATCAAGTGAGTTAATAAAGTCGTCAGCATTGTGATTTGACAGAGATCGGTAAATGCCCAAAATTGTCTGTTCGCGAGTTGTAATTTGAAGTCCGGAGGCGTGTGTTAAGTTTAATTCGGTAATTTGTGCTTCGTAGTTATTATGGATATAGACTACTACACCATCACTTTTATTCTGTGTTTTTAACGTGTGATGTGACGTATAATTACTGATAAGAGTACTGGCTTATTTGAATTAAGCCAACATTCGGTTAATATGATTATGTCAGTTTCAAAGGATAACTGTGACAGATTTAATTGTAGATCATCCAGGTTACTATAAATACTTCTGATATTTTGGGTAACGATATTAAGACAAGTACTATGGGCTGGTAAGTGATTAGGAAGATCATTTATACTACATGCAACTGATTCAGCGATTACTGAATTGTCCAATTCCTGCAGCGAAAATAGATTACAATCCATTTAAAATTTGTATCCCTTTTAGATAGTCTTTATTAGCGCCATAATAAAGGTTGATTGAAGTTATTAATTTTTCACATTTATTAATTATTAAGATTTTTGTAGATAACCGGATTTCAGCTAGAGAATATGTGGAAGGTATTAGATTAAGAACCGTAAAATGAATTTGAATTTTGTTGTTTGAGGTTATTATACTTGTAATTCGGTGTTGATGAGGAGTGAAGTGTAATGTATAGATGATATGTAAGTGTGTGTGGTTATACAGTAGATATTTATAAGTTAAAGTAACAAGGCACATTAGTACATAGTGTAAGATATTATCCAGAGACAATAACAAAAAATGTAAATATATGTTGATATAAATTAGTCATGCATTCATCAATTGATTCAACTGAGCTTCATTGGTGATGTGCATAATGCGGGAGTTATCATCTTGTCGCACTAGCACCTTACCAACGGATGTCCAGCAATATTTGAACTTTTGTGATCTCACAAGGTCACGCGTATATATATCTATATTCGTATAGATGTCATTTCTTCCATTTTTTTTTATAAATCAAATAACACGTTGTAGATTTTTCATTACGATAAAAATGTTCCTTACTTTTTAATTGTAAAATGTCTTCATAATGTTTGTTGAGTTTATTAGGAATCTATTTATAAATAAGTATATTTAAACTACTCACGTAGGTACGTAGGTACCTACTGAAACCAGTCGTTGTATTTTATCATGTAAATCAATAAAATAATAATTTACAAAATACAAAATCTCAAAATGAACACTAACATTGTGATTGCTTGGTATAATAATAAAATTCTCTTTTATTAACAAGTGTTCGTGTTCGGAACAAACACCTTAATATTTTGCAATGGTTGTGTGACGTAGCACGCGCCGTAACTATGCCACAGCCATCGCTTTAATATAATTTCTTTATTACAAATTTAGTGTACATTTCGCCGTCAGGACAAACGCGAGCACACATAAACATTCCATTTCATACAACATTTAACATGAACATAAGAACATTTGTGGAACTTTTAATACATTTTATAATATCATAACAAACTCTCTTTCATTCAACATTCACCCCCAAAGCTTAGGTCACTACAGTCCGAAAATATTTTTGTAGTACATACTCGTATATTCAGTATCCACTGACTTGATGTTTAAAATGTTTCAGGTGGATTATCAAATGTTTAAAACACTACCATACCTCGTATGTTTCTATATATAAACGAATTTGACTTTATTTACAACAATCATTGTAAATATCTTCGAACATTAAATACACTGATTCCTCGACCATACAAACCATGAAAAATACCAATACTTACCGACTGAAAAGAGTAGTTTAATAAATAAGAGCCCATCACAGAAAACACCTTGTAATAATATACTAAGTCCCACATGAAACCTTAAATATTGGTAACCCATTGTAATGTTTGTATGGAGAAAATTAAATGATCAATATCTTTGAAACTACTGAAAGTTTCTGCGTCACAAATTCAGGTTATCATTTTCGTCTCCGTCACTAAAATTTGAGCGTATTTTGGAGGCCGTAGATCACCAGGTAGCGGAGATACAAGTGTCTAGCCAGCTTGAATTTGGAGTTTCCGCACATTCAGTTTTTGATCGATTTCTCGTAAACCATTATATGTAAAGCCGTGAATCAAACGTTATTAGCGTCACAAATTCCGTCACTAAATCTTAGTAAAGGAACCATATTCGAAAACGCTCCCGTTATTGAGATTCATGAGGTGCCAGCCAGAAGTTTTATACGTAAAATCAAGCTGGCTGGACACAGATTTTTGCATTTTTCTGCCAAACCGCTGTACGTACCACCAAACATTTAGCTCCATGCTTGTCACAAATTTATGTGACGCACGTTGATATGCAAAAACTTATCAAAATCACTTCCGTTCACGAGATTGAGAGACTGGCGAAAAGCCCGATTTCAAGCTGTCTGGACACGTGTTCGATCGATTATCTAAGGTTCTGTAGCGTCACAAATTCTGAGATAAGGGTGATTGGCCGTCACATAAAATGCTCTATCGACCTACAAAAATTCATCCTAATTTGAAGATTTGTCCAGAGAGCCTGAGCTACATGAAAGAAATATTCGATCGAGACTTGGGCTGCAGTGTCATTCATGCCATCCAATGCAACATTGCTATACTGACCAGTCGCCATCAGATGTAGGCAGGTATATTAGTAGACAAGGTGACCAAATACATTATTTCTCAACAGTGTCAAAAAGTTCTATAATAATAATAATAACCCCCACCCCCACCTCCCGCTTGCCTTCATTGGCCGTCGGGAGTGAGTCGCTAGAGCTATATGCTCGGGGGTGGAAGTGTCTAAGGGAGCGTTCAAGTATTACGTAACGCAATTTTTGAAGATTTTTGAACCCCCTCCCCCACTGTAACGCTCCGTAACGTTTTTCTGTACCCCCCCACCCCCTCTCTAAAGGTTACGTAACACTCAAGTCATCATTTTTACCCTGAAGTCGCAAAAAGTTGTTATAGTTTTTATCCTTCGTATAGTTTTAATTGCCTTATAATAAAACAAGAGATTTTTAATTCGCAACACCTGCGTATTTTGTTTATTTTTTTATAAATTTTTGGCTTTACAAAACACAATTGTTTTTCTCCTTCATTCTCCTAAGTATTTTAGCTTTTTTACTAATAAATTCTTCAAATAAAAAACATATTTATTTTAACCTTTTATTTATTAATTTATTTTAACAATCGAGAGATTCCCCGTAAAACGTAAACGAAAAGGGTTACCAATTTGGGAGTTTTATTTCCCTATTTTTTTAAATAAAAAAAGAAATAATGTTACGTAACGTGTTGTAAGAAGGACCCCCTCCCGCTTGCTTCATTGGCCGTCGGAGTGAGTCGCTAGAGCTTATGCTCGGGGTGTGGAAGTGTCTAATGGCGTAATAGCGAGGAAACCCGCTCCGAGTGACCTGCGTAGTTACTCGCGATGGTGAAATCGGTGCCGCACCTCTCGACACCCCAGCCGCGAGCCCCATGTTGCCCTCTGTCGCCCCACTGCAGGCGACCATTGGGAGCCCATCTAGTCGCGGCGAGTCACCGCCTGTCTCTATTTTACTGTGAGACTAGTTTAATGACAGGCGTCCGTAGTTCCCCTATAGCGCAGATTTCTAGTCCACCAAAACTCAGTTTTATAGCCCAGTATCGTAGTAGTTTCCATATATTTACAATAGTCTTTACACCTGGCGGAGGCCAACATGGGTTGTATCATATTGTGCATTCTATGATGGTATCCGCCACGTGTAACACTTACAAAGATTAAACATTCGAAAAAAGGCCTCTGTGCTGTTGGCTTCGGCCCCACACATGCCTTCCAAAGGATAGGGCCACTATTTGGCCCGTGAATCTTAAGGATTTCGAAAACATAATAATAATAATTATTTTTAATAATAATATAATATTTTTTATTCTGTGCTTATGAGGAACCCAATATATATTTGAGTACATAGGTACTATGTGTTGCATGTTTTGATGTCATCTTGATATAATGAGTGTTCAGATATTATTGAAAAGTTGTATGCACAGATGTAATTGAGAAGCTTTTACTGTATAGAACTTATTGATATATTTTTAACTGTTTAGGTGTATTAGATCACCTTACCTGCTAACACATCCGATGGCGACTTTACGAGACTTCGTCTGTCCCCGACTACATGGATTGCCTGCACAACCTATACAATTGGACTGAGGAGTGAAACAGGTAGACGTTACATATCCAAAACTGTTTACAGCTGGTTTGGAAGATGTTTTTAAGAAAAAAAATGGTTTATGTTCTCCTTTGAGATTATATTGGCCATTTGCGAATTTGTCCTTTGGCTAGGTAGCCAATACGTAAATTGGTCTTTGAGCGAATTAGGCATTACGGGAAATAGCCCTTTATTTAGCTAAATGAGCGTTTACCGAAGTCGTCCTTAAAAGTCCCGGTGGCCATTTTGCGAATTAAGCATTATGCGACCAAACCCTCTAAAAGATGTAGGTCTTTGACCAGCGTGTGTTGTCAGTTAAAACTTACTAAATATAAACTTAAGTTTACTTAGTGCCTTCAAATGAATTATTTCCTTAACCCATTGAACGCAGGAAATTCAGACACAATAGAAAATCTAGTGCCTGGCACCATAAGGCGTCATTGGAGGTCAAAGGGTTAAAGAAAAAACAATTGTCTGTCAAGTAATTGGTTCATTGGGGTTTCATGGGGTGGATTGATAACTTATGTGTGTGTGTGGGTGGTGTTCTTAAATATAATAAAACGACAGATACTTTGTAATATTATTACAGAAATGCTTTATTATAATTAATGTCTAAATAGATGGATCATCATATAAATGTTATCTAGTACAACCTACAAGGCGGGGCGGCCGGAGCGGCGATCAGTCAAACCTCGCCGCCCTTGACGCCTCGCCTTATTCCATCACATACAGGTTTTACAAATCATTTTGTTAACGTTTTTGTACAGCCATATACAATAATTTTATTTTCAATTACATCTAGACGTAAAAAATTTGAGGTGTCGTAGGAAACTACGCTTCCTATAAAAATAATTACACAGGGGGAATGAGGAGCAGCTACGCTTGTGACGTGCAACCGGCAAGGCAGACCTCGGGACTACAACTATCAGTACAGGACTTTACAATCATCACTATAACCTACGGCGGACGGGCGCCCGCGCTACAACTTAACCATCGCCCACTCGATACGCGCTCGCCAACTCCGTCGGAGGCGCATTAACTAAATAACTTAATTACATAAAAATATACAAAAATATCATTTTCACAAAATTATAATCGACAAACTATACATTCCGGCACTAAACAATATTCGATAAACTATGTACGATTAAAAGCCGGTTTAAACTTAAACGAGAGCTTGACTTGAAGAAATAGTACAAAATAATAATATAAATCACGACTATAGTGCCGATTGTCTAGAACTGCCTGCGGCATTTCTTCATCACTTTTGAAGATTCAAGGTCCCCTAGCCCAGCTAATAGTTAATCTACAACGAGCTAAATTACGGAATCGCGCGTGTCCGTGAGACCACTGGCATTCCTTCGATTTATAAATTACACGAGAATGAGAGACGTTCAAATATTTATACATAGATTCATACGAACAACGAATAATACTAGAACACTTACGAGCTAGAAACGCAATAAACGTTACGCCGCGGTGACGCGACGGGCGAGCACCGGAGTCGGCGTCGACGCTGTACAACTATGGTTACAGTTATCGTATCGTTCTGTACATCAGTCTGCTACGTATGTACAGGGCCGCGGCCGGGGCGCGGGCGCCGGCCGGCGAAGCGACGTGCTCTATAGTTACAAATGTACAATCGCAAATATTCACAAAATTTATAATAGGCGGGGATACCCGCGCCGTCGCATCAGCCTACACCAGCGGACGTTAATACTTTACACAGACTACAGGACCGGGTTGGGCGGCGGCGGGCCGATGGGCCCCAGCTCGGGCGCCTTCATGAAGAACTTCTCCAGCTTGGCGATGATGTGCTTGCCGTACGTGTACTTGCGCAGCGACCCGATGTGCGGCCGGATCTTGTGCATCAACACCTTCCGCTGCGTCGGCTCCGCCACGTCGATCATCTTCTGCACCACGTAGTTCGCGTACTGATCCTTCATCATCACGTGCAGTGCGCTGAAAAATGCACGACTACGCTCAATTTTACAGACCGATATTTAAGCCAACCGAAGATGTATTATTATGTGTCTGTTTGTAATATTGATATAAGAATTTTTTCTTCATGTATAGGTATGAATAAATATACGGTACGTACATCAAAACAACATTTTTTAAATTTTGTCTGTCTGTTTGTTCCGGGTTATCTATGAAATGGCTAGACCGACTTCGATGGGTTTTTGGCAGGTGCTAGCTGTACTAGCTGATTAATAAGATTTAGTTTTTTAATTTAGAAAATTATGTCTATTATTGGTTATTTTACTGCGGGAAAATATCGTATATCGCGGGCAATATTTTTTGCCAACTTGGGCCTTAATTCCACTAATTTACTTGACATTACAGCATTATACATTGGAACTTTAATATTAATAGTTATAAATGGTCATTGTATAGAACAATAAACTGTTTAACAATTAAAATCGAATATTAAACAGAACACACAACAGATGCAAATTTTTTCTACTGAGAGTCAATAACGATAATATTAGCAGTTTTAAAATTGAGGAATTTAGGTTATGATTGTGTGTGGTGCGTCTGTGTATGTGTTTTTTCGAACTGACTACTGCTGTTGTGCGCAGGTGGCCTTTACAGCTTCACCGGGCAATTGGCGAGCGTAGATGGCTCTCAGCCTTAAAATGTACACATCGAGCCTAAGGGCGTCCCAGAGCGGAACTGGCGTGTGGCGGGTGTGTGGTGGTGGTGTGTACGTGTACAACAGGTAGGGTAGGGTAGGGTAGGGTAGGTGGAGTGGTGTGTGTACTTGTCGTTGAATCCGCAGAGCTCGTCGATGAGGAGCGCGCGCTCGTTGCGCGTGGCGTGCGTGACGCACTTCTCGACGACGTTGGAGGCGAACTTGTGCTGCGAGAGCTGCAGCACCTTGCCGCGCACGCCCGCCACCAGCCGCGCGCGGTCCTCCGCCGCGCCGTGCTCCAGCACGTGCTGCACCACGTAGTTGCCGTACTGGTCCTGCGCGCACACACACACTACACTATACACACTGACTCGCTTCATCTAAGGAAAATGTAGGCGTTCAATTATACAATTTATCTCTAGTGTAGAATATTACGAAGGTTTATTATTTTACTTATTATTTTCCAGTACATACGATTCTCAGCAATATCACACCACTATATATACTCGTACACACTTACTTATCTATCAAATATCAATTGTCGTGACACAGTGTTGACTAAAATTTACAAAATGACTTCAACTATTTTTAAAGGTCTAAGAATAAGCTACTTTATAATTGCCACAGTCCAAAGTGGTGCTAAAACTTTCACATTTTTTTAAACCTATTTTATTATTGTATCATAAAGTGGTTTTAAAAACTACATATACAACCTAAAATTTTCGCCCATCTTCACCACCAAACCCCATATTATAATTCATATTCTTGTAGTGTGTGTAAGCAACCTCCCTCACACATAGAAATAGGTTAGTATATAAGCGTAGTTGTAAGTTATTTAAATCACTAAATATACCAGAGCACACTTAATACGTGTTTAATTTAAGCCTCCATTGCATGGCGACCCTGCCAGTGCTGCTGTGGCAGTGCTGGCGAAAGAGTTAGAGATTCGATGAAAATAATGGGGAAATAAATGCACATCTGGATTGCGAAATAATAAAATCGTAAAACTGGCGAAATGTGGGCTCCAGTAATGGAGAATGAAGATTGCTGGCAGCCGGGTGATGTTCGAGTGAAGTTGTTGAGATGCGGGCTGCGCGAGTTGTTCCTGTTGGAGATGGTGAAATCTGCTGGCTGCCGGAGAGTTGGAGACGTGATGATTTATAGCTGCCGGGAGTGAGTGACGATGTGACTGGGAAGCTACTCGTAGGTGCGGGTTGCAGATGCCGATAAAGTGATTGCGAAAATGATGGAAAAAAAACTATATGACGTAATGTAGTGATGTGTAGGTATTATATTTTTTTTAAAGTGGAATTTATATTTTTTTATACTAATTAAGGCCTTTATTAAGTGATAAAAAAATATTAGGTATGTAACCTTTTAATTTATAAAATAATATGTAAGGCAGGCAGGTCATAAACACTTTTTCTAATTTTTTTTTTCGAGGATATCGAATTCGAAATTAAAAAATAATATGTTAAATTTGTTGACCAAATTATCAAAAAATGTGGTAAGTTATTTTTTTAATTTGTAGAATATAATACCAGGTAATTTGCAGATCGTGTGTTGATTAAATTCAAAATAAGTACCAACTAATTGTTAATAGTTTGTGATGCACGTGTTTTCCATGTCACAATGTTTCTCAGTTTTAGTATTTTTTTAACTATTTGTTTCTAAATTTAAAGCTATAAATTAATATATCATTGTAAAGTTTTAAGTAAGTACCTACGTAATTACTTGCATTGCTTAGTAGCAGCGTATCACTCATACATTGTTTACTACATCCGCGAATTTGTTCCAATGTGTCTCGTTACCAACAGCGGCATTCCATATTAGAGTTCAATAACAACAATGCGATGATTTTGATTTCTTCGAAATGTAATTCAATATAGTGGAATACCGAATGATACCTAAGGAATGTTAGAAATATACATCTGATTAGTGTGTTTAAAAGCAGAATGAATTTCTTCAAAAGCACATATTGCATTGATTGAATTTAAAAAGTTTGTAAAGTTGAATATGAAAGATTGAATAATAGATGGAAGTAAAAGAATTATTTTATGTTTATGAATGGTTTAATGTTTAAATGAAATGTTTGGTTGAATGGAAGGTTTATTTTTATTTTAGTTAAATGTTTTTTTATACGATTGGATTGATCACCCAAAAGTAAATGAACATTTAAACTATTTTTTTGTATGGTTTCTAAGGGTTATTGAAAGGACGTTTTTTTTGAAGTAGTAAAAGATATGAGAGTTGAAAAAAGATAGAAGAAGGCACGTAAGGATATTGTGCGAAAGTCGGCAACGAATCCTTCAGATCGAAAACTGTTTGAGACCTTAGATGTCTTAAATGAAGTTGACCGGTATTTAAAGTAAAGATTATAATTGTAATAATGGTACAAGTACATATAGGGTGACAGATCCTTTATTTGATCATGGTGTAGACGAGCTTCTCTCCGTGAAAATAGTTGGAGATTGTGTTATCTTAAAACATGCCCCTAATAATAAAGCTGCGTGGTGCAGTTATAATGGCTAATATGTCAATGAAAAGTGGATTCTATAAATGTACCAAATGATAAGGTGATATTTAGGGACCTGCAGGCCCAATAAAAATACCCAAAGTAGGTATATTATGTACCAAGAATGAAATGAGGGAATGATATTGTGATAAGTGTGTTGTGCCAAGAAAGTTTATGAGAGAAAAAGAGATATAAATGAAGATTTTTTTTAGAGAAGTGTGCTGATAAATACAATTTAAAAGAAATATATAGAGAAATGTAAATGGTGAAGGAAGTTAATTTGTAATGTGCGCCTTTTTTAAAGTTTTTATAATGTACTTAATAGCAAGTATACTACATAATACCTCGCTTTTATTTTTTAAATGAATAAATATATTTGGTAAATGATTCTGTTAAAATAAATTCTAATTTAATTGAATGGATGCCGCACCTTAATTATATGTAATAATATAGATAATTATTAAATTAAATTTACTATTGTACTTATACAATTTTCAATATTTAGTGAAACTTTTTTGTCAAACATTTCGTTTATTGTAAGGATTTTACATTGTCCTTAAAAAAAAAAGAATTTTTATTATTATTTACAAAAAAATCTGTTTTTCTTTTTTTTTCTTCAAATCACGGGGGAGGTGTAGTGTGTGTAAGCAACCTCCCTCACACATAGAAATAGGTTAGTATATAAGCGTAGTTGTAAGTTATTTGAATCACTAAATATACCAGAGCACACTTAATACGTGTTTAATTTAAGCCTCCATTGCATTCTTAAACAGAAACAATTTTTTTTCGATACTAGAAATAGTCTTTCTACACCATTTACTTTAACCATTAAACTCAACGGGGTCAACATTTCGTATTTATATACAGCTACACTTTAAAAAACACTCCATGAACATCACTATCGGGCGGGATTCCAACCAGAATCCTTTACAAAACAGTAGGATATAGGTCTACCTCATTTTGCGCCAGGTATCCCGGTCCTCTGCTTTTCTCATTCAGCCTTCACCAATGACCTTCCGCAAGTCGTCGGTCCATTGGGCCGGAGGGTGACCAGAGAAGTTTAGACGTGAATAAAATCTATGCGTAGTCAGCATTGATCGCTTCATAAATTTAATCACATATATTATGTATTAGTGAACTTTTTTAGACAATCGCGACCGGGCACACTCAAACATAACTAATAATTTTAATTTAAACAATTTTAAATTTCTTTCGGACTTTCTTATTCACTCTCTCTCTTACAGTGCGACAAAGCCGCTCGTTCCCTCCAGAATGGGCAGTATTCAATGTAAGATTGTATTGTTAAATAAAAAGTATGGGACATACCTGTATGAGCTGGTCTGTGTGGGCGTGCAGCTCGGCCAGCACGGGCGCGGTCTGGTCGGGCGTGCAGTGCTCCAGGATGCGCTGGATCACGCGGCAGCCGTACGGGTGCGTCGACAGCGCGTACACCTGGCCCGCGAACGCGTTTATTATGAACTGCAGCGCCGTCGGCTCCACGCACTCGATACACTTTTGTACCTACACACAAATGTATACATTTATAACAGCGCCCAAAATAGTTCGCCGAAATATCGGAGTATCTTCACAAACTTGTTTTATTTTATTTGGGTCTAAGGCAATGTACTTTAAACATCAAGACTAATATAAGGAAAACGAATCCTATATTCACAAAAAATGTAGTAGTAGGGCAGGTATATTAAGGCACCAATATAACATTTTTGACAAAATTTGCCTCAAAATTATACGACCGATAAAATGGGAACCAGTTTTGTTTATGGAGGTGAAATTACAAAAAAAAAATCTTTTATCATAGTCTACTTTTTAAGGGGATTGCTGCTGATATAATTTAAGTATGCAGAAATCGGCAATTCTTGCCATACATACTTATCGCGTGACTCACTAAGATTATCATTTAACAGTATACACATTTAAATCCAGTATCTCATCTAGATTAGTATTCTAGCATCCAAGTACATTCTTGACTTTAACAAAGAAATTACACATACATTTGGAAAAAAACTCATCTCACAGATAAAGAACTTATTTGTGAGATGATTAAGCAAAACAATATTTAAGAAATCTAACAAATTCTAATGCATTTTTCATCATCATATATGATATCAAGTTAAATGAGAAACATTGCTATAGTGTCGAAGATTATCAAAATGACCAGAATTCAAAGACATGTTGATCTGAAGTCGTCATTATATTTTTTGTTCTCTTTTTTATCTACATAATATCCTTGTGAATTTATTTTGACCATAATCTTTATACAAATAATAAATAATTATTTTAACCTCTAACGAGATGGACCGATGAACTGACATAAATGATGTTAGGTGGCTAATGGTAGTCGTTAGGCACCGAGACTCACTAGTAAAGGGTTTAAAGTCGTCCACGGGGGTCTAGTGCGGATTGGACTTCACGCACAACCTTTGAGGTTCTTCGTAGCCATGCGAAAGTTTCCTCACGATGTTTTTCTTTACCGTAAGAGCGTCGGATAAACGCACATTTATAATTTCAAAAATTCGAAGACACTGGTACATGGCTGCATTTGAACCTGCACCATCCATATTGGAAGACAACAGTCCACACCAATGGGTCACCGACGCTCATAAAATGAGAACCATTAAAGCTTCTTAATATAATATTACTCTGATTTATAATTGTGTATTGTTGCTGTATACTTACAACGTGGTTTCCATTTTGATCCTTGACGCATTTTAGAACATGTCCGTCGAGCTCGCGCACCACCTCCTGTTGCTGCTCGGCGGGGATAGACTCCAGCGCCTTTTGGATCACACGACAGCCGTACATCTGCAGCGCTAGCGCTAGCACGTGCCCGCGAACCTGCGATACCAACATAACCTTTGTACCTACAATACTTAAGTTTCCGATTAAAACAATAATTTATATTTAAGTTCATTTATCTGTCTGTATACCAAATTCAAATAAATTATTAATGGGATATGTATAGGTAATACTGTTGAATTACTTGTAAGTATAGTTGTTTAATATAGTAATTTAAAAAAATGTGATTTACATACCTTTTGAGCTAGTGTTGTTTTTTGATCAGTTGTACCAAACTCAAAGAACTTCTGTATAACATAATTTCCAAACACATCCGTCATTAAACTGTATGCAGCGCCAATTATTTCATTAAATACCATTTGTTTTTCTTGAATCGTTGCTCTTTCTAATTTTTGTTGTATAAATCTGCAACAAAATAATACTGTTAATATTCCATTAATCTTAAGGTCCGTTTTTACTGAGTACACAAGTAACTCGTGAGAGATAACTGTCACACAAAGAATAGATTTTCGCAATTTCCCACAATAGCCTTCGAGTGTTAATAATCGAGGTTTGTCGCTTATGCAATCTCATCCAAAACTTGAGATCTTAAATAAGAGGGTAGCACCATTTATGATTTGGCAACCCTTCGTCGAAATGTTCATGGAAAAGCGTTCAGTATCGCAAAAGTCAATTATCGCGATCGTCGGATTGGTAACCGAAAGATATGTAGTCTCTCCGTGCTTCTAAAGCCACTTTATGCCGTTGGTCCTGGCTTATAATTTTGTTGGTTAGGCTTATACCCATCCATCAGCAATGGAACAGAATGGGGTTACGGTCAAAGTCAAAAGTGTGGGAATAAGGCCTGACTGTGCAATGTGACGTTATAGTGTAATGAATGGTGTTAGCTTTGTGTGTCGTGTTACCTAGAGCCGTGCTGGTCCTGCGAGAACTCCACGATGTGGTTGGCCAGCTCCCTGAGCTGCAGGTTGGGGAAGCGGTTGTTGCGGAAGTCCTCGAGCAGGCGCGAGCGGCCGGCGGGCGGCTTGTCACCTACCAGCACGCCCACGGCGCCGCCGCCCACTCCCACACCGCCCACCCCGCTTACACCACCGCCCACCAGTTCTGCAAGTACACATATTGAACCTTACACCACGCTTTTTCAAACTTTAGTTGAACCGTGATATTGAAAATTTGTAGTCAGTTAAATACAATTGGAGCTTAGAAGTTTTACGATGACTTTTATGCCTATATTAGTAATGGATATGCATTTATACACAATAAAAAATTCTTACACACAACTCAATCATTATCTCACAATAAAACATTATATACAATTAATAAAATATTTACATATATTACAAATACCTGAAACATACTAAATTCAATTACGTAATTCGCATAAAAGTAATACATACCTGAGATAGTGCCCACACCACTGAGTTTACTGAGTAACGAGGATGACGAGCCAAACATCCCGTTGCTGGTTAGACCCTGCGCTAAGCTGCTGACAGCTCTGTAAAGCACACAAATTAAAGTTTCAAAACACGATAACATTGTGTTATTGCCTACTTTCAAGAATCATAAATTGAAAACATAATAAACATGCCAAAAATACCAATACTGTACATAAAGAATATAAATGTCGTCATACATAGCATACGTTCACAAAATATTTACAATGTACATTGTAACACTGACCATAACATTCGTGTGCATACAAAATGCCTCGTTTGCATAACGCCAGCAGTTTGAGCTTAGTAAACTGCAGCGAGTACCTGAATAAACTTCAGTTTAAGTTTATTGTACTTACAGATCACTACAAGCACCATGTGTACAAATAAGTGCGCTTGTCCAATTTTTTTCAGGGTTTCAAAAGTATTAAATTTTGTTTTCTGTTATAACTAGTATATGAATGAATATATATTATTATCAAATCCATTATATACCATGTCACAATATGTAACATAGTGTATGCTGGTTCCCATTCATCTGGTGTCGAAGCCGTATATTAATTAGAGGGTCCAGATGTAGAGCAGAGACATGTTTGGGAAATTAGGTAAAAAGTGGCAGAATAATTCTAGCAGAGAAAACACGATGACCAACGCGATGACGAAAAAAGACATGGCTCAAAATGTGACACATCCGTAAATTTGCTCGCGAGGTTCACGCGAGCGCGAGCAAGTTGGCACTTTCCTTCCGATTTTATCTACTTTTGTTGTCGTCAACTCGCTCGATCATGAAATCTGACATATTGATGTTGACTATACATCTACAAAACCGTTTAAATAAATTTAATTTAGTAAGGTACTTACTCAACTTAAATAAACCTACACAACATTTTTTCGAAATCCGTATCTCGTTCTTGTATAAGTTGATTTTGAACTAGAAAATGATGAGTGGTACCAGCGATACCTATAAAAACAGCAGAAAACGCATATGTAGACGCTGGCACTTTAGTCGAAGTAGGTAGTAACATTTTCGAAACTATTACCTCTTGGTTTTGTATGATCTCCTGGTACTCTTTTTTTATGAATTTGAGGAATAAATATATGTTATTTAATTTATGGAAGTTGAACCTCTTGGTTATATATGAAGTCCTAGTGCTTTCTAGTTCCTGAATGGGTCAATTCGCATTTTTTATAGATTTTGGTTTCACCCTGTTTTTATTAGACTGTACTTTCTATAGACGAGAGAGTTGACGAATAAGTTGAAAAAGTCTACGATTACAACTTTTGAATGTAACATCAGAATAGTATAGATTTTTTTTTAATCTACACAGAATATTTTAATATTTTATTGAAAGCAGCTTTTTTTGAGGCCAAGCCTCGTCCGCGGTCATCGTTTTTTTTTTTCAGATACAATCGTTCTGCCTGTTCCAAATGCATGTGTCCGAAACTGATATGGAATTGTTTTTCGGATGAATGTCGGTGCCGGACTGCCGGCAAGCAAGGGGTGCAGGCAGGTGTTCATGAATGTTATGGGCCAGTGTGTGGTGTGGTGTGTGCACCTGTACTTGGCGGTCTCGGCGCCGGGCGCGGCGGAGACGGGGCGCAGGCCGACGGGCCCGAGCGCGGCGGCCAGCGGCGGCGACAGCGGCGAGGGCCCCCACTTGCGCGCGTACTCCTGTAGCGCGGCCGCCGGCCCGCCGCCGCCGAACTCCAGTGAGTCACGCCGCGCGCCGCCTGTCACGCCTGCAACACGACATACCTCCGCGCTCCACACACTCCGCTTTGTGCATATGGTCCCCCCGAACGCTCCGCTAATCCGGAGCAACGTAACACCTAACGTACTATATTTCTGTACACCAATCTCGATACACATCAAACATACAACTGATGTTTCTATATTATGTACAAAATTAGGGTACGCTATATATTTACATATTTCACGAATGTTATAGGTCAAAATCTGCAAGTGTCCATAGAAATGTTTTTTATAATATTTACATTAATATTCATATTTAAATAAAAAAAAATACCTACTACATTACAAACATAAAAACCAAATTTTTCACATGTATCTAAATTTCTCAAAAGTAAGTAAAAACAACAGCTTTTTATTCTGATTTTTCATAAAAAAAATCATGCTACAAAGGCAGGCCAGGCCATACATTTTGGATTTTTATATTGATTTAGGTAGAACTATTCCAGACGCTATTAATTTAGGTAGAACTATTCCAGACCCCTACATAAGCTATTATTATCTCATGGATGTCTTAAAACGTCACAACCAATATATATATTTCTCTTACAATCACGTGGGACAACGTGAACTTGCTAAGCTAGGTCCCCATGAGATTGAAAGCTGGGCAGGTATATTGATCCGCAGATGCGTATGCCATGCCACTCGTAAGCAGGAAAACTTGGAAACTCGTAAAAATGTGGAGGCTAAGACGGAGCAAGGTACCCATGAACTCTATTAAAGCTATTGGCAATTCTTTCGATAATTCTATCATCCCTTTTAAAGTGATACCGAGATCTTTTCAGTAAAGTTATGATCTGGACAAACATCCAGGAGATATTTGAAATCCTATTGACATAGCAGTTACGAAAATGAAAATCATCCGTCCCTTTTTGAAAGAATTGGGTTTTAAGGGTTTTTTTATTTACTCGTCAACTGATGGAGCACCGAAGATAAATACTTGTCTACTATAAAAAATCCTTACTCGAAGAGTTAGTGCCAAATAAAAGCGTTAGAATCGACTAGTAGTGGCTCAGTGCTTGGGCAGTGTTAGCCATTGGTACAGCATGACTGTATATATTAAGAAAAAAAATGGTGACTGGTTGTCATATCATGTTGAAATTAAGTAGATTCAAGACTTCCCCTCGTTAGAACCCCTAATTTATAGTATTTTATTTCATTAATTTATTAAGACGTTTGCTTCACAGATATGGAGAAATAATTTATTGAAAATGCCCACCAGCTATTTCTTGGAACACATTTCACAATGAAAATTTGTATCGTCGATGTAATTGATTATGAATATTTTTTAGACCTGCACTCATTGGAAAAATGGTTTGATTAGGACGTTAGCCACTGCAATTCTTCGAGATCTTATTAATAAGTGAAAAAAAATCGCGTTGATAGTTATTTCTATTACAAAAATAATACTAACATTAATCACACTGTGATGTCATAAGTTTTTTATAATATGACTAGAAGGTTTTAAAGCTGTTGACCCTCGTTGATCACCTTGTGTATATTTTGTAAACACACGATTATTGGATGCGATGATATAAAAACAAATAACTTATTAATAATGGAACGAGTCATTTATTACTTAATGCATGCTCATTAATTGTGCGAATGCAATGCTAACGAAAACATAGCATTAAGTTAAGCCTTTAGGTCATTTTATTCAACGGATAAAATTAAGCTTCGGTTCGTCATTTGCTTTCGTAACATAAATAAAATGTCGTCAAATTTAATTTAGTATAAATGTGATTTACGTGAAGGTTTAAATATTTTTTTAAAAATATCGTAATTGTGCGATACTTAGAGTATAATATAATAGCAATAATGCAGTTGTGTCAATATACGTACCATGTTTTAATTACAATTAATTATCATAATATACATTTTCAGATAAATAAGGAAGCTGTGGGCCATAACGGTAACTATCTAAGGTATTAGTAACATTAAAATTTCAAAGATACGGAATTATAAATTAACTGAGTACATGCGACGAAAGACTACAACTATCTGAAAAACAACGTTTTATATTATGTAAAAAGGTATCATTTTACAATTATTGTATCCTATATATATATATTATTATTGTAAACTGCATGAGAGGCCAAAATTAATTTCCAAACCACTCCATGCATTATTATGTTTCTCTTGTTTTTATAAAAAAGAAATGACACGTGATGCTTTCTGGTAGATATTTATATTACTTTATAATTATATACATACATTTTGCTTGATATCCATAAGCACCCACTGATGCCGAATTCGATAAATTTCATGTATAAAAATTAAATAGTTTTAAGTTTTAATATAAATTAAGGCGATAATTCGTAAAATACAGTAGTGGTTTAGACAGTGTAACGGGAGCAGCGGGCGTATATGGTAAAAGGGTGAGCGTGTCGGGGTGTACTCACCAGGCTGAGGCTGCTGTGGCTGCGGCTGTGCGGCGGAGGGCGCGGGCGTGGCGGCGGGTGGGCGGGCGCGGGCTGGTACTGGCGCGGGGCCAGCACGCCGCCGGCGACACCAGCCGCAGCGGCGTGCCGTTACGCCCGCCCATCACCAACGACCCGGGGTCATAGTACGGGATCACATATTGTCCCTGCCCGTTCACCTGCTGTTCACCTTGCTGGGGTGTCAGTGGCCTTCTTGGCTGCTGTGCTTGTTGCTGTGCCGGTTGTGCTACAAGACCGGGGTACACGCCCCAAGGCGCAGCCACACCGTAGTACGGTGGCACGCCCGCGATCAAAGCGCTCACATAAGGCGCACCCTCTTGGCCTGCATTTATGACATACGGTGCCTGTGTGAAAGCCTGCTGCGCGGCTAGCTGTTGCTGTAGTTGGAACTGTTGTTGTTGCTGTTGTTGTAATAATTGTAATTGTGCTGCCGCTGCTTGTCCACCCGCAGCCGCTGCCTGCTGGGACCGGAATAATTGCTGCAACAATGAAGAAAAAACCAAATTAATATTTATCTTTCATAATAATATTACTAAAATTGGAGTCATAATGAACAAGCTGTAGCATATGATATTTCTCCAGTATTCAATGTATGGTTTAAGTTTATTATTGCAAGTATTGCTGCAATTGAAAAATCGTACATCATTAAAAAAGTTGTAAATCAGTTTTTACGAAACACGCAATCCCGATAGATACACTGATACTGGTATCGCAAGAACGTGTTTTTACATACGGTTGGCGAACGAGTCTTCAAAATCCACAAAAAAACGAAAGTATATAAATACTTAAAACATAATATAGTATTGGCTGTTACTTTACTTTTTAACCCCCGACGCAAAAAGAGGGGTGTTATAAGTTTGACGTGTCTGTCTGTCTGTGGCATCATAACTCCCGAACGCATGCAGTGATTTCAATTTAGTTTTTTTTTGTATTAAAGGTGACTTATGTGCGAGTGTTCTAAGACATGTTTGATGAAAATCGGTTGAGCCGTTTAAAAGTTGTGAGAAGTGAAATTGGGGAGAGTAACCGAATGACTGTAAATATACTTGGAATCAGTAACAATGTGACCTTTATCCTATTTATAGAAAGAAAATCTAGTAATTAATAAGTAAAATAGCGAACGAGCTTGACCTTAAATGCAATCTATACCCTTGCAAGAATCTAAATTGTAGTAAGTAAATTATAATATACTAAAATCTAACTTAACCTAACCTACCTATAAAAAGTATAAAATAAAAATTAAATCAAAAATTTAAAAAACCCCCGACACAAGTACTTAAGTAATTTCCCTTTAAAAAGTAAAAAATAATAAAAGAAACTTAATGTTAAATTACCTAAGAATCTATTAATAATTCTAAAAAAAAACGTCGCGTTGGGGGACTGAACTTGATATGAAAAATATCGTAGATAAGAAAGAAATAATTAGGAGCGGTCCCCCAACGCGACTTTTTTTTTAGAATTATTAATAGATTCTTAGGTACTTTAACATTAAGTTGCTTTTATTATTTTTTACTTTTTAAAGGGAAATTACTTAAGTTCTTGTATCGGGGGTTTTTTAAATTTTTAATTTAATTTTTATTAATGGACCATGTTATGTTGTGCAATTACCAACCAAATATTATCTCAGATGTTATTTCCTGAACAAATAGGGAAATAACTATTTAAATAATTAACCTAGATTTATAGACAATACTCCCTGTATATTCATCGTCGTAAATTTAAATAAATGATATTCTCAGGACCAAGTCGAGATACTTGTTGACAACACTCATAAACGGACTGAAAAGCGTTGTTTCGATCAGGAGTCGAATGATATTTTAATTGAAAGCAAATTGTATCGTTTATTGTTTTTCAGCTAGCGATGGCGCTGGACATGGCGCTCGAGGGGTTGCCCGTGCGGCCGCTAATTAACGCAATCGTTTAAAAAGTTAATAACAAGCCGGGCGTCCTGTCCGCCGCATCTGCCGCTGCCGGCTACCTACACTATTATAGTTGCTCTTATTACTGCATAAATAACAGCCTTAGCTCCTGCAACTTGTGAAGATCATGATTGTAGGTTTTAATGAGTACATCTTATGTGAAATTATATGGCGACTCACAAGTTTGTTATAACTTAAAATAAAATTAGTGATCGCATGAAATGAAAAGAGGTCGAAGACATCTTGAATGGATGGATATCAAAACATGTCAAAGGTTATGTAACAGTAGTATAAGATAATAATTTAAGACAGTAATTTAGTTCCAAAGTATTTTCAATGAAATGAATCAGTGTTAGCGTAGATCGTGTGATGTCATTAGTAACGAGCGGACTTTATCTACCTGTTGAAATTGGCTGGCGTCGGTCCAGAGCCGGGAGTGTGCGCGAGATCTGTAAACATGAGTACGCCACACACGGAGGATCGTGCCTACGCGTCTATTGCCGTCACTTGCATCGCGACCGCAAACTGATTCATCACAGACAGAATTTCCCCGGCTTAAGTCTTGCACAATTTATATCTATTTATGAGAGTGCTAAAGTACATTAAAATTATCTATGCATTTTACCTATGTAGAATTATAATTCAAATTTGAGTGCAATGAGTAAATCAATATTTTATTGTAAAGCCAGTCTTAAAACAGATGCCAACAAACTCATCGTAATTTTTTACTGAGCGCGCCGACGCTCTCTGAGCCTATTTTATTCTTCATTAGCTAATTGACACAAAATGATTATCTAATGTCGTAACTTTGCAGGCGGGTAACTGTAAAGTCTCTCCTCGGTGGTCGGGGAGTCGCGTTTGATCTTTTGAGGTGACCCGCTCCCGCTTTCACGGCAATTTAATTCATCGAACCCGAGTAATTGTGGTGTAATGTGCGCGCCGGAGCGGTGCACGTGCGCAAAACAGAGCAACTTGACCGCAACAAAATTAAGTCTCACAGTGTAGCCCAGCTGGAAGATGCTACTAACGGCGAGGAAACGTCTCGCATTCAATTAGACGCTCAGTAATCCGGCAGCGGCGAGCTTCGATACCAATTACGAGGTTATTAGTGACGGAACGCGCACCTGTACACCACTATCCAATCGTTTACCTGCTCCTTGCTATTAAATAATCCTTACCCATTTAATAGGGCGAGGATTATTACGGTATGAAACAATTATATTAAATGTTTTGCTCAAAGATCAATGTAGATCACATCATTCATATAAAGTAGTAAAATCATTGCCTTGTTCAAATCAGGATTAGAGGTAATGTTTTTTTTGCGGTAATATAAGCAGGAAACATAGTCATACTGGCCCGTCTTATAAGGATGGTTATAACCAAAAATAAAAAAGAAACCATAGGTCACTTTTCTTTCTGTATGTTCATGGCTTCTGCATCATTTATTTGAGCTTTCCGTGTTATGAACTTAGCGCAATGAATAAAACAAACACTATAGATGTTTTGTCCGTTTAAGTGAATTGTATATTAGATCCACTGACGCCATGTCCGAAAAGGTAATTGCTTCGTAGTGATGGCGCGTATCTGAACGAATAGCACCAAAGACGATACCGCCGGGTAAGGTATTATTTTACAACAGCGATGACGAAAGGACAAGCCACTGCTCCCGCGAGGATCGCACGCTCCGCCCGACGTCGACAAACAAATTACGCGACAAAGCAATCAATTACAAGGACAGAACGTAGCTGCGCCTCTTGAATCGAACGCTACGTCAACAAGAAGCTTTTAGTGACACCGTGGAGGTGTCAGGCGCTTCTTACAAACCCGACACCACGTTTTATGTATTTTCGAGTAGGTACCAAGTTTACCAAGCGTATTGAGGTTCGGTAAATTGAGAGAAAAACATTTTAGTCGGTAGCGAATTAAATTGTCGGTGGAGTACAAAAGGTAATTTGAAGAGAATCGGAATCGACGGGCTGGGAGTCGCAACGAGATTACGGGATATCCACGGCTGTCGCGTGCTCAGCCGCCGCCAGTGGTTGGCGTATCTTGCTCTAACGAGTTTATCTGCCCCGCGGGCTGTGACTCCGACGATGCTCATCTCTTTCCCTATCAGTCACTTAATGAAATAAAATTTCACAAAGCAATTTTAGGGGTACGCTGTTACAACAATCGGTCTTCTAGATAAATTCAACATGACTTCCACAATGTTTGTACATTATATTGAGATCTTTCCGAGAGATATGTCATTTTTTTTTATTAAGTTCACTGGTGGTTCACCGTTTATGTCGTATAAAAAAAAAACTACACACCAGCAATCGTTGAAACTAAATTTCGTAGTTAGATTTCATGGTAATGTACATAATATATTTTTGTTGGATTTTTAGGGCATTTGGCTACGGAACCCTATAAATTGGCCCTTCTATTGGAATCCTAACACAAATGTCGATGCTCTAGTGCTACAGAGTTCGCAGGGAACTTCCTTTTGCACGATTATTTCTGGTTTGGTTAGAATTTTTTACATGTTTAAAAGTGTCAGGAAGGTCAGGATGCTTGATGGTAAGTGACACGCCTGACCATGACCGAGCGGCATTGATGGTGATGAATATTATTCTCCACCAACGCCGGGTTTAAGACCCGACAACCGAGACAACAGATGTTAAAGATAAGAGACCTTTTAATTTTAACCCGGTAATTTTAATAGCTACATACAGTGTCCTCCATCCCGAAACAGAAGTGCGAAACTTCTATTCCATGAGACGATATCTGGCACTGCAGTGGTACCTACCTAGACGACTCAGTACCGAGTTTACCACCTAGTTAGTTGCAGACTGAATCATAGTTGCAGACTGAATCACCTGATTGACCGAAAATAAAGATGATGATTGATGACACGTTAATCTGTGACCTGTGGACTGCAGTGGGCTGTTATAGGATGATGATGATAACATACAAGTGAGCACTACGTCGATCGAAGCTTGGTATTTATAAAAAGATATATTTAACAGCCCAGTTCGTTACACAAAAAGAATATTCTTTGCGATAATAAGCTACAGTTAGATGCAGGATCACAACTACTGGGATAAACAGAAATACCATTATCTCAGCCAGTGGCGTACATTTCATATATGCAAATAAGCAGTGCATAACCTGTCCGTCCACACAACCTGGAAAATCGCTTACATATTAAATGATTCCCACTAATTTAAAGAAAGAATTGGAAACCATAGGCGATCTGCTGTCATCAATAGCAATAAACTTGTCAAAAATGTAAATTATTTAATGGTTTTCCGACTAGTGTCACTCACTTCGCATATCCTAGTCTCTGTATACGTCACTGATCGCAGCCGAACTTAGGATTCATGCAAGTAGATGTAAGTCACTAAAAATCTAATTTAGTTTTTGATTGAATACCTACAAGGCGCGATTACAGATTTTCAGCGAAAAGGTGGCAAAGGGCGAGGGCGGATCCAAGTTGGGCGGAGCGAAGCCACGCCCACGTCACCCACGCCCAGATTACAACTTAGTTTTTGTGTCTTACATAATATCATTCAAATTAAGTTACTTTGTAATCACACACATTGATATAGGCGGATACAAGTGGGTAAACTTGCGTCTAAATCCTTCTTCTTAAAAATCTTCCTCTAAACAAAAAGTACGAAAGCAACAAACGTGCCAGTCAAGTAATTATATAAACATTTTCGGATTTTCCCTCAATTTAAAAAAAATTTCGAGCTTTTAACTATGAATAAATATCCACTGACATTCACACAGCGCCATCCAGCCCCAAGTTAAGGGTGAAGCCTGTATTATGGGTACTAAACTAAGGATGAACATACTTATATACTTTTTTTTTTGTAAATACATACATATTATACATAGAAAACACCCAGACCATTACAAACAGACATTTGCGTGGACACAAATGTTTGTACTGCCCGGGGATCGAACCCGGAACCCTTGGTGTTACAGTCGTCCTCTCTACCGCAACACCAAATGGGTCGTCATAAATAAATAAGTCTTAAAGATTTAAAGCATATGTTCATTATTAAAGTACCCATGTGTAGTGACCAAATTATATTTGGTCCCATTGAAATTATATAAAGACCAATAGAAGTTGCGACTAATGGAGCAAGGTGCAAATACGTAACAAACCGATGGTCTAGTGGGATATATACGTATTTATTGGTCACAGCGGTGATAGCGGCAGGCGGGTGCGGCCGGACGATGCTTTTATCAAAATTAGCCGGCGCGCCCGTACTGGTCGCACCCCACTCGTAAAAACACCACATCACGGCAACGTCGGCGGCTTCGATACCACACCTAGCTATCGCACCCTAGTAGTTTACCTACCCTTTGGGTTGTTTTGTTACCGATTGTCTTTTTTATTTATAGCAGTAAAGAAAAACCACAGAGATATGAGCATATAGCTAAGACAACATATCCTTTCGTATCCAAAACGGCTATTTAGAGGATAAACAAGCGACCAAGCGGTTTTACTTCATGCTAATGCAGACGGTCTTTAGAATAGTAAGAAGGTTGTGTTGCAAACATATATCATGTGAGAGATATTAAGTAGATTATAGTTGTCACAATTTGGTTCCTGTTTAAATATAACACAAGGATAATTTATTCGTATAGGTATACTCAAATATTTCATTGTTCAACAAATGAATACAAAATCACCATTTTTTTTTACTGTTATTATAAACAATCGTTCAAAATGCTTGAACAATTGTAAATAGAAAGGTTTTGACGATGGTTGGCCATAGGATAAATAATCTTTTTTATTGAACAATTCATACTACACAATTATTCTGGTGTATGTGAAGTAAGAAATCTTAAATTGATTCATAAAATACAGTTATACAAGCCTAACAAACACAAGAAGTGAGGTCATAGTCGCCCATATAAAAAAGCTTCCATAGACAATTTATTAACAATTAAGCCCTAGAGAAGTTAGTTTCTAAAACATTTAAATCTAGACTAATCGCAGTAAATATGGACGTTTTTACAATTGAATGTATTTTGGTTTTTGTAACACAGCCACGCTATACCCGGTTGAATTCAGTCAAGCGGTTTCAGTCCAAGACTCTACTCGTTTACTAACAAAATGTTTTATTTTTTTCTTCTTTAAAGTAACGTTCCATCAAATATATTTTTTATTTGGTTCAAAAACGGAATGTAATGTGCAATAGTGTACAATTATTCCTTAAAATATAATTTTACATTCATTCTATATATAGTAAATATAAACACTTCTTACTGTATAAACACTAACAAGAATTTCGGTCATGAAGATGAAATGGTAATGTCCCTAAACCAGTGGATGTAATAATTCTTGACACAATATGTTGGTCAAGCGGACAACGCCTTGCCTCGACTACATGACAACATAGAACAAATGATTATCTTCATCTGTATTCAGTTTGCAATTACGGATAACTAGCTCGAATATTTACTTAAAGACGTATCTACTATGAACATACGGTAACTTTCATCAACAGAATTAAGAAGTCCATTTTTTCTTTCTTTAGAGATATTTTTTAATTCATAATAAATAATATTTTTTATAATAAATCTTCTTCTTAATAATATAATATATAATAATAATTCTTCTTCGTCTTAACTGTTTCTTTAATTACGGAAAGGGTTAAAATTTGTTGCAGGACTATATGAAGGTTACTCTTTAGTACGTAATTCAAGTTCTAAAAGTCAGTGTCTGTCCAATTTTATCCGTGATAGTCAAACATTCGTCATGGTCTGTCTGTACGTCTGTGTCTTCCAAACTATTAAAACTCTGTTAAAACTTTGTACGCATATACATATTATGATCCGCTTTCAGAAGACAATATAAAAAAAACAATTTTTTTTAGATTCGTCAAACATAGAACTAATAAACATAACACAAACTTTTTCATTACATCCAACTCACAAGTGTGGGTATCAATGTATAGGCCTTGTAAAATAATATTGAGACTTCTGGTATTTTTTTTATAAATTGAATAGTTTGCCCGAGAGACACTTCCAAAGGTAAACGAACTTAAATATGGGATTGATAAAATTAAACTATATTTATATATGATCTACATTACATTACCATGAAAACTAACAATATAAATTGCTGCTACGGAACCCTTCATGGTCGAGTCCAACTCGCACTTGGCCAATTTTCATATTTGCCAAAACCGGGTTTAAAGTGTATTGTAACAAACTTACTAACTGAATGTCAATGAAAAAAAGCTAAGGTTTTGGCAATATAGCGAAAGTGCTGAAAATACGAATATATTACAGGGCAATGGGAACAATGTAATAACACGCACGCGGAGCCCCTGGCGCCGGTTTACACCCGCAAAGAAATATTATTTTTCTCAAGTCAATAATTCACACTCATACATTTATTTCAGGTAATTTAGAATATGAAAAATATTGCGACATTATTTAACAATTTAATGGAACAGTTATTGCTTTTGCATAACAGGACGAAAACCTACTCCCACTTAGCTTTACAACCGTATTGTATAGTGCAGTCCATAACGAAGATAGAGGTCACTCAAGCCTTATGGGTAATGAGGCCACGTAATGAAGTGGCACGTTAGGGCCTGGGTCGCACCTTCACCCCAATTTCATGCTAACAGGACCCATAGTGAAAACGAGACTCGAGTGTTTACTGCTATTTATATTACAGGGCAAGTTTTATAAGCGAAAACACAATAGCTACAAGGATACATGGTCAAGAACCATTTTGTTGAAAACTTGTTTAGATAGCTCATTACAAAGAAAATAGGCAAAAGAGGGAACAAGCAAAGTCGATGTAATTATTTTGCTTGACGAGGTAGAGGGATGGGGCGAAATGGCTTTTTGATATTTAAATTTCGGTTTAAACAACCAAATTAAATATGATTACGCTTATAAATATAATATATATATATGCTACAATCATATTGACGTTTGAACACTTTTAGTTTTTTAGAACACTGTTAACATTTTAACCTAACTAGCGTGAAGCACATCGACCTCTAACGGTACCACGGAGCGTATTTGTTGAATCAAGTTTTTTAAGAATCGTATTTGCATTTTAAGAAACATGAGTAAGTAAGCGTCTTTTAACCTGAATAGCTTATTATCGATCTCTATTGACAATATCTCAAAATTGAAATAATGGGTGTTATTATAACAGTTTCACAGAACAAATACTTTTTGCTAGTTGAATTGTTTGTAAAGTGAAAAGTCGGAGATGTAAGCTTATTGCAAATTACCGAAATATTAAATTCTTAGTCCTAGAAATAAGAAAAGGTCGTACTAAACTATATACTCCGCTATTACTATTGCAAAGACAGCAAGATGGTCGAGGTGAACGTACGCACGAAGTGTGCCACGCGCCAGAGAAATACTTCTGAGTGGATACCGTTATTGGAACGCGGTCAAGCCGGCAAACAGCGGTATCGGTGACCGTGCTGCGGCGACAACAACGCTAAATCACCTTTATTTTCATACCTATAAAAAAATTACTTCCACACACAATATTTCCGAGTCATAGATTAGAAGTTAAAACAAAATTTTGCTATCGATGTGGAAAAAAGGACCCTAGGGTAGATATTTAAAGGACAAACGTACTCAACATGTGCGGGGTACACCAAGGAGATAGAGAATAGAGGCATGTTGTTCAGCAGCAGACTTTGTATGGATGGAGTAACAGAAGACGATATTTGTATAAAGCAATAAAGACAACACAAGTTGAATCGTGGAAAAGAGATTACTAAATGTACTCACAAATTTTCAAAAATTAGTTATCATTACCTTTAAAGTCCCACTGCAGGGACAGGCCTGCCCATACAGCATGCCTATGGGGAGTTTGTAATATATAGGAGCCCAACATTAGTAAAATGTATGTTTCTTGTTAACTGATTTTCTCACGGAAGTGAAGTAAAAAATGTTGTCTTTAAAACATAAGAGTTCCCTTAATCCCTGCAACCTATATTAAAACGAACCGGAATTTATTTTCGATTTAGTGATGTAAAGTTAACTTTAATAAGCAAGTTATTTCAATAAAAATGTTTTCTTTGTGCGTAATTGAATTTGGGGGGCAACAGCGCTTGTTATTAGGTAAAAAAGCGCCCTATGTAAGGTACGGTAACACGGGCGCGGTGTACTGCACACAGCGGCAGTGGCACCTCGTCTCAGCGTGGTAATCGGAGCGTTTCTAATACCCACGCTTTGACTCGGTTTCACCGCACGCTTCTTGCCTCCGTTCTTGTTTATTCGTTTTGCGAAATCGTTTGAAATATGATAACGTTTAGTTGAGTATCTAGCGATTCTAGGTTCTCACGAAACTTCACACGGACTTCTTACTGCTAGTTCTGTTAGCTATTGAATTCCCGCTATTACGACTAACGGAGCCGACGAGAGATATCGGGTGGTAAAGAAAACGGCGCATTTATGATAAATCCAAGATAAATAAACTTAATACATAGTTTGCGCATCGCACTTGCGTTATTATAATGAGCGACTAGTCGCGTACAAATGAATATTTTTCATAATAATTACAGTGGTTGTAGCAGGTAAGGGTGCAGAGGCGCGTCGCGATGCAGAGGTAGGAGAGCGCGGAGCGACACGGCGTCGGGCGCAACAATTTGCATCACAAATGCGGGTGGAGCCGCGATGCGACGCTCGCCCTTTGCACACCGCGGTGCCCACCCGCACTACACAATGTCACAATCAACACCGCGTGGACGCTTTTTGGCCACTATATGATTGCCGATTGTACTTCGCAATAATCATCAGAGCACGAGTTTTAATTATTCTTTTATAGCATACTAGAAGGTAGTTCCACCTTAGGATACATTAGTGTCTCATGGAATAAGC
This sequence comes from Leucinodes orbonalis, assembly GCA_019425675.1. Taxonomy (NCBI): domain Eukaryota; kingdom Metazoa; phylum Arthropoda; class Insecta; order Lepidoptera; family Crambidae; genus Leucinodes; species Leucinodes orbonalis. The sequence continues at coordinate 106,839 of PQWD01006671.1, read as the reverse complement.
AATATATCACTTGGGGCTAGGTATTAAAATTCATTTTTTTGTTGTAAATGTTTCGTTTTAAAATTTTAGTTAAATATTCGAGAACAAGGAATGCCTTACATGTAAAGCGAGCACAGTTGAGATGTGGTGAATTAATAACGAACTCCTCCCGCGAAGCGTGATGACGGCCAACACGAGTCGCGCATTAGACGCCACGGTAAAAATTTACACAAAAAACCCACTAATTACACTTAGACATTTCCCCCTGTAGAGAATTGCTTGGAAAATTATGGAAAGAACATCGAAATTAACTTAAAGTTGGCAGCAGAAAACCTATTTATATTCCACTCGTACAAATATTCAATATTGTATATTCAAACAAATTCAGGCGAATAATATTAAGTTTCATGATAAAAAGAACGAAACAATAAAATTAGCGATGCCTTAAATGACTGTTAACTATTCATTCATTTTAGCCATATGATTCAAATCCAGCTCAGCGCAATGCATTATTTCATCATATACTTTTTTACCTAATAAAGATTAAATCTATGGTAATAGGAAATATAATGACCAGTATCGTAGTTTGCTAAAATGCAACAGGAATAAAAGCGTGTTCAAAAGGTGCAAACGAGGGTCCGTCACTGTACTGACAAATGAAGACCATTTGTTAAATTCCAAGTTTGCGGTTGAAATATCACGACTATCTCCGCTAAACGATGCAATCACTAGCGGATTTAAGAGATTTCACCTTGCTCGGGTGTTTTATTTTCTTTAGCAGTCATCGTCTGGTTACTAACAAGGCTAGAAAACGCCGCAACTTTGTTTTCTCTCAAACATTGAAAATAAATATGTCTTACAAGCCTATAGATTTTAACGAGATCATTTTAGAACATTTCAGCAGGTCATAAAATCAGGTAGTACCATGTTATGCGAGGCATTAAGCTAAGAAGGCTACATGGCATAGGTACAATCGAGGATAAATCTTACTTGGAATGAGTCCGTCGGAAATTAACCGGGTGTACGATATGGAGCGTTACCTCGGAGAAACAGGCGGTAAAACGGTTCTTAATTTAATCAAGTGACATGTCTCGTCGCCGGTTACCTCAATCACGCTACCTTTAATAAAACCCGTGTGACGAACGAAACCATACTGTTTTAAGAAACTGGTACCGTAAAAATCCACGAAGTTAATAAGCTAGCATTGTTTTGAATTGTACAATAATACAAAAGAACATACATACACTATTTTCATTCTTTCAAAAAATATATACTAATATTTTTTCGAACGAGTTGACGAAAGGCAGTCATCGTAGCCAAGAATAGAAAAAAGAAAAAACTCTGCAAATAATTGAAAACGAACTGCGTTTTCAATTTAAAAATAAAATATATTCAAAGAGCCCACAAGGCTGAAACAATGCTACCAAAATGTTTACTTTTATTATCAAATATATTTGTAAAATAAATTAGTTATGAGTCTTAGGATGTCGGTATGTCTACGCGGAAGTTGAGAATTGTATGTCATAGTCCGGTGACATAATAAGCTTTGCATATGCGAACCCGCGTTTTACCATCATATAAATTTTACCATGTTTATATAGATGAACTTTATTTGACTTGTGAAAAGCTCAGCACAGAAAATTTATAGTGTCGTTAAAAAGTTAAAGGATCCGCGAAGTTGGCGACGCAATATTGGTTGTTAATTAATTAAACCAATAAAACGTTCCGGACAATAAAAAGATCGACCGAAGTAGGCGCAGCGAGCGCGGTCGGGAACAACTTGTGCAATGGTTGCGCAGGTTTGCACTCATTATTTCAATAACGAGCCCGCGACGACTGCCGCGTGCCTAAAGGCTCCCCGCATCAACCGTTCACCGCCCGCTTTCGGTTCCCAACTTCCAGCAACGGCAATTAATTAACTGGCTAAACGGTATCATGTTTTACATTCTGATGTTTACGCAGCTCTCCTGCGATAATGTCGCAGGCCACCGGAATGACAACCAACCGTGCTCTCATTAATTAATAATTACTTACTCAAATTTAAAACAGATTCATAACTGAACCATCAGCATGTTAAATATAAAGGTCAAAAGATTCTATACATAATAATGAAAAGGTTGGCCTTTATTATTTGAAGGATAAGCTTTGTTGTAGTGAAAGCATCTTAATATATTAAATTTCAACTTCGTAAAACAATATGTATAGATGAGTTTAAGACAAATTACATTTTGCGGTTTATTAAAATACATAACCGGACATTGCCATACTTTGTTAAAAACAAAATACATAATATGATACCAAACTCGTACCATATAACCACTTTAAATTCATACATAAGGAAAACGACAATAACAACTTTTAGGGTTACTAAAAGTTGTTCTGTATGAGATATAAGGAGGCATTAATGTACGTTTCTTCAAGTCATGAATCAAGTTGCTCGTAATATTTAGGAACGCGGGCATTTTTTTGTTTACCTATAATTTTTAAATATATTAACATCAACGAGGATGGTGGATCAGAGGGAGAGCAATATCCAGCAGTGGACTGCGGTAGGTTAAATAGATAGAGTGAAATGACATACGAACCAAGAGTTATGGGTATATCGACGCTTCTGATCCGTTATATAAATGTCGTAATAGCTGGCAATAGTTGTTACTTATATTAGTTAACAATGACACATTTAGCTGGCAAACAAACGAAGAGGACCCCTAAATAGAACACAGGCTATTCTTGATCTGTTACCGTCAACCGGTGAGCGTGCCGCCTGCTGACTCACACGCACACCTCAAGGTGATGTCGACAGGAATGAGCACAGCTTATAATCAGGCTATTTATTTATTTAACTACATGATTACCTGATCCACATTCATAACAATACAATTTTAAACTGTATTCGTACGTCGACGTATATTCGTTTTAATTAGTGCTGTATCTTAAAGATCAGATTTTACTAGCTGAAATCTAATATGATCTATGTTGTTATATGCCCTTTGACCGCCACAGACGCCTCTAAGAGTCGCAAACAATAGATTTTCCATTGTGTCTGGATTGCTGGTCAATGGCTTAAAAAGACCAAAACAATTTTATTTGTAACATTTTATTAAAAATTGGTACATTTAAAACTAATTGCAATACAGTTTAATGGCGATATTTAAATAAAATCAACTATTCTATTTTTATAAAGCACAAATTATATTTTTTCATACACAGCGTCACTAGCCCCATGTTAAGAGCTTGTAGTTAGGGTACAAAACAATTGATTACCATACTTATATATTTTTAAATACATACATATTATACATAGACACACCCAGATAATATGGCTTGCCAATATAGGTTGTATACACCATTAACACTATAACTAAGAACGAATGAACTGATCTGGATGAAAATTGGTCAGGGACATAAATTAGTTTTTATCCCGTTTCCGTGGAACTTGTCATAAAACATGACAATATTAAACCGAAAACTTGCTCTTCAGTTGCTTCTAAGACTGAACAAAGTTTGCCACGATAAGTCAGTAAAAAATAAATGTTTGTTAAATAATAATCCTTAAACAAAAATGGTGGTTGGATTTAATATGTCATTTTGACAAATTTAATCCAACCAATCCAAACACTCTAAACTTCGAGCTTTAAGTGCTAGGACATGAGGACCAGTAGGAAAGCTTTAAAGCGCATCTACAGGGTAAGATTAACTGGCAGAAATCATGTCATATTCATGGATGATGTTAGCCCGCGTTTAAAGCTGAATGCGAGCATTAGTTTTAATTTTAAAATACAAATTTATTTGTAGCTGATTACAGAATTAACATTTGAAACTTAATCAATAACTCTTTTTATATTTGATGAACACTTAGCAAATCTGTAGCGATAACTTCTCGAGTATTGAGGCATCTCCATGACACTATAACAATAGATTTTCTACTGTTATTACATTATTATCGTACAAAATTACATATTACGTAGGATCCAAATTAATATGGTTTTGTAGACACTAGTGAGATGTTAGAGTGAAGATAAAATACCTTCGACCGGCCGGGCAAATAAACAGTCTCAGGCACCATGTCAGAAGTTTGACATAACATTAGTGATATATCATCTTCCGGAAAAACTATTACGGACTAACTGGAGATTATTAAAACAAGATTTACTCTTTAGCATTATATAAACAATAAACGCTTCTACAGCAAAGGCTGCGTTGAAGCCTTGCGCACGAGTCATCATGCAAGCGCGCGGTAGACTTCCCCACAAGTTGTGTAACGGCAATCGACACAGAAAGGACGTTGATCCCGCGCTTGAACTTGATTGGTTTGCATGTTTTAAATTGTTATTGTAAATTTGCCTAGTATATAATTATTCCAAATGAAGATACATATTAGTTATGAATCATTCATACTGCTACCGTCGCGATTAGTATGATGTAGTCTTCATATGAGAGGGATTAACGTGAAAATAATTTTGCAACACCAAACGCTGCCCGGAAATTGTAGGAAATTGCAAGAGAAAATGAACCTGACGCATTACCTCTCAGGTACGGCCGTCGTTCTAGGTAACGAAACGCGTTTCGTATTCAAAATTGAAAATTTGGTTGAGTTTTAACGATTTGTAATAACGTCTAGAAAGGGATAAAGATCTGCGAAAAAAGTAGTTTCATTACTTTAATTCGAAAGGAACCACTAAAGTTGCATTTTTAAATTTCAATGCTTATTATCATGACAATTGGAATAGGTTAATATAGTAGTCACAATAAGAACAAAAAGAATAAAAGAGATCCCCCATCAATCACAGAAACACAGCCCTCGCTTCCGTACGCGGACTGTTGGTCGAGCGAAACATTTCTTTGAATAATGAATGTACGTACAGGTAGGTATCGTGCCCTGTAACTGGACGTGATATACGTCGTCGTCGGCCGCATGCATAATTTCACTTATTTTATGTGGTTAATTGTCGAAAATGACCGCCAGTGAAATATATTAGAGCGTTCCGACGCCGACACTAGTGGTGGCGGCTAATGTATTCCACAGCTCGTACGCCGCTACGCCCTCTTTGCCTACGACTTTGTGTTGTAGGTGTAACAAACATATTATACACATGCCTGCAAGATTAATGCTAATATCTTTTGTAATAAATATATTATATTTCAAGAATATTTTATGGTAAACTCGTATAAAAATACCTTTTATCTTTTTATTAGAAAACATCATAATATAAAGCCTGAAATAAAAACATAAAATTCATACAAACAAATTGAAACATATCAGTCGGTAGCTGTAAATGCAGCCGGTGCGCACAATCGCGGTAACTCGCGTCTACAATACAGCTGCATTACAATTTTTCAAAGCAGACATAGGCGACGGAGCATAACAAAAGAGCTAGGAAGTCGCAAATAAACGAGCGCTGCGGCAAGCGACTCGGGTGCACGCACACAGTACCTAGGGTAACTATGAAAATCAACAAAAACTTATTCAGTGAACTTATGAGCTATATTACACCTAAATACGTTTTAAATAGGCATCAGGAGCCTTATTTTTATTTTAGATTCTACTATGAATACATTGAAGACACAAAAGGGGATTCAATTTGTATAATGTAACTTTTAGCCAGCGAGCGTAACTTTCAAAAGCAAGGTGAGACGGTTGTAAGGAATATCTCTACATTTAGAGCTTTTCCGGGTATAGTCGTGAATGCAGGTAGATCGGGCGGCGAGATAGACGGCAGTGCGGCGGCAGCGGACGCCCGCCAGAACGGCGGGCGGGCGAACCACGCGTAAAGGCAGACAAACTGCAATCGCGCCCTCATCTACCAGGACCCCGCTATGAAGCTCACTTCAGTACAAACCAAACTTAACATCACATAACTTTAATAATATAAAGGCGAAAGTTTGTGTCTTTGTTAATTCTTCAGATCTTAACAGCTCATAGATTTTGGTAAAACTTTACAACATTTAAGTTAATGTATTTGAATAACGCGGCGCGATGCTAGTGTTTTCATAAGTGTCGGAAAATACTACTATGGAGCTTTTTTTAAATGATACAATTTGACAAATATGACAATATAAGTCTGAATCTACACGGCCTAAACTCTACCAATCCTTAATTCGACAAATTCTACAAATCAATTAATATGTAAGGCTTCGACGTTTCGCTATCGACGTAGAGGTGATGCGAATATGTACTAGTTTCTGATCTGAAGTAACGAAGTGTAGATTCAGAAGCTTAGCTTAACATGACATCCGATATCTTTTTCATAGGGCAAACCTTATGTAGTCGTCTTGGCAACTTTTACATGAAAGGTTTTGGTGGGATTTGATTTTAGTTGTTATTGTAAGTTTCTAGGCAGTCTTTTTAGAGTTTTCTTTACTAATAGGGTTTTTAGTTACTGTCCAGTCCCGTGTTAACTTTCATATTGTCATTCACAAACTTGGTGAGTCTCATATGTAAGTTTCCACAATTTAGGGGATGGGGGGGGGGGGGGCGAAAGTTATAAGTTTATGAATTTTTTGTTGGTTGTATACTGAACTGAAATAACTTATCAAATTTCAGTTTCCTAGCACTTCAGTAAGTACTCAAACATTTTGTTGATCATCAATGTGTCAGCGACGAAAATCGGTGTACTTAAGATATCAATAAAATCTTAAAGTAATAGAGCTATTCAATTCAGACTCTGTATGTTTTTAGTCTATTATTGACTTCATATTCTGTGAATATGAACCTGAACCAAATCATCGGAAACCAAACCTGTAAAGATAAAAAAGTAGAAACACTTTCAGAAAAGATAAGTAGTATTGTCGATCACCTAACCCTGCTAAAATTCCCTGTGTACAGCATTTTTATGATCCTATGAGATTTAGAGAAATCGTGGTCACGGGTCTCGTCGTTAGTCATATGTTCAGTAGAATTTGTTATCAAACTATTTTTTTATTAGAAATGGTGTTCTTAATTATAACAATAAAATGATAAAGAGATTTATGGCATTAATAAGAGGGCTCAACCAACTTCGTTCGTTTTTCAAAAAGTTTATATTTTGCATCCATATACTTCGGATACAGGTTTTTCGGTTATATACAGGTTTTATCCTAAGAAATATCACTCAATAACTGCTGCGAAAAGCTGGTAAAAGTATTTAGATTATTTGAATAAATTATGTTTAATGGCTTGGATATTTAAATAATGTCCAGAAATACAATGTGGAAGGACGTAGGTGGTAGAGACTGGACGAGAAGTGGAGAATCAGCATATTTAGTGCCAAACAAAACGTTTAAAACAGAGGGACTAGAATGTGTCTACAATAACAAGTTAGTTTTATAAATTAGGCAAATAATACTTAGTAATAAACTATTTAAATAGTCTTACAATTTGTAATTTGAGATCTTTCCCAGCTGCAGCGGCTGCTGTAACAGAGGTGGTCACCGGAGACAACCATTGGTGCAAGTTTATGTACCGTTTCGGTAAAAGTTTAAGTGAAACGTCCGCTTGTGCATAAGCACGTTCTAGGCATGCGGCTGCCGCGCCATCGAGCGCGAGTGCCGGCTCAAGCAGGGCGCCCCCGCCCTCGAGCACCACCATCGGTCCAAGAGTACAGTCACAAAAACTCCAAAGCACAACACAAACAAGATTGTTTAGTGGTGAGCGCGTGGGGCAAGTACGGCTACATGTCTATCGCGCGACGCGGGCGTCCGAGCGGCGAGAGTCGCGGAACTGGCGCGGCGCACCTGCTGGCGGCCGCGCGCCGTGCCCGCCCGCTCCCCGCTCGCGCCGCCCACCAACTCATCAACAAACACCGTTGCTGCAGCGGTCGCTCTTCATCTACAAAGCTTTGCAGACTGCTTTTGTCCTACTTTACCAACTCTGAACTCTTAGTACAGGTTTTTTTTTGTTCCATCAAACATGTTTTCAATATATACGGTTCTTATTATAACTTGACGTCATCTGAATATTTATTAGTAATCTAATGTGCTTGGTTGAATATAAAGAGTTTTTCTTCAATCTACATACGACAGTGAAAAATTTTTATAAATACAAATCACTTTCTACTTCGAGATTATTAAATGAAATTGATTATGTTTATATAATAAAAAAAAGAAAATATGTTCCGGATTTATAGTGAAATAATATAATTTTTATGTATTTATGTGATAACGACGACGATGTTCGAATCTAAAAAATACCCGGGGTATAGAGGCAGAAAAGAAAACGATTTAGTAGTCCCACCCCAAAGACTAACACTTTACTCTAAAAATGTCAATTGTATGGCAGTACGGATTTTCAATAAAATGCCAGCAACGATTAAAACTCTGCCTTATCAAGAATTTAAAAATAAATTATTTAATTTTCTTATTAACAAAATGTATTATTCAGTAAATGATTATCTAAATGAAAAAAAAATACATTTTTAAATTGACTTGTGGTATTATGTAACTAATCTATAAATTTGGACAAATTGTAATTTAAATTAATTATAAACTCAAGATGTAACAATAATTACAACCTTTATATCCATAATTTATACTTATATTGTGACCAAAATGATGAATGTGAGTGCAAACTTTGACATATTTTATAATTCCGTAACCTTGACATAACATTAATGTGACAGTATAGACATATGTAACTAGCAAATTATAAAAGCTTATTTTGATAACAGTAACATTTTTGTTGTATAACTTCAATCAAGAACATTTGCACATCGAATTTCGATAGAGTATGTCGGAAGCACTAATCTCAACAACAACTTGTACCATATTCCAGCAAATAAATGATTTATTATTATTATTATTAACGGTTATGCCGTGGGCTCCAGCATTTATCTTGAATGGTAGTCGCCCGTAACGTAGCTACGACCTATACACATTGGGTCCATCCTCACCATACCCATGCTAGGCCTCAGTGGGACATGACAGATTGACCCATTGAAAATAATATAATAGTATTAATCCCTTCTATAAATCTGGTATACCGACCAGATTTAGTAATGATAAATAAATTTATAATTATTCTTTGCATTTCTTTTGCTGTCTCTCCAAAATTAGTATACCGAAGCACTGTCAATCACTTGTGTAAGTAGTTTTAATATTAGAATACAATAGAGATTTATTAATAATAATGTTATAATTTAACTCCCCTTTCTTCAAAAAATTTTTAATGTCATGGCTTCCAAACGATCAGACCATCTGATAGTAAATGACACCGTCGCCCATGTACAGATGCAATATCAGAGGACAAAGAAAATGAAAAATATAAAATCGAATAACTATAAAAAAACCAAAACATTCTAATTAACCTTATTTTACCACTTTGTGCAAAAGTAAGACTTCGATATTTCGATTACTCAGTTAATAAATAATAATATAAAACAATAGGGCGCCTATGAATGCGACCGCTGAAATCGGTCCAATGAAGTTGAAAATGGCACGAGGCTTCGGTTCTTGCCACGTGATAAATACGAAAGCCCCTCCTCTTTTGAATAATTCGAACATTCTCGACAACAAAAGCAACTTCCTAACAATTATCGACCTCTTGTTCAATAGGCGATCATAGCGAATAGTCGATCTAAAGTTTGTGTGACATCGATATCCCAAAATTAAATAGAAAATCACAAACAAAGAATTGTCCAATAGAATGCGTGATTCGACTTGAATCCAATTTATAAGACCGTCCCCTGGAGGAAAATGCCCAAGCAATGGCAAAACTTCGTAAAAAAAAAACTTATACACATTCATATGTTGAAAACTAAAACTTTATGTGTTTTAGATTGTCATAGTCCCTACAGAATAACAGCCATGACGCTTTGTGATGTTTAAACATCACAAAGCGTCATGGCTGTTATTGAGAATTTTATATGAAAATATAACCTAAGTAAAGAAGTTCAATTAAAATAATATCGCAAAAAGCTCACGCAGCGGCCATTCCAACTAGTCGAAAGTCTATTGCCGTAAAATTAATTTACCATAAACACTGGTATTAATAGACGCGAGACAATAAGCTACCCCCCGTGAACTCCTAGTCAGCGACCTAATGTAACACAGCACGCGAGCCTCGTCGTCGCACCCCGACCTCGAATGCGAGCCTCACACATTTGCATACAACGCAAATAAATTAGATGATGTTTTACGTTTTGAATTCTGACCATAATTATTCACAACAAACTTGATAAAATAGAACTTTTCATAATGATTTGTTTAGTTTTGAAATATTAGTCATGCATGACAACCTATTGATTTTCTCGTACCCTTCTACTTTTAGGGTCGCTTTTTACGAATATATATTTGAAAGTAACTCTTTAGAAAACAAAACAAACGAAACCATCACATCAATTATTCCTTTCCACCATTCAAAAGATTTTAGGAACTTCGTTGCTCGCCTGTCATTCTACCAGGCGTAATTAACTTTCTTTTCTGCAGCGATGTCAAGTCAAGCATATTGAATTAACTTTATAATTATTTTGGTAACAAAGCAATTGACAATGATAGCTTATTAACAATATCAGTTTTAGATACATCAACGCTAAAAATACTCGAGGGTCAAAGATTACGACCCATCTGGTGTGATAGTTAAGACGTCGGCTATTACACCAAGGGTTCCGGGTTCGACACCTAATCAGTACAAACATTTGCATGCAATAACATCATCTGTTTCTAATGGTCTGGGTGTTTTCTCAGTATAATATGTATGTATTACCAAAAACAAGTAAATGAGTATGTTTATTCGTTGTTTAGTATCCATATAACGGGCTAATTCTTAGTTAGAGGCTAGGTGGCGCTGTGTGAATGTGAGTGGATATTTATTATTATTAGAGATTCTAGTTACGGTGTTCGTCAAAAAACATCATATTGTTATCGCGTTGTAAAAAAAAAAGTTGTAGTAGTAGACTTGATCATGAACTCGAGCGAGCGAGCAATTGGCACTTCGGTTTTTACTTTTTTTTGTCGGCAACTCGCTCGATTACGAAATCTGACATATTATTATACTTAGCTACAAAATTTTACAATTTAGTTAGGTAGAAAAACTCAGAAAGACGGAAAAATTTATGGGTGCATATTTGGTATCAGTTTTGGTAAAATTACCAAAACGCAAGTATGTAGTCGTCGACACTTTACCATAAGCAACTATAGCTTCTTGATTCATGTTCTCGTGGTAATGCTTATTTATTATTTTTATATAATTATGCATATAAAATTGCATTACTTAATTATGTGACACTTATAGATAATGTAACGTGAATTATACAGTTGATGATGTTTTTGGTACGACAGCCGCGCGGAGAGATTGACACTCGGCCGGCAGTGTGTCGGCTCAATTATTCACATGACACGCCCCCCACCCGCCGCATCATCCGCTTGCTGCCAAATTAAAAGTAAATAACGAAATGAAAACAAGCGCGCCCGCGCCGCTAGGGACTCGCAAACCTTTTACCGTTGTCGAGTAAACAACGCTACAGCTAAACACACATTCTATTGGCTATCTATTTGCGAGCAAATGCAAGAGTGCTGAAATCAAAACTTAGGTGATTAACAATAATCCTGAAGTTCTAAAATATGGTTGCATTTGGGAAACAAGCATATGGTTCTTCTGATTTTAAGTGACCGCCGCCTATTCTCATCAACAAGACCGGAGGAACCAGAAACGCGTTGGAATATGTATACTACAATTAAGGGATTGCTTTTAAGTTTAGTCGTTTACCAACGACCCCATATTAAAAAAATATATGTCATTTTCGTCTTTATGAATATAGAATTTGAACGAATAATTTTATAGTATTGTCTATTCAAAGGTGACAACTCGGTAGTAAAAAGGGAAAAGGAAAAGGAAAATTTGCGTGCGATAATTTTCTACAACTTTCCAAGCGGATTATCGCGACTTCAGTGCTTTGAGATCACTTCTGTATTTAGTGATGCAGCACCATGTCTTAAGACTGTAGAAAGCTGTTGCTTAGAATTTCAACGTGGGTACTCTAGTGACTCTAGGGCCTCAGTGACAAGCCACGTGAAGGTCGTCCAAAAACCGGCATAATGCAAGAGAATATTGAAGCCGTGCGGCAGTTAATCCTCGAAGATCGTCATGTGACATACCGTGAAATAGAGACATCCGTTGGCATTTCAGGGACCACTGCCCAAAAAACCCTAAATGCTTAATTTAGGAAAACTTGGCGTAAGAAAATTGATCTCTCGTTAGATACCACATTTGCTTAGCGACGTCAAATAAAACAGCCCGTGCAAAACTTTGCAGCGATTCAACCGAGAAGAGTCAAAGCATATATGAATGGTTACTGGTGACGAATCTTCGATATATGCTAACAATCGACCCATTTAGTGTAGCGGTCTTAACCGTTCGACCGTCGACTACTACACCAAGGGTTCCGGGTTCGATACCCGGTCAGTACAAACATTTGTGGTCATGAACATGTATGTTTGTAATGGTCTGGGTGTTTTTATGTATAATATGTATTTATTCACAAAATATATATATATAAGTATGTTTATCCGTTGTTTAGTACCCATGATACAGGCTTCACGCTTAACTTGGGGCTAGATGGCGCTGTGTAAATGTCAGTGGATATTTATTATTATTATATCGAGTTTTTAAGCAGCAGTCAACTGTCTGGGTCTACCAGGATGAGCCAAAAACGACCAGTCATAAGCTGACGGAGCACTTAAAAAATAGGTTGACTCCTTTGAGATAAAAGGTGGTCGCGTCGCCACTTATGTACTAGAAGATCACAAGACGGTTACCGCTGACAAATATACTACTGTTTGTTTGCCACAAGTCATCACATCACAAAAAAACAATTCAAGATGTTGTATAATACTGCACCATAACAATGCAAGTTTGCACATCACCCGCCAAACAAAGATGTTTTTGAGCACCCAAATTGTCGAATTTTAAGACCATCCGACTTACAGCCCTGACTTTCCTTAAAAAAGTCCTCGTGGTCAACGTTTCAGTTCACCCGAAGAAGCTGTTGACGCATACAAATGGCCATTTTGACTACACCTAAGTGGTCCTACTCAATTACTACTAACAAAATCCTACACTGAAGCAATACTCTCACTTTTAAGTAAGGAATTAAAAAGAAATTTAAAAGGAAATGCTATACGCATTATTTTTCACGCTCTATGAACATGATTTTCATTGTAAAGACATTCACTAAAATGTTTTGCATTATCAACACGAATGGTGGACTGTATAATGCACCCACACGCACTTCTTCATCTTTGTGCTGTAAGTGTTTATTCTAAAGTGGGAAAATTAGAGAAAAGTCATATATATACCTTTGACAATTCATGTCGTGGTATTCATGGTTGGTTGTTGGTTATCAGGTTTTTCCCTTGGGTTCCGGGTTCGATCACCGTGCAGTACAAATATATGAATGCGTGAATGTCTGGTAAAAAAAAATAAACATACTGCACGTTTTCTATGTTTATTGTTTAGTTGAAATTATATCACACGAACTTTAATTAGCTTAGAAACACAACATGGTTCTGCATACCAGACAATAAAAGGACACAAAATCCATCTAGCCACACCCGAAAGCTGAACTCGGCGGAGAGCAATTTCGAAGAACAATACTCTGGGATGAATACTGGCGCCGAAGTAAAAAGTCTATTTACTTCCTATGCATATTTCCTGTAACAATGCAAAAACCGCAAGAGACACAGATGTTGCGTGTAGGCATGCAGCAAGTAATTAGTGAGCGCAAATAACTGTAATAACAGACCCATTTTATATAAAGAAGATTTAGAATCGTGCGAGATATTGCGAGTTCATTAGTGACGACGTAAAGCGTACTATTGCGTCGAGCAAGACAGGTGAGACAGTAACGAGCGGTCGTCCAGTCATCGTGGGGTGCGAGAGTAGCCCTTGCGGCGAAAATTGTCACACAGCAAAGTGTGTCACGAGGATCATTATTTTAACACCTATATGCAGTTGACAGTTACGAACAGTGTATTTCTCTTTTCTTTGTGAGACAGTTATATCTGCTGATCTAATATTTAAGTCATAAACAAAGCAAATATTGCTGGTTATGTAGGAAGTGATGGTTCTCAAGCAAGCAGCACGAGTTGAACGGCCGGCGGAGCACCGGAGCGTAGCACATACCGCGTCGCACCTTACATGTATTACTTACATCACTCATTCACACAGCTATCTGTGATCAAATCATCACATCGTATAATGATATTTTTAGAGAAGTTGTAGTTGATTACTAAGTATCAACCGCAGTACCAGAGCGTTTCGTTAAGGGGCACCTATAGCTATTGTATAATTACCTACTGGATCTCAAACATATGCACATATGCACAAGCAATATGCTTGACATATTTCTTTTTATTAGGTGAGCTGTATTTCAAAAGTGTATCGTCATATGATCCGTTATATAATTTATGCGTCAACAAAGGAAGCTTTATTATTTAATCAAAGTCAAAATCCATTTATTTATTTTAAACTTACAAAAATCACTTATAACAACTAAAGATCCCTATCTGTATAATAAATAGGTAATGAATGACTTTCATTTAACTTCAAATTAATTTGGTTGACATGTTAAATACCTTAGATTAAATAACAATGCAAACAAGGTTTATAACAATTCAACAGGAGGTAAATCTAGCAGATTTGTGTGACAAAGCATTTTACGCATAACAAAACCTCCGATTCGAAAGAACAATTACGGGCGTCAAAGCAGGTATCTCGGTAAAGCGCGAGATATAACAAATCGCTAGCGCAACAAAGGAGGCTTTCCCGCGGCCATTACCACGAGGTACACAGAGGGAAACGAGCCATGCGCAAGCAGTGATTAGCGTATGCGCCACGACATTTTATACGAGTACATATATACAAATATAGTGCAACGGGCCTTGGCCATGCCGCAGAGCCTTGTGGCCCCATGAGACTGGCTCAATTTACGGTTGCCGCAAAGAATAGCTTTTGAGGAAGCTTATTTGTGAAACTTCAGTGAACCCTAACATGCATCGGCAGAATTCCGATCCCGCAATACAAAATTAAAATCATGGTAGACATGTATGGAACAATTGTATAAACAAAATTTCTTACGAGTACCTTGTACGTAAGGAAGGCGGCAGGTAAGTGAAGGAACCGTAATAAGGGCCACCATAAAACGTTACATTAGGTAACAGCGGCTTCTGGGGCGGCTATAAATATCTCCGTTCGGAAGTACGGCCGGTGTCCCGCGGGAGGACGACACATCGTCCGAAGACTGAACGTGTCGCAATGAAAACATTTCTGTTACATCTCGTCCCTGCCGTAGCACACAGCTCCTTCACCAATCAATATCACTTAGCAATGTCAGCCGTCTCGTATTATATATGATGTGACCATTATAATCTTTATGTTTCTGCCACGGTAAAATTTACGACTCCTACTCGAAATAAAATTGATCATTACGAAGGAACGAAGTGTTCAAGAATTTTCGAGTTTAGAAATAATGTTACAAAATAATGCACATGTTATTTTTCCGGCGACAGGCACCTTTGAACGAATGGATATGAGCCTGCACGCTGCATCGTCAAAGACTGGTTACGTGACTTTCTCAAGAGAAACGATTTTAGTTTCACTGCATGAGTGAAATCAAACAGATACCTATAGATATCTGGGGGCACGGTAGTGCCCCCGCCAAGTCGAGCGCGAAGCAAACACTGCCGTACCATCCCTTACAGGATCCATTTCGCCGCATTTTCAGGCCCCGATTTGAGAACTTTGGATATCCAAGCGCTGAAATTTTCGTCATCTAGTAAGATATAATAACTTACTTTAAGATAATTAACTATAAGAAGATCTGGAGTACCTGGTGACCCTGCTTACATAACAAAATCATCAAAATAGAACTAGTATTCCCATTAACTCACAGAGCTGAAATTTGGTACACAGAGTCAGGGTTTAATGGTTACATAAAGGGAAACTATAATAACTTGGATAATCGAAGATCTGGAGTACCTGGTGACTGCTTAGATAACAAAAGAGCCCAGCCAAACTATAAGAGATTGACATACCGCCTTAAACAATATATTTAACATGGTGGCCGCTTCATCCGATGTCAAAAATCGGGGGGCACGGTAGTGCCCCGCCAAGTCGAGCGCGCTAGACCAATAACAAACAGACATGTTGGTGCACACAATATTTGTAGGTACTGCCGGGGATCGAACCCGGAACCCTTGGTGTAGTAGCCGACGTTTCAACCATTACACCATGGGTCGTCTAATATTCCTTTCAAGTTTCTACAAAAAGAAGTAAATTCCACCATTCTGTAAAAAATCTAGCCAAGTCTCGATGGAGCTGCTTGATTATCTCTAAAAAGTAATGAAATCAAGACAAAGACCACGGAGTACTAGTTGATCAATATTCAATTGAGAAGTGTTATTTGCTGTTCCTCTTTTAAAATTATATTATAGTACCCTAAAGTCATTCCGTCTACTGTGGCTGCGGTTTACAATCACAATATGATGAATAATCAAAATCATCAAATCACCTTAGTAGCAAGCAAGCAAATAAAGGGAGACCCTCGAATTGCTTGCTTAAATACGGCGGGTCTCAAAAGTTTAGGGCACTTTAGTTTACAAAGGTAAGCATAATGTTAGGTGAGTTTATTTCCCGAGCATTGTTAGTAATGAATATTTAATAAAGGACGACTGCTAGCTATATAAGTTAAAGGTAACTAAATATAAAACTTTTTAAATATTACATGGATAAGTAGTAACCATAAAGCGTATAATTTGCGAGCATGTAGTGCTCTGGTGTGTTTATATCGAACATGAGGTATTGCATGCAGTCCCGAGAGGTGCAATATACGCTTCTTGTATGTCCATCAAACGTCACTATCAATTCACGAGGTCGTTGCCTCGTCCCACCAACATGGTTCAATGTCTGAACTAATTATTAAGGTATATTGTTGGAGCTTGTAGACATAACGCTTTCTTTTAACTAACATTAAATTTTACAAAATAGAAATGTAATCAAGTTTATTGTTTTCATAGCATCAGACGTAACTCGTCTGAATAACAATCTGTGAGACGGGTAAGTGAATTTTAAATAAAAGAGCGAGAAGTCGAGGGTCGACGGCGCAGCTCAGGCGGTCCTAAGTTTTGTCATTGTTTCTATATTGCGCGGGGCAATTAGCGCAACTCGGACGCGGCGCGGCTCTTCGCTCGACCCACTTCCCCGCGCCCGACGTTCTCTCGCCAATCAAATTACGGGACTACCGCTACTCGCCCTCCCAAACCATTAAAACAAACCTTTTTCAATTCGTGTTGCAACATCGACACTTCAACTAATGATCAAAAGAAACCAATCCATCATTTATTTGCAAGCGGCATCATCAACTTTAACATAAGTTTGAAAATCTATAGTTTACTGTTCGTGTTTCAATATTTTTAACCCCCGACGCAAAAAGAGGGGTGTTATAAGTTTGACGTGTCTGTCTGTCTGTCTGTGGCATCATAACTCCCGGACGCATGCAGTGATTTCAATTTTGTTTTATTTTAATTCTAAAAAAAAAGACTTTTTTTAGAATTATTAATAGATTCTTAGGTACTTTAACATTAAGTTTCTTTAATTATTTTTTACTTTTTAAAGGGAAATTACTTAAGTTCTTGTGTCGGGGGTTTTTTAAATTTTTAATTTAATTTTTTTTTTGCTTTAGTGCTTGTAATAACATAGATATTGTCAATCAATATTTTAATTAGACTTTTTGAACACTGTCGATGACCTAATATGACAATTACAATATATTATGACTTGTGATCGCTCGCTGTCGTTTAATTATAGCAGTGTATCCACAGGAGCTGGCGATGTCGCCGCTGCACACCGGTGCGCGGTAATTACCACAACGACGTGGGTCGATGAGGGGCGCGGGCGATCTCCTGTCAAAAGCATCGCGTGCTGAGTCGCGGACGCCCGTATTAAACGCTAGCGAAGAACCCGTGCTCCATCAGATAACATGCAATCAATTTCGCGATCTACATGTCTCTACGTCGGCACCGCCCTAGGACTGACGTCACGCCGATAAAAGCTCATAGTGCCAGTTAACCACTGGTACCGCCACTTGGTTTACACTTGGGGAGCATAACTGCACAAGTTCTATGCAGTTTCGATATATAGCGGCACACATAGATAAACACTATAGCGACTATTACAAAGGCACTTTGGTTTCAGAAATTCATTTTTTAGTCAAAGAACTTAATGTTGGCAAAGGCACAAAACGTCTTGCCTAATCAAGGCATTCCCCGACGGTATAGTGCGAAGCTAAGTCACGCGATCGTTTTATCGCACACCTTCTTTTTGTGTTTATAGACAGATAAAGTTTCTTTAAAATGTTTGCATGTCTTTACTGTATTGACGCCCTTGTTGTGACAAGTGGTAAACAATCTTCAATTTGACATCCTAATATGAAAAGAAACAATGATTGTTGACTCTATCATTGTATTCAAAATATCAATAATGTAAGTAGGTATTTCACACCAAACAACCATCAGAAGATAACGGCTCCTATCTCGTGATACCTAACCCAGAGATCACAGTAGATAGTTATATTGTGATGTAGTTAATTAATTTGTGCATAAGTGGTCTTACTTCTCAAATACTTTCTTTCTATTTTAATCATTAATAATATTAAGGTTGAAATATAAGCAAATTATCTATTTGAGACATGCCTACATAGAAATGTCATACTAAATAGTATTACGTCTCTCAATGATTATTTCATACATAAACATCAGAGCTGTCCGCGCTAACGCAAAAAGAATAGCAGCAGCCTTTTGCGAGTAAAGAAAATCCTCGCGAGTCAATTTGGTATTATGAGGTAATGGAGAGTAACGAGCATGATTTAGGTGGCGCAGTGGTCGGGCGGGCGGGCGCTCGTTCGCGGGCAGGCACAATTATCGGCCCGCGGGCGCTCTCAATTACAAAGAGGCGCACCCGCGGGACTAACCTCCGATCCTACCGAGCCCAACCACAAATCTCTCAGTCTTACTGTCTTATGCCCAACAAGTTGAAAACAAACGAGGGAAAACTTACATTATTTATAAGAACTTTTAAACTTAGAATCATATGAAGGTTACTACGGAAGCTTAACACAAGTAGAGCGGTAAAAAAAACTTAAAAGCGTATTCTATCTACGCGCATATAAAAATTGCCTCAAATGATTTATTCGATAAACGAATTGCAGTTTGAGGATGCGATCGGTCGAGTGTCGCGTTTTAATTTGCGCGGCGACACACGAGTGGAGTCCGTGCAATGGTTTGTGGGGAGCGAACGCGTCGAGTGCCCTGCTAATTGCACCGCCACGCAATCCTACACACATCATCTCTTTGCCTTGCACCGATCATCAAACGCAGAATTTTCACATGTAACGTTTCTAATAAAAATATCATATAATATTCTGATTATTACTAGATAAAGTTAATAATGCGTATACGTACGCAGTGAAAACACGTCGTTATCTGTGTTCTGCGCTACGAATTTCTCCCAGCGGACTAACCTGATAAGCTCTGACCACCGGTAATCATATCTCTGTGCACATTAATTATGCGATTTGACATCGAAAGCTGTAGTAACAGCAATCTTGGCTAATTAAACATGAATACGTGTTTTTGGAAACAAGATATTTACAAAAAGAGAAACGTTCACGGTACTCAAGGTACTCTGAAGCAATTTCAGAAGAAACAAATGAAACACTTCCCCTCGCGCTTTGCAAACCGCGCCGCCCATGTAATCGGATAATAAAAAGGGCAAACGCGGTAAATATAAGATGAGGAAGACAGTTTTACGAGCGGTACCTAATTAAGCGGTGAACCAAACAAAACGAAGGAAACGTTTATTGGGTAAGTAGGAAAGCGGTTAAATACGAATATCGGCACCATATAATTGACGTAATTTGCTTCGATAACGAGGTTTATGTTAATTTTTTTCTCCATTTTAGTTATGATGTGTTGTGATAGAGTATTACCACTAGTCAGCTTGAAGAAAGATCAAAACACAAAACGTAAGCAAGAATGAAATAGGTGTACTCGTCTAAAATAGTCCCGGAGCGCGGGCGCGCAGAATGCGTTGTGTGTATTTTGGGCGCGCAGGTAGGGCGGCGCGAGCGCGTAGGAATGCGACCTCACCTGTGAGCTTGTCTGAATCACTTGCTCTAAATCAGACTGCTCTACATATTTATAAGACATCTCCAACCTGAAATACAGTCTCAACGAAAATGTTATTCTCTGTAAATTGTACAAAGCGTTGAGAACGTTCCACAATAAATCGCACCTTTATATTGGGTTAGGTCAAAAATCGAGTGATTAAAGATTTATACGCGGGTCCATGGCAATTTAAGGGTGGTAAACATTTAATTCTGTCGGGCGTGGACACGGGTCCGAGCCCGGGGCGATTCATTAGCTCGACCGCGTCAGGACAAACAAATTAACGCGACGGGCGTGTTTTACTCGGTGATAAAAGGGCGCGAGAGCGACGGAGCAGTGCGCCAGATGCGTGCGCCCGCGTGATAAATCTCGCGGGCACCATAGCGCAACGAGTTCACTTGAAGCTTAGATAGTTAACTCAAGGGTACACACCTCACTTAGTTATTTGTTTACAAATGGACACTTGTTACGCGTATTTAAAATTCTAGCTCTGATATGACGATGACCGACGACCTTAAAACAAGGTCGCAGTTTCCGCTATGAGAAGGCATAAAACTGCATGAATCATAGCAGGACAGCTAACTGCACAGGCGGACAGAGTGGAGAAGATAAGTAACTTTAACATTATGATAACATGCATAACGTATGACGTATGTTATCACAAACAATAACAACTCCAATGGAACAGATGATACTAAAATAATCATAGTATCATGATAACGCAGTTAACAGTAAATGAAGCGATGTCGGTGACCGATGCCATACATCGCGGGTGCGCGAGCGACACGCGCGGAGCAGGGCGCAGCGGCCCGGCCGACAACCCGCCGCGCGTAAATGGCTTCAGTTAATTAAGTTTAATCAGAGCCCCGATAGTACGGACAACACGGTATCGGCCATCTGCTAGCTGACTTACGCCCCCCATATACAGTTACGTATTCACGCAGAGACAAATTTGGTACACTTTTATCAGGCTTTTTGAATGCCATCATTTCATGAAATTTATAATACTTATTCATATAAGAAGAATCAATCAGAAAACTTTCTTTGCGGAAGTATTATTGCTAAAAGGGGTGTCGCATCCACCTAGGCCTCACAGTATAGCTTGAAGCTTATTGAACTATATTGTGTTTCGGCAGGACGACACAGGCTATTTGTGCTAATCTCCTGTTATTTGCTATATTAAAAAATAAAATGTTTTAAGATAAAGGAATACATACTGTGTTGTGTTCAATAAATAATAACAAACAAATATAGGTAAAATATATAAAAGCTATAAAGCGTGCACCGGCTTGAGGAATGTTTACAGGAACTTTATACTTAAGTATTGGGTGAGGCAAGTGAGAATGGCAGTAGAGATAGTCAAGTGTGGCGTGCTTTGGGACTATTAACGCAGCGTGACGAATCGTCCGGCGTTGTGGGGCGGGCGGCGCAGCGGAGCGTGCCCGCGCGCCCGCCTCTCACGCGATCTTATCGCGCCTTCCGCGAACATCGCACTGCCCGCCCGTGTCTGTTCCGTGACTGCCTTTGCTCTATCTCCACTATTTTGTATAGTCGTAAATTAAAATTCGACTACAACACTAAATCATTATAGAAATAAAAAGTTGCTAAAGAGGCGACAGTGGCACATCGAAACGTAATGAGCGGCAAAGCCTTTGACCGGCTTGCATTGCACCGGGTCCGTGCAAACGGCCGACTAATTAGGCGGCGCAGATCTGAAGCCACTACCGAATTAGTCCGATTGTGCTCGTGGCTTTACTGACTGCAATCCGCGCCAAAACTAACAAGTGAGCCAGCTTTATTTTATAATGGCCAGTATTATGAAAAGGGTAAACATTTGTTTAAGTTTTGATGTTAAAATATACCATGATCTTTGATAGTCTGACATAAAATAAAGCAATAATCGACAGAGACCACTGACGCTCAACAACCATCGCCCCATGCAAATATCAACATGAACTTTAAATGTCACGATGGGTATTCATACTTCGTGACGAAAATATACCAAAATGGCGTAGCCTACAAAGTGTAGGCTATTAAAACCGAGTAAAGAAATATTGTAACACATACCTTTTGAAGTAACAATAAATTTTATTTTAATTTTTAGAGAATACATGTACATTTTGTGACTTTGGTAAGAAACTACGCATGAAAATAGATATTCACACCAGACTTGAATTGTAATCAGGAAATGTTGATTTGGTTAATCAAGAAGTACCTACTGAGCCACTTTAATAAATTATAATACAAATACCACACCACTACCTCAAAAACTAGTAAAATAAAAACCGGTTACAGAATCTTGCATATTATTTAAATTAATTTCATAACTATGTCGTAAAGCAGTGTTTTTACCTTCATGAATAACAATCGCGTTCCACCCTAATCACTTCACCCTCACATCCAAGTTAATCCGACACGTGAAATGAAACGTGTAATGTTTCTATTCTACGTGCCCTATTGTAAATTTCCGTCCCCGATTGTATTGACAATCAACAGTTTACCTAGTTCTAAAGGCTATTTGAAAAAAGGGTATCGTAGCCGGGGTTACGTAATGTTGCTACGATTTTATTTGATTGTGTTACGCGTAATAAAGATACCGGTTGGAAAGCATGTTTAATAAAATTTGAGACGGAAGAAAATGTTTAATTATTACTGTATAGAATAATATTGTAACTTCTATTAAAAAAATAGACAAAGATACAAAATAGACAAAAAGATTATTTTAATACACAGTGAGTAAAGTAAGTGATATACAGTGAGTAAAGTGAGTGATTTCGGTTTCGGGTCAGATCTTTAGCAAGAAACATGGTCATTGAGTAATTTCGGTAAAAAGGTACTATTATAGTATAATTTTATTAGGTTGAAAATACTTAGGTTTTTTTTATAAGAAGTAAGTTAACTTATACAAACTATTGAGATTATCACAGAAGATGGTATTAACGATAGGATGTAAGTATCATCTATAATTAAACGAAATCAACTAAAACGCATATGTTGTCGAAAATCCTAGTTGTCACACCGGGTTTAAAAAATATCATATGGACCTTGCGATAAATTGTAACGTCAAAAGTTTGTTTACAAGTCTTCGATATAGATAAATAGGTACGAACGAACGAACTCTCAAATAGCAAGGACATTAATCCTGGTTTCACAATGGTTAAGCCAGGATATTCAGGTTAGTGACAGAGGGAATCCTCGCGTCGACCTTAGCTCAGGAACAGTAATCCTTTGGTGAAATCCATGTCAAATGTTGTATTTATACCTTAACGACGAACCATTTTTCATAAAAGTCTACATATTATATTATATTATATTGAAACGGTATTATTTGGTTGCAAAATGCTTATTCAAGAAACATAGCTTTATTGTTATCTCAATAGGATTTCGTAATTTCTTTTGTGTAACTTTTGTTATTGAAAAGGCTTGTAACAATAATGATACGCAAATAATAAACAAGACATATTAAACTAAATCAAAATCTATCTATGTATTTGGTTAGGGGTTAATGTCTGATTTTGATAACTTCTTTACAAAACAAAACATTCCCTAAATACATATGTTTCCTAGTAGTCCCAAAGGTAGAGTACCGACTTGTGTACTATATTAGAGAATTACATGCAGCTGGGGCTAACCTCAGATAAAATAGTGATGTGATTGTAAATTTAATCACGTTCTTGACCACGACTGTTGTTATTGTAGCAGAGCGACATAACAGTACGTACAACACAGGCGAGGCGGGCGAGCAAACACAGAGGCTATTGTGCGTGCTGTGGCCCGGTGACGCGGCCAATGTTTCACGGGGGTTTGCTACTCACCCTGAGTCAACAGTCGCTCTGTGAGATCGCCTCGTTATTCATTATTACATTACCCAAGTTATGAACTTGCTATTATAATGCTTTTGTTAAAATCTAAATGAATGCTTTTATCTAAAATCTTCAATGGAAATAGGAGATTTTTAAAGGGGTTCGTGAATTAAGAAAACACTAGTCAAAATAAGTAAGAATTTCAATGAATGATGTACATAATGTGGATTGTTTATTAAACGAACTGAAAAAAAGATATTTATGAGCTGATAGCAATTATAACAGACATATAAAGTCGATACTAAAAATGTTAGTCGCGTGACTAGTATAGCAGGTTGGCTGGTTCAAATTACTTCCTTTGTTTCTCCACACCAAACGTTTATACTTTATAATTCAACAAAATCTGAATTGAACAGTCTGTATGTAAAGACATAAAAATGCCCGTACTAGTAATATTATGAGAATATAAACTGAACTACATAGTTTTAGGAATTAGTAAGCTGAAGTAATTTTGGCTACACCGGCTATTATGTGATAGATAATTCAAGTTAATTATGTATCATTTAACTTTTAAACTCTGATGTGAAAGTTGCTAAGCACATTCACTGAAAACGTAAAGTACAATTTTCTTATTAATAACAAAAGATTTATCATCAAACTCTCGAGATATTTGAATTTGAAATATCTGCAATTATATTAATACTCCAAAAAAGATTTAAGAGTACTATAACATTTACAATTTTAATATAATATTTAAGGGATCACTGATGCGAAATTATATCATATAGTAAACATGGCACAGCTAGAGGCATGCTACGCCAGTTTTAACACTCTTGATGAACACAATACAATCACTAAAACATCATTATCAATTGTCAACATAGTAATAATTACTAACGACATACACTCTGAAATCTATGAGGAGAAATCAATAACTTGAGATTTTTTTTACTTGAATAGCAATTTCAACGCTATTAATTCAATTATGAATTGTAATAGTTATAATACGTATATGAAGTTCTTATTGCTCAAAACTTCGACCGCCAGAGATGCCTCAAAGCGTCACAAAACAATAGATTTCCAATCTGTCTAGATTCCTAGCGGTCAATGAGTTAATTAAGAATATCAGTAAGAAGAGGACTAACTTCATTCTAGAATTTTTTTTGCTAATTTCGAGGAAAATATTAAAACTTATAGGTACTCAAATAAATACCTAATACATTTTCGATTTAGTTTTACGCCAAAACACAAAATGAAATTCGAAATCAGCGGGACAGCGCTACCGTTGTTATATGTATTAAGCAAAATAAATAGTCGTTTTCACGAGACGTGGCAAACGATTAATCTAAGTTTAAGAGTAAACAAGAAGGTGAAGTGATCAGCGCGGCGTTGTTGAAGTTTAATAAGCGTTAGTTGGCAGCCGCGGCGGCGGCGGAGCGAGCAATAAGGCGGCTGTTATCTCCGGTGCGCCGTGCATCGGCACCAGGCGCCTACAGATTATGCCTAGAGACGTCTTCCGTTTCTCATTTCACTGCATGCATTTGCACTGTATCACTTTTTATAAGAATACCCTATATTATATAAAGATTTTGGTTAGACTATAATTCGAGAAAAGCTAATCCGATTTGTTAAAAATTCGGGGAGGAGGCAGCTTGAAACAAGGACATAGCGTACAGGAATGGTTTATTCCTGTGAGACGTGACGTAAACATAGCATAACCAATTCAAAAATTGCCAATTTATTACTTCAAAGGCGGCACAATATTGGTTAACTAGTAATAAATAAAATAGTTTCATCGATGGAATTTAACGCTATATACTGAAAACGAATTAGACTGAAGCGTGGTGTAGCAATAACGTCCTACAAAATTAATATAAACATAAAATTACGGTCAAACACGTAATGTCTCATTTTATTGCATAAATTAGCATAGGCATCAAATACAAACAGCCAATTAAGTCTTAAAAACGAGTAAAGGGGACCTTAAATGCGCGACGTGATGCATACGAAGCTGGCCGGCCATCAAAGCGAGAATAATCTCATAACCGCATCCCGGACGACACGGGCAGCTTACGCCGAGCACCCTCGGGCTTACAGAGTTCGTTCTTTGAGAGAACGTTTGCCTCTTTTGTAAAACGAAGCATTATTCCCTCATTAAATTTGTTATAATACCAAAGTCTACACTGACTAGCTGATACTTTTCAAGCGAATCGAAATTACCGTTGCGATGAATTCCCGCGATTTGGGGTTAGGTGGGCACAATTAAACAGCGAAAAGTTTCGTAAGTCGCCGCCTGGCCGAGGCGGTATTCTAGCGGTTCAAGCACTTCAATTTCTCCGCGGCCAGTGATGCGTGGCGGCAATCGGGCTCGGCTGAACGATTTCGAACCAACTGGCAGCAGCGGTTTATTTCATTGCAACATTTGACTATGAACTCCTTCCGCTAACGAAAACGTCGTCACGTTAAAACGCAATACAGATTAATTAACCACAGTCATATTTTAAACGAAATCAAATTAAGTGAAAGTTCATCAATCTAAGAATGTATTTTGGGGTTCCAAATTATTGTAAAAATAACCTTGCGATGTGGTACGTCAATTAACAAGAATTTGAGTTTCTGTATTTATTCTTTAAATTATTCATTTCATTACTTTTTGTCTATCATTTTATACAAAAAATAACTACTGATGGAACCAACCGTAGCCCATACGTAGTTAGTATGAAATAAGACTATGTGCATCCTGCGGTGTGAAATAGAGAGCCTCTGCGAGCAACACGCTGATTACGGCTTCATATTTAATGAGCCTCGTAGGTGGGTCGTAACAAGCTCAGCAAACTAATTTCAATACAAACTTCTTTAATATTTAATAAAAACAAGCAATGATTTATCATACCTACATATTTATAAAACGTATATAAACACAAAGTTGTGCTAAGGCTAGGTAAAAGATCTAAAAATCACAATATAAGCTTCTCACGTATTTTGTTTGTATGTTACGTGCATAAACCGAGCTGAATCTAGAAAAATCGGAGAATCAGCGGAGAGAAAGTGTTCTCATATGTGAAAGAGGGTCTGAGGCTGGGCGCGAGGCGGCGGCGGGTGGCAGAAGACGGCCCGCGCAGTTTAATTTCCCACGAGGTCGATCTCAGCGCCGCGGAGCGCAACCCGCGGGAATTAATTGCCAGTAATGAATAGTCAAGTGAACGTCCGTTAATTATGTATATCAGAACTGGAGTTCTGGAGATAACATCAAATGTTTGTGGCGCACAATGGCTAGTCTTAAAACATCTTCAACACAATCTTGATCACATTAACAACAGCATTGATTTTTGTCTGGCTGGTTACACATGTGTCAGTATGATATTATTAGCGTGGTTATGGAAATACAATGGAATATTGCCATGCAGGTTAAGAGTAGGTAACCCAGATTGCAGTTTTCACACGGATTGCAGTCGCCGAACAATGCAAGTAACAACGCAGTAGATGCCCAAGTTCGACGACCCTGGTTAAGCAAGCATAATTATATGACATTTCGAAATGTACATTTAGTTATCATATCTATAATGTAAAAAAGAAAGTAACAATGGACCAAATTTAGGTAAAGCCTTACCTTTGTATTCAAGACTAAGTAAAAAACGATATTTACTATTTATATGCAGGTAGGTATGTCTACGTAACCAAGACGAAGGTGGCTTTTAATTTTTAAAATGTGTTTGAACTTTATGAAAACAAATTTCCTCCGAATACATGTTATTGTGGTTTATATAAAATCGTTGTTCCCATGATGTAAGTAAAATTTAATGTGACAATTGATAAAAATTCATTACGTAGTATTTAATTATAAGTAGAGGTAGCTGCTTGGATACAGCGCAAAGCGAAGTTTAACAATACAAATTGTCGTGAGCCTAACCGACCTCTGTAGAAATAGCTACTGTTATGAACATCGCCAAATAAAGTAACCGCTGAAAAGGTTGGCAACCGCGGCCGTAGCGTGACAACATGCCAATTCGATAAGACGTTATTGACACATCGAGGCGACGGCGGATGGTGTCGCCCGATCGACATCGATTCTATCAGGCATAGGTGCCGTTACAATCCGTAATGGTGTGTGCAGTTAAGGTGTAGCTTTATTGCTTCCTCGTAGACGCGCGTCGTGGGAACAGGGCACGGAGATAGTCGCTCGTTAGCGGAGTACGCGTCGAAACTTCTTACACACTATAATAGTAAAATACTATCGATAGCAGAATCGCAATTCTATCTGAATGACGTGAACTGGAATCACTGTCACTTTAAAGATTTTTGACCTGACTCAAACCTTTTAGTAGGGAGTCAGTCAGATTCGTTGAAAAAGTCATCGTCATTATCATAACAGCCTAAAAATTTGAGAGGTGGACGAAAGCCTCCCCTAATAACTTCCACACTGACCGATCCCTAGTAGTCAACAATACACATTAAGTATTGCTACACCTGGTTGGTAGTCGGCCAACGCTTCTCTTTAGATTGAATCTTGGTTTTGGTAAAGATTTTGGTTGTTACTCATAAATTACCCCTTCGCAAAACCAGATAAATCCTATCATCAATCCTAAGCATTGCTTAAAATAAAAACACAGTAAGATTTTTCATCTGACGACGAAAACTGTGTTTATAGTATAATTTCGTATTATAGAGTCAGTAATATAACAACACATTCGTCTTTATTTAAGCATTTTTCCCAAGGCATCAAAAGATCAATTTTCAAGTCAATCGATCTTGGCTCATTTTCATTAATAATTGGGGTCATCTTTTTGTAGGAATCTTTTTTAATTTTTGCTTGAAAATTAGAAAAACCTATTGATGCCTTATCATCAATGACTTAAGCTTTCGCGATTCACGTACATTACAAAAAAAATCTGATTATCTTTTGTCGTGCTGAGATGTTATGTCATCATTAATAATCAACTATTTCCAGTGGCTCTTTATTGTATATTAGTTTTTTTTTCGGAATGACTCGCTGTTGATCGCAAGTGGCCTTCACATCTTCCCCGGACAATTGGCGAGCGGAGATGGCTCTCTGCCCAAAATTTTATGCAACGAGCCCAAGGGTGTCCTTCAGTGGGACGCGAACCTCGGCTTAGGGTTTTGCAGGGGGGCTAGGTAACAAAGTATAAGTTTGGGGAGAAAAGCAACAGGGTACGTAACGCAAATAGGGACTGGTGAGTAAATACCTCCCTATTTTACCTATAATTTATTTCAAAAAATATGTAATACATTTAACCATTATTTTAAATAACATTTTTTATATTAATATGACGTTTAGTTACCTAATGATCCGCAGATTTGTACAGTGTAAAATCTGGTAATGATAAATTCCAAACTACACATAATTTAAGTCGTAATTAGATGCCGCTCAATTGTTCATTTATAAGAGTGGTATATTTGCTCGTCTTTTAATTTCAATCGCCTTATATTCTATAGGTAGAGCATTTGATCTCCTTATATGTATCTACAATGTCTTAGGACAAAGTAAGTGGGTTGACCTATTTATTATAAACGAAAGTCTATCGACCAGTAATAAGCTGCATAACGTGGCATCCGGCAACCTGTTCTATTACCGTGAGGGCGACCAGGTATCGCAGGGTGGTGTACTATGTACTAAGAACCAACAATCGCTAGGCGCTGAAGGCGATACAGGTTTCCACACCGACTTCATCGCACTATGACGATGAAGTGGAGGTTATGTATGATGATATTAGCAGAGCAATGCATACCTCCAAGACCCACTTAACGGTCGTTATGGGAGACTTCAACGCAAGGGTGGGCATTAATTATTGTGAGCTGAAAGAGGGGCAATATGGATTTAAAGTAAAGATTTGTACATCGGAACCCTAGAGGACAGCAGCTGGCTAATTACATGGCAAAAAGAGCCTCTTTATGATGAACCCTTTTTCCTAGAAGCCGCTGGAGAGTAAGAGCACTTGGTTAAGTCCTGATGGCTCACATGAAATGAGATTAACTTCATCAGGACTACCAGAAGACATATTTTACGTGTCTGTGATCGCCATGGTGAAAACCAATAGCGATCACCGTAAGATAGTCACGTTAAATATTATGTTCAACTGGAGAGGTCTAGCCTGATGAAGTCGAAGCTCCGACCTCACGTGATTCAAATCCGTAACCCCGAGAGCTGCGTAACAATGGACGAAATAAATAGCGGGCTAGTGGAAACACTGCAAACAGTTGGTCTAAGTTTTGCAAGCGACAACGTAAATTAAGACCCCATAATCTAGCGCTCACAACAGATTCTACATCTCATGGCGACAAGACGACAAATGTTGTTGCCGTCTTAAGACGATGCGTCACAGCGCCGGTAGCTCAATGGGCGTATATCCATTTCCTTGCAACGCGATATTCATCACTTTAATACAAAGTGTATTTAAGAGGCGATCGAACAAAACAAAGGTTCCAAGGTGTTTGCGAGCATCATGTCTGTTGGGCAAAGCCAGCTGACTAGTCTGAAGACCAACAGTGGAAATGTAGTCTCATCTAAACCAGAGATTTTGAGGGAGATTGAGAAGTTTTACAGCGAGTTATATACCGCTACACAGATTCCCGCTTCAAGCTTAGCCGAAGACCCGAGAGATAAGTTATCTGAGGATATCCCGGAAGTCACCTGAGTGAGATTACGATGGCTCTGAAACAACTTAAGCGAAATAAGGCCCCCGGAGAAGACGGAATTACCGCAGAGCTTTTGAAACAGGTGGCACGCCCGTGCTTAAGACCCTCCAGATGCTCTTTGTTTCCGAATCCGTTATTGTGTAACGCCAAAGGTGTGGAGCAATGGCGTGGTGGTGCTCTTCAAAATAGGTGATAAAATCTTGTTGAAAAAATATAAACACATAACGCTATTGAGCCACATTTACAACTTGTTTTCCAGAGTCATAAAGAATCCTCTCGCGCGTTGAAGACTTCCAGACTCACGAAACAAGCCGGGCTCCGCAAAGGTTTCAACACCAAAAGCACATACATACGCTGTGGCAGGTTATACAGAAGACCGAGGAGAATAACCGGCCATTGTGAATGACGGTTGTGGACTTTGAGAAAGCCTTCGATTCGATCGAGACTTGAGCTGTGCTTCATGACTTCCAACGGTGCCATATAGATTACCGCTATATCGAAATATTGAGATGTTTGTACGAGAGCGTCAGAGTACATGAAGAGATTACAGAACCTATCCAATTGCACTGAGGATTTAGACAGGAGGCGTTATATCTCCGACTTACCCTAACTAACTACAATGTAACTGTTCACAGTTACATAACATATGTTTAAAATGTTCGATTGGAAAAGATTTGGCATTAACATTAATGGCGAGTACATCACTGATCTTCGATTTGCCGAAGATATAGTTGACATGAAATTCCATGGAGAATTTAGGCACAATGCTCGATACCCTAAACAGGGCAGATCTAGGGACATTTTTAATACAAATTACCACAAAACGAAGGTTTTGAACAGTGTGTTTACTAGTTATGATATACAAAAGCGAAACGTTTGCTCAGCGTGCTATGATAGGTGTTTCCCTACGTGATAAATATGCACATGTCGCGTCACTGAGTGGGACTTGAACCTCGGCTCAAGGCGTGCGTTTGCAGGGGGTGCTAGTCAACCTATTATAATATGTTTGGGGAGAAAAGCGACCCGATAAATGGCATGGCATTCCAAGTGGTCCGTCTTAATCAGGTCATAAACAAGCCGACACAATGAAAACCGTGCTGCGGGGGACAAGCTCAACTTGTCAAAACAACTATGTGATTCCTGGCAAACCACAGATTTGGTAAATGAATCAACATGCCTAAGAGGTTTAGGACCACATCTTAGTTAAACCTAAAAAACATTCAACAATTCGAGATGGTAATTGAAGTGTGGGGAAGCGGACACTCAGCACACCGCACGTCTCCCGCGCAAACCTTAGTATTAGTGCTGCACAGGAACAAATCGACTACGTTTATCCATTACAATATCGTTCACGTTGTTTGTTGTTGTGTTTTAATATGACTTCAAAGCTTTGTCTCGTCTTATAGTTTTTTACTAGCCCATTCCACATTTTCATAGTAAACAACGTCAATTTTAGAGTAGCCATAAGTGATTTTACGAAAATAGCCTAAACGTGATTAATTCTCATTTTACTTATAACTAGCTGTTCCCCGCGGTATTACCCGCGTTATAAGATAGAAAGAAAGAAAAATCATTTGTTGACCGTACATCAAACAAATTACACAAAAAAGTAGTAGGTAACAGAGAACAAATAAAAGAGCAACAATTTTAAACAATACAAACACAGAACGATAGGAAAAAGACAAAATGATACTCATTTTACTTATAACTAGCTGTTCCCCGCGGTATTACCTGCGTTATAAGATATTCTCACGCAATAAAAATAACCTAAAATCGCGGTCTGCCGCGCGGTTAATCATTAGTTTTATTTTTCCACAATAAAAAGTATTGTCTAATATAAAAGTAACCGTTTTTCCTTATTATATCAGTTACCTGCCAAAAATATTCCAAATCCATCCAGCCGTTTTATTGACAACCCGGAACAAACGGACAAATAGACAGACAGGCATATGTTCCGTATATATATACATGAAGAAAAAAAATTGGTGTTTTTTTTTCAATATAACAAACAGACACCTGAATTTTATATACATGCAATAGATAATACTAATTGAATTAATGTTACTCTTACAAAAAGAGTCGATATAAACTACCTACCTAGTACGTGATGTCACCTCACTAGTTGCCGCGTACTATAGCGGCGGTGGGTATTCGTGTGTGTACTGACCAATGATATTGTGTATATATAAAGGTAGATACGCCATCTGTGCCTCAAAAACGAACCGCCGAAGGGAGTACAGTTCGTACTCTTTTGTTTAGGTAAATGTGTTCGAAATTCGAAATATGTGTATGTGTGCTGTCACTGCATTCGGAATATTCGATTGTTTTGTGTGCATATCACGAAACCATACTTTTTTACATCATTGGTACTGACCTGCACATCGAACGGCTGGTGGTGTTGCTGCGAGTCGGGCGCGGAGGGCACGACGGCGGCGCCGTTGACGAGCCCCGCGCCGCCCGACACGCCGCCGCTGGCGCCGCCCACCGCGCCCACGCCGCCCACGCCGTACTGCGCCACCAGCACGGACAATACCACTCGTCAATACCACACACACACACACGTATACAACTCACTAGATGCACAATCGTAGGAACAAGTGGACGCTGACATTTTATCCATCGCGTCTGTTGGACAAAATTTTATGAAAGAATATATTATATTTCCTTCAATTTTTTTCATTCATGATTATGAACGTGATTACGTCGCCCGCTACATGTCAAAGTGAGATAGTAGTATGCTCGTGCTTTTGATTTGGTACCCTGTTAATGACGCCTTAAATTCAATTTTTTTATAATTTTATATCATAAATATAACAATAAGTCAACGCATGTGTCAAGCGACTCGGATACTTTTTGGTTAATATTTCTTCGTGATTGTGCATCTAGTTAGTTTATTGTTTATCTATGATACCACCGTTACGAGTCACTTAATAAACTTATTGGCTAAATGCTTGAAGCCCGGACCGACGGCTTAACGTGCCCTCCGAAAAACAGAATCATCTTTTCGGAAAATCAGGTGATTCAGCCTGCTATGTCCTAACTAAACTATAAAAAAATTGCAGTGATGTTTCAATCCGGGATTCGACCCCACGACTTCGGATCACGCAGCGAGTAACGAGTGTCGATGGATAGCGACTTAATCAAGTGAATTCTATATTCATTAGCCTACTCATGAAATAAAATTATAATATCCTTTGAATTTTTCAGTCATGTGTTTGTCTGGTTGTGTTTGTGTGAAATATGGCTCAGTGGAATACCATTCATGTCTTCTTTCTCTAACGTATTGTGATGTCTCTTTTAGGGTATCAATGCACTTTTTAAATTCATCATTCAATCCATGGCAAGCCTTTTACTAGGTGATAGACTGGGTACGCTGAATCGTCTAGGTAGGTACCACCGTAGCTCCAGATATCGTCATGTGAAACAGGAGTGTTTGCACTTTCGTGTTTCGAAATGAGGGCACTGTAGCTAGTAAAAATTAGACACCTAACATCTGTAGTCTCGAGTAGGGATGTTGCGGATGCTGATTTTTCACATCCGCGGATACGAATGCGGAGTTTTGAAGGCTGACATCCGCGGATGCGAATGCGGATGCGGAGTTTTGAAGGCTGACATCCGCAGATGCGAAGTTTTTAAGGCTGACATCCACGGATGCGAATGTTTAAGATATTATTTAAATAAAATCTATTAATGAAGATTTAAAATAATGATAACTTAATTATTTACATTTTTATTGTAATCAAATCATCATAAGTACTTATTTTTATATTAAACACCTACTGTCGCTCCTAATAACTACTACTACTATCGCTCCCATTGGTTATCGCCACGTGCGACCGGCTCGCGGCAATCGCCGGGCTCGCCCAATTTCTTTCTTGTAGCTACTTGCATGATATTCACATCCGCATGAACATCCGCACTGATTAATGCGGATGCAGATGTCCAAATCTATGCGGAAGTTCCGCATTTGCGGATGCGGATGCGAATGTTCGCAACAACCCTAGTCTCGAGTGACGGGCGCAGTGTGGCACTGATGGAGAATAATAACTGTGAATCGGTTGTTGATCTCGTTCAATGCCACTTTGACATGGACAGGCATATGACTTACCACCAGGTGAGCGTCCTGACCGTCTAGTACACTTTGCTACATTTTTTTAAAATATATCCTTCAGTCATCATTTTTATTGAAAGCTACCTAGAGCCTAGAGCTTAACGCACCACCAGAAATTACTGTACTGGCCATTGATATTATGGAAATTATATTAATATTAGATAAATAAATAAATAAGTGTATTATTTTCTGACTATATCTTTACTAAAAACACAGACCATGCAAAAATATGAAGCAAACTTACTTGCTGTGTACTTGCAAAACTATTGTTGTCAAACTGAGGATGTTGTTCCATTTGCAATACAAGTTCAATATGCTGATTCATGGAGTCATTGAGAGTCATACCTGCAAATAAAAAAAGAAATTTTATAGACCAGAGAAAAAGTTCTAAATTGTTAACCCATATAAATAATCCTGTATAACAATGTACAGAAAAGTTTAAACACAAACATAACTTACCAGGATGAATTTGAGGGTGTTGAGGATGTGGTAGTCCTTGCAGTTGTGCAACCCCTAACATCCCAGGGTGAGGCTGTTAAAGATAAAATATAATTTTATTATTTATTAAAATTTTTGATTACATACAGAAAACAAAATGTTTGTACTGCCTGGGTATTGAACCATTACACCATATCAATTACCAAGTCTCATATAATTTAATGCACTTTTTCGATATTAGGCCGTTTTTGGTAGCAGTCACCATAGCGAATGGCGAATGTTGACTGGTACAGAAAAAATAACCAATGTTTTCCACCGCAGTGCCAGATACCGTGAGTCTTATGCAATTTTGTGTTTCGGGATGAGGGCACTGTAGCTAGTAAAATTACCGGGTATAAGAAACCTAACATCTGTTGTCTCGGGCGATGGGCGCAGTGCGGCATTGATAGAGGATAATATCTGCCTATCAGTTGTTAGTCTCTTTCAAAGACGCTCTGTCATGTTTAGGCGTATCACTTGCCATCGAGTGAGCGTCAAGACCGTCCTGTACACTTATGACCAAAGATCCGAGTAGGTAGAGCTATATAGGTTCATCAAAAATAATATCAATGAATTAAAAAAATATATGTGCGCTTGTCGGTGCAAGCGCACGAATGGTCGTAAATTTAACATCACCAACATGTTGCCAAACTTTTACAAACACGCGACGTTGTCGCTTTGTTGAATCTCGTGATATTGCCTCATCAAAGGAACAAATGAACAATATTTCTATTGCTAGTGACAAAACAGTGTTGTTAGACTTAAGTATTTGATAATTCTTAATAATATAATTTGTATTGTTTGTAAAATTTGCATGCCCCATACTAAGGTAAAACATGAGCTCTTTTTAATGTACTCTATATTATCACTACCAGTTAATACAATGTTTTATGTAAATAATACATTTCATTTCAACCTGTTTTTTGTCTCTTTCTGCATCATTGAAATGCAATTCTTTACAGACAGTTAAAATTGAAAAAAAAACAATAAAAAAAAATATCACTTGCTTATTTCTGATTTTAATTTAAGTACACCTAATATTCAATGTGCCGGTTAAATCACCAACTCGCGTGAAGGGTCGGTTGT
Source organism: Leucinodes orbonalis (assembly GCA_019425675.1). Taxonomy (NCBI): domain Eukaryota; kingdom Metazoa; phylum Arthropoda; class Insecta; order Lepidoptera; family Crambidae; genus Leucinodes; species Leucinodes orbonalis. Next base: position 70,596 of record PQWD01006671.1, on the reverse strand, counting down.
TGACCTACACTGGGGCCCGCTTCCGAGTATTCTATGCGGAGAATATCCACATTAGTCTAACATATTGTAAGTACATAAAATGGCTCTTCCTACTCCGATCACAACCCTCATGAAGAAAGGTATAAGGTAAAACACAATAGACAAATATATTTACCGAATTTGTGGTCTTCCACATAGCGTTTCAGTTACAAAATCTTTGTAATAAATTATTGTAAAGTTACATGTAAGTAAATGACAAAACTCTGTAACCAATGATATAACAAGTTTAAAAGATTGACTATCGAGTTTCTTGCCGGCTCTTCTCGAAGATCCTACTTATTCCGAACCGGCGGTTATCATAAACAATATAATAATAACAATTGACTATTCAAAAGTATCTGCAACAGATTTATTTAAATAAAGTTTACTAGGTGATAGACTCGATACTGAGTCGTCTGGGTAGGTACCACCGCAGTGCCAGATATCATCCCGTGAAACAAGAGTGTTATGCACTTTTGTGTTTTGAGATGAGGGCACTGTAGCTAGTGAAAATACCGGGTATAAGAGACTTAACATCTGTTGTCTCGGGTGACGGGCACAGTGCGGCATTGATGGAGGATAATAACTGTCTGTCAGTTGTTGGTCTCCTTTAATGCAGCACTGTCATGATCTGGCGTATCACTTACCATCAGGTAAGCGTCCAGACAGTCCTGTACACTTATAACATAAAAAAACGTTTATGTTTGTTTGTTTGAATAATCGTAATTAGGGGTGTGTGTACCTGCGGGTGTGAGAGGTGCGGCAGATGGTGCAAGGGCGGCTGCTGCGGCAGGTGGTGCGGCGGCAGCAGCGGGAAGGCGGCCGCGTCGCCGTTGCGCACCGCCGCGCCCGCCTCCTCCTCCGCCGGGGACGGCTGCCTCGAGCCCGGCGTGCGGCTGCAATCACACACACACCTCTTATACAACTCTCTATATAACTACACTATACGCCAATGTTTTTTTAACTACTGCACAAATAACATGGGACGTTCAGTATCGATTACTGATCATATTTTCTTTCTAGTCCACTGATGATAAGTCTCCCCCATTTTGGCTCAGACATCCCGGTCCTCCGCTTCTCTCGTCCAGCCTCCACCAGCGACCTTTCGCAAGTCGTCGGTCCATCGGGCCAAAGGGCGTCCAACAGTACGCTGAATCATATTAGTTAGGTCTAAATTTTATAATATGCAAAAGGTGCGAAGTTATTTGCGTTTGTTATCACAAATTCCCTCTCAATTTATGTACGTAATTTTCAAACCCATTCAAAAACAGTGCGCTCACGCCCGCGTTCTTTCTCGCTCACACTCATTGAATTAAAATTGAGCTTCGACGCAAATTTGCCGGGATATATCAATGAAATTTAAACCAAATGAAGTGTTTATTCAGTTAATGTCCTTACAGAACACTTATGAATGTCAAATGAAGCTACCACTGGTCAGGACGGTACTCTGTACTATTATTTAGCGGTACGCGTATCTAATTCTATGTATGTAATGATTACTAATTATTACTTATTTTAATGGATAATATTGGGAATACGACAATGAAAATATTGTTTTTTTAGTTCACAAATATGTTCAGGCAGAGAAATGTTTATACTGTTTGTGGATCGAAAGCTTAGTGTAGTAGCCAACATCTCAACCATTACACCAAATGGGTCATCGCTCTTATGTATTGCTACAAACCAACACTCTTATACATGTTTATAGAGATCACATCTTTCGTTTTATTGCATTGAGCACATTTTTATTTGCATGTATTTCTAGGTTGAGCTACAATATTTATAGAAAAATAATATAGTTTCTTTAGAGACAGAAATTAATGAAATTATTATTTTTAAAACTTTTTTATACATGTGTCATTTACCATTCTGCTAAATAATTAACCAATGTTATATTATACTAATATGCGGGTTTGCGGTTATGCTCTATTATCATTTTGCTCATTTACCATTTTGCGTCCAATTTATCCAAAATAATTGTCCCGCGGCAAAAGATCTTGTAGTCTTAACCCAGATCAATTGCCATTGAATCCCAATGTAAAGGAAGGCATTGTTTACTGTATTTAAAATACTGACATGTTTGGCTCTAGCATTCACACTTAGTTTTGCAGTTATTGATCAGTCCAATGAATCGAGTACAGCAGTGAATGTGTATAGCTAATGTATAAAATGATGTATATTTATACAAATTTAAATACTTTAATAATTCTGTTATTTGAAGGCACAAATGCTCAATGCTCACAAAAAAACATACAATTCCTTTTCTATAACTTATGTTGACTACTGTAAGCAACAAGTTATTTACATAGGTTATTAATTCATGGATTGTTGTCCTGATAATTGGTTTGCATGAACAAGTTTAATTCTATTAACGACGATTGTATTAGATGATTTAAAATTTAATAAAAAAAATAGTAATCATGCAATCAGTTGTAGCTGCAAAGACGAAAAGCGCGGGCGGGGAGCGGCAGGCGCGAGCGCGCAGTGTGGTTGGCATTGGCAGAGGCCATGATCTACGAAACGCGGTTATTGCCCGCTCGGCATGCCGGCCAGCCACACGCCTCGCGTCATTGGTAGCTTAAACGAGCTCTCTTTCGTACATGCCTATCCTCATTGCTAACACGTTTATATTGAATTTATTAACAATTATTTTTAAAAACGTAAAATACTTACTTGAAAGCTTTGTCGTCTTCTTGTCCATTGTGAAGCCCATTAGGTAGTGGTCCATGTTCATGTAGTTCGTGAAGGTCTTTTTCAAATGGCGATGCAGATTTATCTTCAGGGCGCTCCTCGAGAACCATCCCACGCAGTCCTGCTACGACACCGGCAACCTTTTCTCCTCCTCCTCCAGTAGCTACACCACCTGCTTCTATTAACATTAATATTCCTTTTTTTTATCCAGCATGCCATTAAATAGCCTATAATAACTGCAAGGGGATAAATATGTTTCTTAAAGTATTTATTTTAATCATACCTGTTGGAGAGCCTCCCAGGACATATTCAACCATCTTCACACCTAAGCCAGCTGTGTCACGTGGGGACAGGATACTGCCGGCATCGCCACCTTGGAAAGCCGTCACGCCACGGCGGGTGCCCATCATAGGAACACCAACATTATGTTCCACTGCTGCAATACAAAAAAAATATATGAATCATATTAAAAAAAATGTTTATTAAATATCAATTCAATACATAAAATTATACATAGTTGTGATATAAACAAACCTTGTGCAGACCAGGTGGGGTCACGCCACATCTGCTCAGGGTTTAATTGCAATGGAGGAAGATGTTGTGGGCCCTTGCTGTCACCACCAGCACCAGGACCTTTATCCCATAATTTCTTTGCAGCGGGTGCAATCTGTGGCCAAGGACATCCATTTATTCGATTTATTTAATGCCACTAAGTATCCCATCTATGTAAGTGGTCACTGTCTCCTAAAGTTCTTATAATTTTGTGATGACTTACATCTGTCTTAACAATACTCATTGCTAACTTGCGAAATGAAGATTAAAAACCAAGGTATCTAGTAATTCCAATGCAATATTTATTCCATTAGTTAATGTATATTGTGGAATCCAATTATTATGGAAAAAATGGGTGAACTTCAGGTACCTAGTTAGACAACCTCGCTTTATTGGGTAACAATAGTTCTAAATACTAGTTAAAAGTAGAACATGACTTTGTTAGGGCACTTTAATCTACTTAGTCTTAATTAGAACTAATATTTCTTCTAATAAAATAACGAGATTATTACTTCATTTTATATGGATACTAATTTTGAGCAAAGGTTGCATTTACAACTTTATTGGGCATCGGGTAAGTGCAAGCACTCAATGATATATATAAATCTATCATAAGAATCTTGTACGGATTTTTTAAAATATATGTTTCATAATGGGTAAAATTTTAGAAATCTTTATTTGTTTAATAATTTGATTAATAATTACATTTAAAATGGCATGATAATTATTTAGAAATTACACTTAAGTGTATTCTAAAAGTGAATGTTTGTTACTTTTTTACATATATATGCTGAAATGATTTTGATAAAATTTGGTATGGAGTTAGCTAACACTCTGAAAAAAGGATGTTTTACTGCAGGCAAATATATTATACTATGGGTAACACATAAAAAATAGGCAATGTTTCCTTATATAAAAAATTAAAATAACACTTTTAGCCGTACTGAAGAAAAACAGTACTATGTGAAGTGATAACTCGTTGTCGCCAGGCTGGACACAAGGTATGGTAGGTCTTATATGCCTAGTAATTTTACTTACTGCAGTGCCTTTGTTTTTGTGTGAAACACTCATATTTTATCACTGGACGATATCTGGCATTTGGTAACTGCCGAGACAACTCAGTATTGAGTCATCCACCTAGTAAAAACTAGTTAATGCCGAACCAGCATAACATAGTTATTTTATAGGAAAACTATGAAACCATTATGTAGAACTATTATTAAGCACCTATACTAATTTTATTGAGTTTTGATGTGATGTTAATTTTTATTAATCTTCTTCTGCAAACAATAATTATGAGATTAACAAGTTTTAGAAGTGTTTGAAAAATTTTAGTAAGAACTAATTGTTTTTTATCAGACAAAACATGTTCACAAAACCCCAAAAAACACTTTTTGTACAGATGTGCAAACCACATTCTTGGTGAAATTGTCCTCACATTAGCATAAACACATGATCTTGTTTTTAATAACTTTTTAGGACTTATTCGTAGGATAGGCACTAATTTTATTGGAAACAATTCTCAATCATGTAATAAATGATTTGGTAATTTGAGACACGGCCAGAGCCCCAGTCAGGGATAGTAAAAAATTTTACAAAGAGTATGGAAAACCCACTGAACAAAACAAAATGTATCACTTGCAATGAGCATGATCGTTTTAAAACTAACCAAACATAATTATAATAAAAATACGTACGGAAAAATGGGATTGAATTCAAACATTTTAGAGATTTTCATACAGAACTAACTTTCCACCTACGGCCGGTGAAGATTACGAACCAGAAATGGCGGACGCCGGTGACAAGTAAACAAAACAAAAACGGACCTGTTGCTTGTAAAAGAACGAAAATATCACTACTTCATGACTTAAAACAATATCTTTGTTCAATTTAACACATAATTCATCCAATTAACTCACCATGTCGGGGCCCATATCCTTAACATCAGATTCGAAAAAAAAGTCACTCAAGGGTTTCATGCGTACAGTCCGCCTAAAGCTCGATCATGTACTTATGCGAAAGCTTTTCGGAAAAGGGACACTTTTCACAATAATATGAGGATCACGTGATGAAAACACAAACTAAAACAATATATTCACTCATTTCTTTACATAAATACTGTATAAATGCAAAGAAATACAACTAGAAAGATCTCAACTCAAATATTATGTTGACTTGTTTCGAACAAAGGACATACGCCGACCACAGCGCCTGCGCTAAACACTCCGTAAACCGGGAGCGTCTTTCGTCGCGTGCAAGTAACAAAGTTGACTAACGCAGTACATAGATGGCGCTATAAAAGATAATATGAACTAAATATTCTAGACTTGAAATTTGTAAGTTTAAAAAAAAACATAATTACAATACTGAATAATGAAATAATTTATATTGCATGGCTTATAAACTAACATAGTATTCATATTTAAAAAAATAGTGCAATATTAAAAATTTAAATGGTTCTTAAGTTTTACAAATACCTGGTTACTGTTACTGGTCATGTTGGCTTAAAAAAAATTGGCCAAGCGAGAGTCAAAATCGCCCGTGAAGGGTTCCGCAGCAGCAACATATAATAAAGTATTTTTTTATTTACTTAGGCACCTACTACAGCTTTAATATGAAAAACAGTGGTTCACCGTTTACGACGTATTAAAAAAAACTACACACCAGCAATCGTTCAAGCTAAATTTCGTTGTTAGATTTTAAGGTATTGTGCATCATATTTTCTTTTTTATAAGAATACATATACTAAAAAAAGTTTAAATAGTGTAGTGCTTATAGTTTCAAAGAAAAAAGGGATTGTGTTATTTGGACGGACGGACAGACAGACAGACTTGACGAATCTATAAGGGTTCCGTATTTTACCATTTGGCTACGGAACCCTAAAAACAGTATTTCTCTACTATTAAATGGGTACAATTTAGTGCTGCCAGGTATCCCAATTTGCGCGGGACGTCTCGATTTTCAGTCTTCGGACGCGTCCCGATCTGGACGCTAAATGTTAATCACAAAATTAAAAAGTTTTCATATCTTTTCAATGTCGTGATCCGTAAAAAATTGTCCTGGTCAATCATATTGAAATTTAACCATGAGTTAAAAATTCCCATTTTTTTAATATTTTTGTTTGCTTCCCGATATGAAACCTAAAATCCCGATTTTTTGACCTCGTGTTCCGATTAAAATCAAATCAGACCTGGCAACACTAGTACTATTATATATATAAAGCCATAGATTTAGAATTAGCGCGCTACGCTCACAAGATACATGAAGCGTGGGAGTGAGAGGTCTTTAATCAAGTACAAACGCCCGAGAGAAAAAGAGACAGCTAATAAAGTACTATATGTTATTGTTTTCGCGAGTAAGAGCCCATAGCGGCCATGTGTGTAGTGTCAGTGAAAATTGTGAATATTATTGCTGATTGTTCTAGTAATATTGTAATTATTACTTTATACAATTATGGTGTCGTGTGCTGTACCTGGATGCAACGTCACTAGGCGAACGAATTTATACACTTTTCATAGGTAAATATGATTTTATCAATGGATTTTTACCAACCAGTTTTTACTTAATTTCGGCTAGAAATCGGCTTATAAATATAAGTTTTCAATACAATTTTCATTTCCAATTATATATTTAGGTATAAATCGTGATCTTTATTTAAATTCGCAAAAATAATGTTTAAAATAGCAAGTTGTTTGTTTACGCTAGTGCTTGACAAAGCGGTGACGTCATTACAATCGATAAAAATTTAAATAGTTTTTTAGATGAACACATAACATAAATACTGATGATTTCGTCTAGTTATGTCAACGTAACATGATTCATAGATACTTATGTTTTATTTACATATTGGTAAATGAATATTCTTTTTTTTTAGGTTTCCACACAGTTCAATATTGATGGAAAAATGAATGTTGACTTAAAATAGACCAGATTGAAAACTTAATACGAACTATACTTATCTTAGAATTAAACACGTAAACGAAATGATAAATTAAGCAAGGAAACCATACGAACACATTTCAAAAAAGGGTTATATTCAGAAAGCAATGAATAAAATCATTTAAAAGAATTGAGTTTATTAATTAACAGTATCTATACAAATATTATAAAGCTAAAGAGTTTGTTTTAACTTGCTAATCTCAGGAACTACTGGTCCAATGTAATAAAAATATCCTAAAAAATATTCTTTTAAGGTTAGCACACTATAACTTTTTAAAATTGATCTAAAATAATGCATTATTTGCAAAGGTGTTTTCATAAACATATTTATCCCTATGCAAATAAATACGTTATTTACCACGATTATTTAATTTAAAACAAAATTGCCCTTCACAGTATCTAATTTAAATGAATATCTCGGGAGATGTCGCAGTTGTTCGCCTAAAGTAACTATTCCACATGGAAGACACGATACATCGTCCCCCCGTCATCGGTCACCGTCGTTATAAGTCGTAATCAATTATAAGTTTGCTGATGATTTAGATTCATCAGGATTAAAATACGCATGATTTTCTTGGTTTCTGTACGAAAAGAGACCGCCCATTGATTATGATGTAAATCGATAATGAGAAGTTTTAGCGAGGGCAACACTATTTGGAACTTACACATAGACATTCACCAACACATATATTTCAATATTTTTGTCATGCCTCTAAGCCGCCTTTGTGTATCTTGTATATCCTATATCTATGTATAAACTTCCTCTTCAATCAGTCTATTTATTTAAAAAACCTCATCAAAATACGTTTCGTATTTTTAAAGATTTAATCATATATAGGGACATAGGGATATAGCTACAGAAAAAGCGACTTTGTTTTATACTACGAGTACGTAGTGACTACACGATAATATTATACAAACAATAAATGTACGTATATTTTCGAAAATCCGGAAACACATTGGTACGTGGCGGGATTTGAACCTCAGCCCTCCCGGTAGGAGGGCAACAGTCCACACCATTGAGTCCCTATATACGCTCTTACGGTGAAGGAAAACATCGTGAGAAAACCTGAGCACGCCTGCGAAGATATTCAAAGGCTGTGCGTGAAGTCGTCCAATCCGCACTGTGCCCGCGTGGACGACTAAGGCCTAATCACCCTTTACGGGTAGGCTCGTGCCCCTCGGTGGGGACGTGTCATGAGCTGATGATGATGAATAAATGTTTCAAACACAAAGCTTCCATTAATTGCAATCATCCTAACATAATATATACCGAGAAAAGGAGACTATCTGCGGGCTTACATAGTTCACAAGTTTTGTGTCCCTCAACGAGCAATGCTCGTGGTCTCTGAGCCTAAAACGCCTTCCAGACTGATGGACCGACACCTTGTAAATAAATGGTTGCTGGTAAAGGCTGGATAATTAAAGAGGAGGACCGGGATCGCTTCCGCATTCACTCGCCTAATATGTAGTGGACTTCGATAGGTTGAAGAGATTTATAACGCTAAGGTTAACTAAAGTTAGCGCTACATAGGTATGTTGATATTCTTAATAGAGGAAATACATACATGTTTCCGTTCCTGATTAGAGTAAACTTGCGGGTAGTAAGATAATTATTTAAAAATACTCTTTTCTTTTGTCAGGGCTTAGTTTTTGAGAGCTACATGGCGTAGCGGCTAGTGCGTTCAATAGACAATGGCAAAATCCAGAAACTATCGCAATAGTCGTTGTACGGATGGGTGACCAAAAACTATTAACTGAAGACCACCGCCGTTTAGTTGGTCCCAGCTACTATCTTGGGATGGTAGTAGTTAACACCCAACGCTTAAACCACGTGGGGAGTTAAGGCAAAATGTCTCCATAGCCATGCTGAGTGAGATGTAAATAATGGTTGTCTACCATTTTTGAGACTCAAGACACATTTGCAGATGGCACGTCCAGCCCGACAAGGAATACAATACACATAGTCTACACAAGTAGTGTCTGTTTAAAGGCAGGGTAGGTAACAGACGGTCAGGTTGTTGGAGGTTTAAAATGTATGGCTAAAATAAAGGATCATTTACATCTACGACTTGTTATCTTCACAATCAAACGGTTGGCCCAATTTTAATCAATTTCGATCTGGGGTTTGCCATATATTTTTATAGATGAATAAAATACGGTTTTTAAAGACTAGGAGTAAACCGTCATTTACAGTTTCTAATGATTCATCAATTTTGCCACGGCAGCGCTGGTGTTCTGACAGAGCCCAGGATTAGAGCACTGTAGCTAGCAAAACCGGGTATAAGAGACCTTATATCTGTAGTCTCGAGTTTCAGGCGCATAGCGGCATTCATGTATAATAATAACTGTTTATCAGTTGTTGATATCAATCAATGCTGCTCTATCATAGTCAGGCGTTTAACTTACCATCAGGTGAGCGTCCCGACCGTCCTACTGTTGGACTGTTGTGTATCGTGCCAAATCACGAACGATTTGCCTTGTTAACCGCCACCACGCACTGGACTAGTGTATGATGTTATTAGTGAGAAAAAATTAAGTAACTGATTATGGTTGTCATAACAGCAATTTGAAATGGCAGTAGCCAGTCACTTATATTGCAGGTTAAATGGTTGTTGGCCCCGACAAGCACTGGAGTGGCCTGACGGAAACAGGTATCCTCCACTTTTCTTTTCCAGCCTTCACCAGCGACGTGTTGAAATGCAAACCTGGCTATTTTAAAATCCTTTAAGATGGGTGGGGTTAGTAATTTTAATAGGACTAAAAAGACTAAGTGTCTTTCATCCCTACTGCCACTTCCAACTTGTTGATCTTTGCCAGTTGAGTGACTTTGAACTTGTGAACAAATCCCATAGTTTGTATCGATTTAATATCATTAGGTTGCATAGCTCAGACTTCTGCCTTTAGGAAATGCAGTAATTCTTAGGAAAACTATCATGTAGTAAAGAGAATTAAAATATCTAGGCTAAAATAAAAACATTAAAGATACAAACTGTATAACTAAAAAAAAAAGTCAAACTATATTGGTAAGTATTTCCATCAATCATATGTTAAATTGTGAATAAGGAGTCCTAGATTACAATAGTCTTAGGACCCAAGAAACCTTCACCAGCAGATGGTACAAGTGGACCAAGCAGGTTCAAGTTCAGAAAACTAATCTAATGAACGTACACAATGTTCAGAAGCCTTGTTCAACAGTGAATTAAGTAGTACATAGTAGTAAAAGTATAACTTTTAACTTATTCAAATATATTTGATGACCCATTTGGTGTAATGGTTGAGACGTCAGCTCTTACACCAAGAGTTGCAAGTTCAATCCCCAGACAGTACAAATATTTGTGGGCATGAACATGTGTTTGTATTGGCATGGTTGTTTTCTATGTTAATATGTTTTTACAAAAAAACTGTATATATGTATGTTTATCCATTTGTTTAGTACCCTTATTACAGGCTAAATGCTTAGTTTGGGACTAGATGGTGCTGTGTGTATGTCAGTACATATTTATTTATTTCAATTTCATTAAGTGCACCTGTTCATGGAATTAAAAAACATTACCAATAGTAGAAAAAAGAATTAAACAAGACCATTTCAATAATTTGATGATAATAACATACCAATTTAAAGCATAACAAAAGTAACATTCAATTTATACTTATATATATTTTTCCAAATTTTAAGTTGCAATTTCATCTCAGTAGTTGTTAATTAGAAATATGAATGTTTTTTACTTTTACACATTATTATACTACAGTTTATAACTTAGGTACTTTATAAAAAACAGTGCAAAATACTGCTGACTGGTTGAGCCCAAGAGATGTTTTATTTTATTCATTATTTAAATTAGTCATATTTGTGTATAAAAGTTATCCAATACTTTTACAGGACAATAAATTGTACAAAACACAAACCCCTTCAGTCATAATGAGAATCACTATAATAATAAAAAGTAATCTTACCTGATTTCTGATAGCTGCAACTGGAGTAAGACCGAGTTGATTTTGGCCTTGCTGCAGGAACTGGTTGGTCCCCGGAGCAAGCATACCAGCTTGACTCAAGTACATAAGGTGCTCTGCACTCTTGCCAATACCATTCATTGCCTGCATTGGTGTACCGGGGTGTTGATGTAAGTCATACAATCCTTGCTGACCTAATTGTGGTGGATTTTGAATACCTTGTAGAGGAGGAAGCATCATTGCACTATTTTGTATAGTAAGATTATTTCCTAGTGTGTGGTTCTGCAAAGGTGCCAACTGTGTATGGACCATGTTAGTAGCCAAGTGAGCCGGGTGGCTTCCAATCACTGAAGGATTTATAGCTAAAGTTCCAACTGAGGATGCAATAGCCTGATTTATAAACTGTTGCTGATTTGTTTGGGAGTTTTTGAGCTGCACAGCTGCCCCTTGTGGTATATTATTCATAGTAATTGGTACAGGATGCTTCCATTTATCTTGATTCTGTAAATAACCAATAAAGGAAATAATATAAACTCAAATATAAACAATATCACAAAAAGTAACATACATCAATCAAATAATTATGTTTTGTTGAACATTACTCAAATTGAATAACAAATTAAATGTGAGGTTATGTTTGCTGACTAAAAACAAAGTACACATTAATATGAAATAAACAACACAAACCTCTACAACTGCGTCCTCACCGACGGCCCACCGTTGTTTAGGAGTCAAAGAAGGTAACTCTGATTCCTGGGATTCTCGTTGAAATACATAATGTACGGCTGCATCGTCTTGAGTACGAGTTTGTGAGGCGCGAGAGCTTTGCAACCCAGCTTCGCCTGCCTCTTCTTCACCTCCCGTACCCGGCCACTTCATTGGGCTACCGTGAGGTTCGAGCATTCAGTTTCACTGCACTCTGATATGTTGCAGGACAAACAATCTTCAATTATCGTTATAAGCACAACTTCAAACACTAATGAAACTCATAAGTGCCCAATCGATTAACATGATCCAAAGAACAATTCGCTAACGTTAGATAGATCTCAACATCCAAGCCATTTATTGACTAAGGCAGTCTTTTTGTCTTTGTAATGACAGTTGGTAGTTTTATCGAAACACGATGACAGCCGCTACGGACAACCAAAATATTGCAAGAACAGCAACCGTTTCCTTGACGGATCGAAACACAAAGGTGAGAATAGAAATCGATGCTTCCGAGGGAAAAAAATATGAAGAATTTTCAAATTTAGAAGTTATGTTTGGTTCGCCAATGTACTAGCATCAAGGTTTATCTAATTGTCGGCGTCCGAAATTATACTGAATAAACACTCAAAATAATACACTATTCACACAATTTCTAAACAAAACGAGCACAAATATAATTACTATATGTACACAGAACTATTTACAATGTACAATTTTTACAAAAAACCGGGTTTATGCCATTGGCTAATGTCGATCCTTTCCGATTTAAAAAAGACGACAATCATTCTTCACTCCCCGTCCGCCATAATCGGTCGGTCCGGCAGATGCTATGCGCGCGCAACGCGCAAAGCTATACTATAAACACAAATACAACGAAAATGCTTTTGACGTTCCGTCGTATACGCTAGTGCAAATATACGGTATAATTTTTATTAAGCATTTTATTTAATTATTGCACTTCTATCAGTATGTGACAATGTATAAAATCTAGGACAATGCATTATAAAAACTAGTATAATTAATGAGATTTTTATTATAAGCAAGATATTCTCAATGATGTTCTTCTTTTATTCTTCTTGATTGGCATTGTTGTGTCCTAGGACACCTCGGAGTAATAAAACTAAGTCTTGTTCCTCCGAATGGGACACTGTAAGAGTCGCAAAGGGATTTTCGGACTAGTAAGTCTGGCAAGTCGAAACCCATACTCTAACTGGCCTTCATTGCTCTAGCTAGACGCAAAGATGGTCTAACTCGACTTTGGATGACAAGGGGAGCCAACCACCATTCTTCTAACACGACTATTTCAGCTTATATAATTATGTCACTGGAAAATAACAACAAAGAATTTCTTTCTTTCGTAAATTTATCAGTTTGAAACGTCTCGTGGTAAATTTATAAGATAGAAAATTTTAATATAGAAATTCGAATTCTATTCGCAAGGATTTAAAAGTTTTGATCAATCACAAAGCTACATGCTTTTAAATTTACGTATCTTCAAAATGCGGCAAATAATACACTGCTCTCGGATTGGTCGATTTTGACAGCAGCAATGCTTGTGTTCATAGACTTTGATACAATTAGATATGTCGAATTATTAATAAAGAAGTTTCGATTATCCCAGTACTTCGTTCTTCAAATATTGTATTTGTTATCATATATTTTTGTTTATATCTGTTATTATGTTTGATGACCCATTTGGTGTATCGGTTGAGACGTTGGCTACTACACCAAGGGTTCCGGGTTCGATCCCCGGGCAGTACAAACATTTGTGTGCATGAACATGTCTGTTTGTATTGGTCTGGGTGTTTTCTATTTATAATATGTATAGATTTACGAAAATAAAAATGCTTATAAGTACCCGTAATACAAGCTTCACGTACAACTTGGGACTAGATGGCGCAGTCTGAATGTCAGTGGATATTTAAATTTAATTATACTATAAAATGATTACACATTATTCGGATAAATTACTTTATATTCTTATATGTGTTTATACCAATATTTGTTTTTTATTCATCATAATATTTATAAATTTCTTCGGTTAGGTTAGGATAGGACTGTGACCTCAGCGACGAAGCGGCACAAACATTTTTTTTGTTATAAAATTCTGTACAACGACGTTACTACAACTATTTTGGTTATGGCCACTACAAAACTTTCGTAGCTCTGTGGTACATTTCACTCATAGTATTCTAAGGTAAGCGTAAAATACATAAGGGTATCAAAGTAGTATAGAGCACGCGCAACGAAGTGGGAACAGTAGGCCCGGGTGAGAACAACACGAAATTCACAGTATGCATTTCTTTGGAGATATTTTTCATTTTCACGCTTTAAAATAGTCGAGTGTACAATTCCATAGGCCACAAACGATAATAGGTAATAATACCTGTCCGAACCCGTAGTGATGTACGCGACAAACACTAGAGTCGATATTCATATATTTTTTAATATAGGCAAGGAGTACTAAATGTTAATTTACTTGAGTTTTAAAGTTACATATAGGTAATACAATTTTATTACAAAAAATGTTATGCGCAATTATTTATTGTAAATATTTTTGTGTTAATATAGTGTTTTATAAAGTTTTGTTCTAGAAAAAAACAATATTATAAACTATAGTTTATACATAAATTAATAATAAAGGAAAATCACATGCATAAGCTATGCTCGTGTTATATTGATTAGGGTTGAATATAATTTATATTTTTCTTTCATCACCTAACCGTTTATGAAACAATACACCCGTCACTCTGACCAACACGAATTTAAAGTACATTGAATGTAAAGTAATAAATACTTATCGAAATAATGATGGGCAAGTGAGCTTGCTCTTCTTATTATAAATATACTATTATTAATACTCTTACTCTATTTTTAGGGTTAAAAACAAATCATTAGCCACATACACAATGTTAAGTATCATACGAGTATTATCATGCCATTCAGTTGTATTTATCGACAACTGCGCTTGCTGCGCACAAATTAATGTCCAACCCTATTTGGCATGTATCTATCAATATAGTAGCTATAGTTCTCCTGCCTACGCTGTGCATTGAGTATCTGGTACGATATTCGCGCTCTATTTTACCTAGTTATATATACTCTGAGGTAAAATAATACAATTTATCTCTACGAAATTATTAACTTGCTGTTCTTATTTAATGATATTATGCATACTTTTTACATCATTGCTCTTATTATTAATTTTGCGATGACATAATATATATACACTTCTTGCGTACTCCCGACAGAAGGCATGGAAGACAGTTTTTGTACAGAAGATCTCTAAAAGAAGCGACCGCTTGGATTCGTCCAATTATTATACCAAAAACGAAATTATCCGTGTCTTCAAAACCATGTTATCTCAGGCCTTATTCATATTTTCAGATTATTGAAGCAGCACCTATTCGAAGAGAGCAATGCCGCTCGTGAATAAATAAGCCGATTCTAGAAAGACACCGTTGTACCCGAGGTTGTACCGGACTGCTCATCGCGATAGGTATGCCTTTTAGGCTGTTTTTTAGCTAAGTTGAGGAACCGGATATCATTGTGAGTGTTACCGCCCTCGAAGACGATCCTCTTCTACACGTCGCGGTCTGAAGCCAGGTCCTCCCACTTATCGAGGTCGATATCAAAGGATATCATCTCACGTTTCGTGCAATCTTTGAAGCGTAACAAAGGTCTCCCAACTTTGCGTTTTGCAAACGCGACTTGACTAAATAAAGTTTGCTTGACAAACTAGTGCTGGGGAAACGGTGCACTTGCCAAGTCCTCCTTATCATCAGCTCATTAAACGTCATCACCGAGGGGCACGAGCCTACCCGTATAGGCCAGGTATTAGGCCTTAGTCGTCCAAGCGGGCCCAGTGCGGGTTGGACGACTTCACACACAACCTACGAATCTCTTCGCAGGCGTGCATGAAGGTTTCCTCACGATGTTTTCCTTCACCGTAAGAGCGTCGGATAACGTACATATATTTTCGAAAATTCGATAACACATTGGTACGTGTCGGGATTTGAACCTCAGCACTCCCGGTAGTCCTCCTAGTCAGTTGTCACTCTCCAACACTTTCATTTGTCACCCTGTTTTTCTAAGTGATGTTCAAAATGTTACGGAAACACCGCATATGGAAGGTATTAAGATGTTTCTGTCTAGCGTACGATGTCCAGGTTTCAGCTCCGTACAAGAGTATGCTACAGACATCTCAATACAAATTCGGAAATCTGTGCTCAAGACGCATGACTGATACAAAACCATCTTGGTTGTGTATCAGTCATCCGTCTTGAGCATACCTACTACAACAACTGCAAGGTGTTCATTATTCCATACTCTCGTAAGCAGTCTACCAAACGTCGTGGCCACCTTACCGATGCGGATATCGACCTTACCGTCTAGGGAGAGATTGCTCGACACGGTCGATACAAAGTAGCAGAATTTGTCGACTGCCTCCAAAGGCGCACCATCCATCAAGACGGTTGGCTGGGAGGTGCATCCCTGTGCTAGAATCACGGTTTTCTTAGCATTCATGAACATGGAAAGGGAGAATGTGTACGATACTTTTTCCAGCAAAACTTGGAGCTCTTGGGGGTTTTAGCTACAAAGGCCGCGTGGTCGGCAAAAAGTAGGCTATCGATAAATAAGATATCGCGGTTACGGCGAGACTCGAGGAGAGATTGTATAATTTCCCGTCTGCTCTCGTGTGTAAGTGAACTCTCTGCTGTGTGTCAACGAAGGCAACCCTTAGCAACAGCGAAAAGAATATGCCGAACAGTCTAGGCGCTAGAACGCAACCTTGACGAACTCCTCTCCGCATCGCGAACGCATCAGAAGATTGTCTATTAAAGGTAACTTCCATGCCGTCATTAAAGGATTTAACCACCTTTAGTAGCTTCGGGGATATCCTATTTTCTCAAGTGCAGTGTATAGTCCCTCCATGCTGATAGTGTCGGCAGTGTCGGCCTTGCTTGCGGCACTTTTCTTGTCGGAGAGTGAAAATCATATCAGTTGTGAATCGCCGTGAGCGGAAGCCACCCTGCTCCTCAGAATATACGCGGTCAGCAAGTCTTTTGCAGCCTTGACAGCACGACCCCTGCAAAAAGCTTGCCAACGATGCTTACCACGGTAACAGTGACAGCTATTATCGTCGCGCATATCCTTCGGAAATTGCTCAGTCTCTGGTAACATGCACTTCAGTTTCAAGAGTTAATACACTATCCATCCCAGGACTCTTGTTGCACTAAAGCAGCATCACGGAGTCGTGTAGGTCCTTCACGGTAGGTAGAGTATCGAGCTCAGTAATGTTAGACAGGACCGGAAATAAAGCCAACGCTACGGGACTGAGCTCCGCTGGACGAGAATACAGTTCAATGTAGTGACTTTCCCACCGATTGAGTTTACGGTTCCCGTCAGTAATAACTGACCTGGCCTTATCCTTCAGAGGGGCTGTCTTCTTTGGCACGGGGCCGAGCGCCATTTTAATCCTCGCGTAGATACCAACGGAAGTTTACTGTGGCTGCGCAGTCTTAAGGAAGAAATCCAATCATGTCGAGAGGCTATGGGTAAACCACGTGGACGCATCTCTTCAAGCAGTCTCCTCTTGGGGTGACGCTAATCTGGCGCGACATTCAACGCTACCCAAACACAGGTGTGTCTGTTATCCACCAAACGGAGCAAATTTGAACTTGCTCCGTCTTGTATACCACTACAAAGTTCCGTCCAATATATTATGTTAGCTAACTGGCAGCAAGTTCGCTGAAGGGACGACCTTGTAGTGCAAAATTCCGTGCGTGTGTTGTCGCAGGAATCAAGTCGGTGATTTAGTGCAGCTTGGCGCTAGGAGTCCCGAAATCTGGTGATTGCACCTACGGTTTTCCACTCTGCTTCAACAGAAGCATTTACATTCACAGGGAGGATTGGGCATAACTCACCACTATGTCCAAATGTGAATTGCTGGGTGTTAACAACAACCATCTTAAGATTGTAGCTGGGACTGATGTCTTCAGGTGCTGTCTGAAGCATTAAATCATTAAAATATTATTGAACTTTTTTCTATGTACATGAGTATACATGTGCAGACGAAGCCATTTATGGTCAACTTTGGTGTTTTATACAATACTAAGGTGAAAGTATATAATTGTAATGTTTTAGGATATGGCCGTAATCCATCTAGTATTGCAACTGATGGGCGACAGGATCATTTAACATCAGATGAGCCGTCTGCTTGTTTAACCCCTGATTACATTTAGGACCAGTGTTACCGCTAAATAGTTAGGCAACAATGGTATTGATCAAGCCTATTGATACTAACGATAATATCAATAACTTAGTTCATCTATAGTATTGATATTATCCTTATTAGTTGATATTATCGGCTTTGTTAATTACACTAATAATCGACAGTTTACTGATTTAATGATGAAACAATTATTAATAAATTTTGTGGCACAATTACCTAATATAAATATAACATTTCTAGAAATGAAAAATACCTTTAGTATTTAATAGTTTTTTTTTTCATAAAATTACAAACTTTATATTGGTTTAATCTTAAAATGCAGTCCAATTAGGGAAAACACTAAACATTTTAGGTCTTGAACCAGGTAGTAAAAAC
The DNA here is from genome assembly GCA_019425675.1 of Leucinodes orbonalis. NCBI lineage: Eukaryota > Metazoa > Arthropoda > Insecta > Lepidoptera > Crambidae > Leucinodes > Leucinodes orbonalis. Next base: position 52,124 of record PQWD01006671.1, on the reverse strand, counting down.
AGCGAAGTCCTTCTGGATCACGGGATTGATTCACATCTACTAATGAACCAGTTTTTGATGTTGTAAATGAGATATGTTCTTCTCCAATAACTATTTCCAATTCCTGTAAATGTGAAAAACAAAACAATAAAATTTATATATATAGAAAATTATCAAACTCCATAGTTGAAAGAAAATGTACTCAGGTAGGTACTTCAATGTAACAGCAAAGAGGAAGTATAAATTTGAGATTTCTTAGTGAAGTTATGGCACTATTATTAATAAAATAATTTATGAAATCGTACTCCTTTTTTCTTGTCTTTTTATGGATTTTGGTGTACATTAAGGAACTTTATGTATTAATGATTATTCATTTACCTGTCTGCCTACACGATCCGGCTGTGGCCACAAACGATCGTCCTCATGCATTATTTCCGAATCTAATATGATCCGCTTTAATTCTTCCATAACACAAGGGTGAGCATACGCTTCTTTGCGTATCATTGTGTCATTTTTGTAATTGGAGTTGTTAGCGTAACGTAGCTTTCCATCAGGCCGGAATTCGAATTCTAGAAATTCATGACCAAACTTTCCCTTATGGCCAACGTAATAACGTATGTAAAAATCTGTTGACATTGTATACAAATTCAATTGAATGCCGCACACAATTGATGAATTTTGACACTTTCTGAGTAAAAACTAGAAGAACGCACAAATAAATTCAATCAGAAAAATAACCCTCGAGTCAAGAAGTTTTGCAAGAAGCCGAACCAAGGCCAAACTGACCATAGAGATTTTTTTCTTAAAAATGAAATTCCCACAGGCTATACAAACTTACATTGTCAAAGTTTTTTTTTAATTTAATTAAAGGCTTTAATTAATAAAAATTAATTAATAAAAGCTGAACCCTACATCAAACATGAACCCTAGGGAAATGAAGCATTTGACAATTTACATAGATTTCTTTGATGTCAGAATGAGGAAAATTCGCCACATATTCGCTATTTGTTAGTAACATTTTGAGTGATAGTTTAGCTGTCAAAGTGAGTTATAAAATAGTGCTTTTTCACAAAAACTTAGAATGATTCCATTTATTTTTGTGAAAAACCTAAAATTTCTTTTAAGTTTCTTTTAGGCTCAAGTTAGTGTGGTAACACATGCCTAGCATGCACTATTGTAAGATGCGGTACTAATTTAAGACAGAAACAACCACATTTATCTTTACATCAGTAAGATCTGAATTTGTCTTCGAAAGAAGCTTGCTTTCTTAATCTAGCGACTTCGATTTCTAAAAATGATCCATAATAATAGGTTCTTATAAATGTACTCTCTACATTCTATATTTTCTATTTTTCTGCAGATAAAATTAGGGAGTATTGTGTGAAAAATAGTGCTCTAGCAGTGTCGATATTTTTGTTGATGATTTTTAGACTTAATTTCATTTCATCACTTCTGAAAAATTACAGTGCTGATTCTTACTTTTAGATTGCCTTACACTATATAAAAACGGCAGGCATGTATTAATAACATTGGTGTGGAAAATATTGATATGTCAAAAAAAAGATGTATTTGTTTCTTATTTATTTTATTACTTTATTGTACACCAAAACAACAAAAAGGATACAGAAATAAAAAATAAAAAGAGAGTACAATGGGCGGCCTTATTGCGCATGGCAATTTCTTCCAGGCAACCTTAGGATGGAGAAATACAGTGCATGGGATTAGGGGCTAGTGTACGCATTAAATGCAAGTTATATACATACTAAATAATAACTAAGATGAATAAACTATACGATAACTTTATATATGCGATTACTAATACAATAACAAGGAATAGATATTGAAAAATAAATGTACATGAACAAAAATACCCGTACTTGTAAATAAAACATATACACAAATACAAAGTAATACACAAAAACAAAGTTATATTTCTTCATTGCATTATGAACCTTGTTCCTTCAACCGAACATTGAACAGATTAAGGATGATGTTGTACCATCAAAAATATTACTAGTAAAGTAATGCCACAATAAATTTATATGTTTCATGGTCATATTTCACATTTCAGGGCTGGGCAATTATTCGAAAATGTGCCCTTCGAAATTATTCATTCCTTTAAAGAAATTTCCATTGCTGCAAAGTTATCCTTAAAGAAACTGTGTACATTACTGAGAAGGTGTTTGAAATGAAGGTAGTCAATAGTTTAACTCACAGATTTAGAATCTAAAGGGAGATATTGTGAGGGGACGTGGCGCGTGTCCGCGCAATATGCTCAAAACGATGACACACCAGTTTTGGCCATTACTTGCTCATCCACTATCATTCTATTATTTGTTTATTGTTTATTTGCAAAATTCCGAGTATTCCAGTAGTTATATGTAAAAACCGAAGAACTACAATAATGTATAAGATACACGGTATCACATACCACCTGTAACTACCACTTATTTTTAATATTTAATTAAGTATCTTTAAAATTCTTAAAGTTATCCACTACATGAAAGCTTTGCAATTCATATTTAATATGAGGTACATTGCTCTTTTAATTATTGAACGAAGTCGTAAATTAGACACAAAAACGGTAATGTACTTGATCCTATGACGTGCCCGCTTTAGTGATGTGCTCTATTATGTTATAAAAATATATACATAAAAAACACCCAGACCATTACAAACAGACATGTTCATGCACACAAATGTTTGTACTGCCCGGGGATCGAACCTGGAACCTTAGGTGTTGCAGTCGACGTCTCATCCGCAACACCAAATGGCTTGTCAAAAGAGAGGTTAATGATAAATACTTTTAAGGGTATTTAATGCAATTGAGCAGTTAATTGATTGAATCAGTCCCATTTTTTGAGTTTGTACTGATGCCCAAATGTATTCAGTCCATTTATTGTTTTATTTCGTATGAAAGAGATGAGTTTGAATATAAAATTCATTTGATGCCATAAACAAAATATGTTTTTTTATGGCATCAAATAGTATATTTTTTAATTATAATACTTTTGTCATATTAAAATAAAATGCTGTTCTCTTATACTGAAACCGAAACTTGCATTATGCATTAAGCTTTGTGTCTGTTATTCTATGTCAACCGTCTGGTGATTGATGGATTAAAAATTGTTTCGTCCGGTGATTCGTAGAATGAATATTTTTGTTTACAATGAGGCGTAAATGATATACTCTAGTCGTCTTTTTTATTCTGAATATTTTTGTTATGCCAACACTTTTACATTTTCGTTCAGCAATGGATATAATTAGGCTGTAATTATGATGATGATGAACACTTTTACATTGTTTAGCAAGCAGTGAAATGTACGCAAAATATAAAAATGTGTATGTGTGTCGCCACTGCATTCGGAACAGTTTTTTCGGTTATTTAGTGAGCATATAACGTATAGATCAATACTTTATCAAATCATTGTTTACAACGTATATGGTTTATTGTTTACTTATTCTCCATAATTATTTTCCATAGAACAAAGATTCATCCATCTATATGTTACTGTAAAAGTCGGAAGAGCGATGAGGCATACTAACACAATTTTGTCATCCAACTGAGATATGGCGGCGCACTGTCGTAATCTACGTATTTCTCTCAAAAAGAAGGTTAAAATGTTTACTTACAGAACATATCAGTGCAGTACCTAATTCGGAAACTTATCGATATTATTAGGTGTCATCCCTAATTAATTTTTTATCATCATTTCTTATCAACATCTTTTTTTTAATTAAAAGAATAAGTTCTTATTGTCATCCATGCTCATTGCTCATCCTGTCTTATACAAATAGGTCGTTCTATTACAGTTTTTCTTTTATTACAAATAATTGATAAATACTTTTAAAAATGATATCTTTGTTGCGTTGATTACAAAGAAACTATCTATGGAAATAATAATATTAAGATTTCTCATTTGAAAAGAGTGCTAAAACTTAATAAGGTAATAAAACCTTTGGTTCAACATTACTTTTAATCTCGTAAAAGAAAATTATATTTCGAATTGATTGACATAACAAATTCGGAACCAAATGTTTTTTTATTTATTCTCATTTTGTGGTTGTAACCTGTAGAGTTGTTTTAGCGATTCTTTTTCTTGTATAATTATAAGCGAAAATTCAGTGGTTCTTATAAGCTCAATTATGATTAATATTTAAGCTTATCTTGAATATTGTGCGGATTTTCTTGAAAAGGGTTGCGAATAAGCGATCCATTTGCTGTTCATTTATAGAGAAACAATTAATGTCTTCGAAAAATTACTTTTTCATAGTAACATATTACAAAAATTTTCGGAGAAAATTCTATTTTTCTTATATGTGTCGTATTGTTATTGACTTAATTAAAAAACCCGTTTGAAGCGAAATCATTTATCGTTGCATCGGACTACAAAGACAAACCATAGACTGAAAGTAGAGGTGCAATAGTTCCGTCTGTCAAGTAAACCTTTCCTTTCTCGACCCAGGCAAGATGGGTGAGTCAAATTTTGTATTCAGAAATTAAATCTTTCAATATCTTATTCGTTCATTGTTTTTTTATTAAAATTACTGTTATATTTCTGAAGTGTTCAGTGTCTTAATTAGTTGTGTGTACTTATTTTGGAAGTGTTTTTGTTAATGTCGGTGAAGTTATGATTCTACTTTACATTAGTATGAAATTTGTTTAGGTATCAGCCGTGATCATTGGCATAAGCGGAGGGCTACGGGTGGCAAGCGTGCCCCCATCCGTAAGAAGAGGAAGTACGAGTTAGGCCGCCCAGCTGCTAATACAAAAGTATGTATGCATGGGAGGTTATGTTATTTTGACTTAAAAATACATCTCCTACTAACATGTGGTTATTTTCTTGTAACTTAAGTGTTATTTAAAAAGTTATCTTGATTAAATACAATACGTAGTCTTCTGTATATCATACTCTTAACTTAGCTTTAACGAATATAGGTTATAATGTTCATATCATATTTATTTATATTTATTAGTACTATATTTTCTAGCTTGGTCCACAACGTATCCATTTGGTTCGTTCGCGTGGTGGTAACACTAAATACCGAGCACTGCGCCTCGACACTGGAAACTTCTCATGGGGTTCTGAATGTAAGTGTCACGTTTGCCACTTAATATCATTTCTTTGCTTTAATTTGCATGTTCTAACTAATTTACTTTTGCTTTCAGGTGCTACTCGCAAATCTCGCATTATCGATGTTGTGTACAATGCATCAAACAATGAGTTGGTCCGTACCAAGACCCTGGTTAAAAACGCAATTGTTGTTGTGGATGCAACACCATTCAGGCAATGGTATGAGTCGCACTACCTTCTGCCCTTGGGCAGGAAGAAGGGAGCTAAGCTGGTAAGTTTTAATTATATTTTTAATAATCAAACAGTTCCACTTCAAACATTTTTGTTTAATTGACTCATTGTTTTCAGTTTTCTGTATTAGTTCAGGTTTACCCTTAGTGATTTCTATCAAATATACTACATCCTAGAATACCATCATAACAGGACTATACTTTCCTAAAAACGAATGTTACCTTTCAAAGCTGCATATATTTATCATTAATTCCTTTGGTTTTGACATTGAATAGTATGATAATTACAGTTAAGAAAATGTAGTTTGCACCAAATTGTCAAATTATTTTCATCAAGTGCCATTTATCCATCACATAGTTTTCACTTGTCATCCAAATTATCCTTACCATTTATAATTTCCCTTACTTTGCATATGGCCTTGACCACAAAGTGGTCAAGGCATTATGGCTGTTAATTAAAATAATTATCCTTTTGGTAATTATTGTTTACATAAAAACACATTAAGACGGTCTGAATAATGTTTTTTAATGAATTTCTGCCAACAACTACATACTTGTTTTCATGTGTCTTTTATGTGGCCCCTAATACTAACACTTTGATGAAATCTATGGAAATGTCATCTTCATTCTTCTAAAATGACATAAAAGTTAAATTTAAATAAAGTTTGATACTATACTGAAGTTCAGAATTTTCTTAATGATGAAAATGTTTGCGTGTCATATGAACAATGAACTTGATTTTAAGCAAAATCTGACTGCAAAATTAAATTTTGAGTAAAACATAGTAGATATGGTTTTAAACTATTCTAATGCTGCCATTTCATTACTTTCAGACTGAAGCTGAGGAAGCTATCATCAATAAGAAGCGCAGTAAGAAGACAGCAAAAAAATATCTATCAAGACAGCGTCTTTCAAAAGTTGAAGCTGCTCTTGAAGAGCAATTCCACACTGGACGTTTGTTAGGTATGCTTATTGTTTTTGTGGTTTATCTTTAGTATTCAGAATATTATTTGATTCATTTATTTCCCTTATCTTTCAAATATCAATACAATCAACAAATATATAACATATGGTTGTAACCAGATAATGGCAAGACTTATTGAATTGCATGAATTGTTTTATTTTGCTTACACATGTCTATTGCAATATTGAAATTGTATGTGTGTTGCCCTGTGTAGTCTGGCCACAGTAGTCACCTAAGACAACAGATTTTAGGTCTGTTATAACCCAGTAATTTTACTAGTTACAGTGCACTTATCCCAAAACACAGCAGTGCAAAACACTCAAATTTCTCGATATCTTGCACTGCTGAGAAATTTTACATTTCAAATTTTTTCTAAATTATTGTAAATATTTATTCATACATTTACTACATCATAATAATTAATCAAGTACTGTATTTATTTTACCACAGTCAAACATTTTTACTGTCTTGACTAGTTTCAACCATAAATATTGGATGCAACCTTCAAACATCACACAAACTTGCATTCCCTTTTTAAATATACTTCGTCAATAACTTGTCATAATGAATAGGGTTTAATTTCTTGAATTAATATATATGATGAAAACAATGTTTTGAGCCTGCATTATTGATTGGAACCGTTTTGGGACCAATCTTGCAGTTGTATGATTCAACTGTCATAGTTACTCTGATGTCTTTTATACCAGTATTGGATTTGGGCCATAAACGTGAAAAAATATTGAAATATTTTATTATTACAGCATGCGTCGCTAGTCGGCCAGGTCAATGCGGCCGCGCTGACGGTTACGTGCTAGAAGGTAAAGAGTTGGAGTTCTACCTGAGAAAGATCAAATCCAAGAGGGCTAAGTAAAGGTGTAAAATAATAAATAAAGTATAAAAAACAAACTGTGTTTAATTTCCTACTTTATGTACAAATGTACTTTACATTAATTTGCCGTAAATACCTACATTTAAAGATTTACAGTACCTATTTAGACTACCTTATCTGCTACAGCCATACATATTTTCGTATATAAGGCGTATAGGTTCAAAACTGCATCTACCCACTTTTTTAAAAATATCGTTTACTAGCAAAGTTCTACTAATTCCCTTTGGTTTCAAATAGCGTGCGTTACGCCAGCGGCACTATCGAATTTCTGGACTTTAACCACACACATAATTAGAGCATCAGCTCGTGTAATTGTGCACAAAATCTTAAATTTGTGCATGCAAACGTTATGGAGTTGTTCGCAAAAAACACTCTGCTGGGGTACGTTAAACCGGCGGCACCTTTTTCTTTCCTGAAGACTTTTGAAAACAAATTGGCCAGGGAATTAGAGCATAACGTACTGTAAATGTGTGTCTTTAATTTGTGCGCCTCAGGGTTTTCAAGATGTAGCTCAGGCTGTCTGGACAAGTCTTCCAATTAGTATGAAATTAAGTTATTCCAAATGCCGCTGGGGTAACCTTTGCGTAGTTTCTGTATCTCAAGAACGGTACAGCGCACAATTTTCATTTTTCTACACAGAATCTTATGAATTTGTGCGTATTTTGAGCAAAAACAGATTTCAAAAATAACGCACCGCTTAGAAGTTACAAACTAAAATAAAAAAAGAAACTATAATGAGCCCTAGTACTTTACATAGAAGTCATAGAGATGAATTGTTGGCGGTGGTGCATACCTCTTGATCGCCTGCCACCAACCTGCAACGTATAGTTAAGTCTCGTTGGCCTACTGTAAGCCAATCACTTAAAAATCGATGCATGATTTTGACGAATTTTGATCTTAGACTACGATTTTGGTATGGATTGCCATAAATTTAGATATACCAAGAATTAGAGTGTTCCTTTAATAAGCCACCATATTGCAGCAAAATATACCTATTATGAAGACATAAAAAGAAATAATAACGACGCGCAAAACCGTGATAAACCGACCAAGTTTACACGACCATCATAAAGCGACCGCGCAATACTTACTGTTACCCTTCTGAAATTGACAGCATTTACTGATGATACAGGAACCTACGCAAGTATTACACAATTTTTAAGAAATTAAATAATGATATCCATACTCCATACTAATATTATAGATCTGAAAGTGTGTTTGTTTCTTCGTCTTACACGGCAAAACAAGGTGTTTCTTTAAGCTGAGATAGTTAAAATGATGGAGGCTATATGTAACATTTCAACCCTCACCTTCCTAAAATGGAGGGTGGGAAGATAGTATGGAGCAATTTTTCAAAGAATATTTTTTACTTATAAAAAATTTTGTGCATAATTATTTCTATTATTTTTATTACTCTTTAGAAGAGGTTGATTTTGTAATTTTTTGTCCATATCTACTTATGGTACCTACACATGATAATTATTTTATTAAATGATTTATTATTTTGTAGAATTGTGTTCGCGCCTGTATCCATAACGCTGTCAAATTCAGAAGGGTTACAGGAAGTGTTGTCGTCTTGTTCTTCAAGAAGGGTGACTCTTGAAGAATTATAGACCGATAGCGCTTCTGAGCCATGTCTATAAGTTTGTTTTCCAGAGTTGTAGCGAACCGTCTCGCCATAAGACTTGATGAATTCCAACCACCGGAGCAGACTGGGTTTCGAAAAGGCTGCAGCACCGTGGACCACATTCATACTGTTCGGCAGCTTATACAGAAAACCGAAGAGTATAACCAGCCGCTGTGTATGGCATTTGTGGACTACGAGAAAGCTTTCGACTACATCGAAACCTGGGCTGTTCTGGAGGCTCTGCAGCGATGCGGTATCGACTGGCGATATATCGAGGTGATGAAGTGTCTCTCCAACGCAGCGACGACGCACGAAGACCCTGGACTGGTCTGAACGAGGCGTCAACGTCAATGAAGAGTTTATTTCTCTTCTCTTCTTCTTCTTCTCATCTTCGTTTTGCTGACGATATCGTCATCGTGGCAGAGTCATCGGAAGAGCTTGCGGAGAAGCTAAACAGCCTTAATGAATCTTCCCGACGAGTTGGGCTTGGCATGAATTTGGACAAGACGAAAGTCATGTTTAACAGTCGTGCCACAACCGATATGCTTCGATGGCGTCCGTCTCGAGGTTGTGCAGGAGTATATCTATCTACCTGGGCCAAACCATCCAACTTGGCCGGCATAACTTCGAGAGGGAGACTAGTAGGAGGATTCAGTTGAGCTGGGCGGCATTTGGTAAGCTACGTCATGTCAACTATTCCGCAATGCTTTAAGACAAAAGTCTTTGAGCAATGCGTCCTACCTGTGCTAACATACGCAGCTGAGACATGGACACTGACTGCGGGATTGTTTCATAAGTTCAAAGTTACTCAACGCGCAATGGAATTGTAGTCTCTCTTAGGGATAAGATTAGAAATGATTTAATCCGTAAGAGTACTAAAGTTACCGACATAGCCCGCCGGATCAGCAAGTTGAAGTGGCAGTGGGCTGGTCACTTATGTCGCAGAACCGATGGCCGTTGGAGCAGACGAGTTCTGGAGTGGAGACCGCGTCTTGGCAAGCGTAGCGTAGGACGCCCTTCGGCCCGATGGACCGACGACTTGCGAAAGGTCGCTGGTGGAAGCTGGATGAGAAAAGCGGAGGACCGGGATGTGGCGCAAAATGGGGGAGACCTATGTCCAGCAGTGGACTGCAATAGGTTGAAGAGAGAAGAGAGAGAGACAGAAAGTATTGCGCGGCCGCTTTTTGATGTTCGTGTAAACTTCGTCGGTTTATCACGGTTTTGCGCGTCGTTATTATTTCTTATTATATCTTCATAATTAATAGGCATATTTTGCTGCAATATTGCAGGTGGCTTATTAAAGGAACACTCTAATTCTTGGTATATCTAAATTTATGGCAATCCATACCAAACTGGTAAACCTTAACCTAACCTAACCTAACAAAACACAAAAAATACACTAAGAAAACAATAAACTAAGTCCCACATGAAACCTTAAATATTGGTAACCCATTGTAATAATACGATAATAAATAATAATAAATAAATATCCACTGACATTTACACAGCGCCATCTAGCCCCAAGTTAAGCGTGAAGCCTGTATTATGGGTACTAAACAACGGATAAACATACTTATATACATTTATTTTTGTAAATACATACATATTATACATAGAAAACACCCAGACCATTACAAACAGACATGTTCATGCACACAAATGTTTGTACTGCCCGGGGATCGAACCCGGGCAGTACAAAGGGGTAATGTTTGTATGGAAAAAAATAAATGATCAATATCTTTGAAACTACTGAATGTTTCTGCGTCACAAATTCAGGTTATCATTTTCGACTCCGTCACTAAAATTTGAGTGTTTTTCGGAGGCCGTAGACTACCAGGCAGCGGAGATAGATGTGTGTCCAGCCAGCTTGAATTTGGAGTTTCCGCACATTCAGTTTTTGATCGATTTCTCGTAAACCATTATATGTAACGCCGTGAATCAAACGTTATTAGCGTCACTAAATCTTAGTAAAGGAACCATATTCGAAAACGCTACCGTTATTGAGATGTATGAGGTGCCAGCCAGAAGTTTTATACGTAAAATCAAGCTGGCTGGACACACATTTTTGCATTTTTCTACCAAACCACTGTACGTACCACCAAACTTTTAGCTCCGTGCTTGTCACAAATTTATGTGACGCACGTTGATATGCAAAAAGTTATCAAAATCAGTTCCGTTCACGAGATTGAGAGACCAGCGAAAAGTGCGATTTCAAGCTGTCTGGACACGTTCTCGATTATCTAAGGCTCTGTAGCTACACAAATTCTGAAATAAGGGTGTTTGGCCGTCAAAAATGCATCCTAATTTGAATATTTGTCCAGACAGCCTGAGCTACATGGAACACGCTCGTAAGGACAGTAAAGGTCTTATTTTTCCTAAGTGATTGGTTTTGTTTCTGTTTTAATTATTGAAAATCGGTGAAAATGGAATTTAATGTTTCCCCAGTGGAAGGTAATAGAGGAAGGAAGAGGATAAGAAATGAAAAAAATATAGAAGCGCAACAAAAAATAGTTTGAGAGAAAAGTTTCGATTGCCATAGAATCTTTGTCGTTTTAAATTGCACACGAAAACCGCGGTGCCAGCCAGCCGAGCAGCCCACTCGTCTCATGAATTTGTACCACATTCAAATTAAGATTGTCATTCGTGCTCGTGTCGATTGATGTAGTTAGTACGACGAACGGGCAAGGGTAGGGCGTTATGCCTATGA